>LNAC01000094.1:1729011-1781629 GCA_002007465.1 Ailurus styani | reverse complement strand
CTTCCTCCCACCCTCCCTCCCTCCCTTCCATTTTCCCTTCCTCCCTTCCTTCCCTCCCTCCCCACCCTCCCTCCTTCCTTCTTTCCTCTTCCTTCTTTTTATCTACTTTTCAAGGAGTGTGACAGGCAGAATTTTAGATGGACCCCCAGATACTTGACTCCTGGTGTATATACAACTCCTCCCAGGTTTTCAAACAAACACTAATTGAGATCCTGCCGTGAAGAGATTTTGCAAGAGTCATTAAGGTCCCAGGTCAGTTGACCTTAAAATAGGGAGATGATTTAACTGGGCCTGACCTGATCGCATGACCCTTTCCATGTAGGCCTGAGGTCAGAGCTGGAGGAGCACACAAGGGTACTCAGAAGTACTCTACCACCGATTCAAAGATGGAGGGGACAGGTGGCAGAAAATGCAGGCGGCTTCTGGAGCTAAGAGCAGCTCCCAGCAGACAGCCAGCAAGGAAACACAGACCCAGCCTCGCGCCTGCAGCCACCTAAATTCTGCCAATGACCCAAATGAGCTCACACGGTCCCCCATGGGATGAGAACTCAGTCAGCTGACACATAGATTTAGCCTTGTGGCGGCCCCAGCTGTCCCAGCCTGATGACCCACAGAACTGTCCGCTAACAAATTTGGGATGATTTAAGCCACCAAATCTGTGGTAATTAGCTATGAAAAAAAAAACCAATACAGGGATGTATTTGTGTTTGTGAAGTAGGTGGCTGTCTTTGCCTGTGTGTGTGTATGTGTGTGTTAAAGAGAGAGAGAGAGAGAGACAGATGGACAGGCAGACTGAGGGTTGTGTGAAGAGTAGATTTCACACGACTTGCTATGATTTTATGGGCCATTCATTTCTCTGCCAAGCTCTTTCTAGGGGCGCTTTGCATACAGCTTGCTTGGTTAATACCTCTGCCAGGTATAGGATCAGCCCCATTTTGCAGGTGGGGAAACCGAAGCACAGAGAAGAGAAAGGACTTAGCCATGGTGACACAGCCAGTGAGTGTCAGAGATGGTACTGGTAAGCAGACCCGTGTATGCCAACACCCTCACTTTCTTCTAGGCCACACAGTTAGTGTGATCTCAGAGGACCTCACTGCTAGGTGACAATTTGGGTAGAGGACTTTACTTATCAATCCAGTGAGGCCAGAGGGGAAGACCGCAGATCAAGAAAGGAAGCACAAGTCATCTAAACACTAACCTCTTTCAAAGCCCATGTTGTGTCCTGCCTTCTTTGGGGAGCACTGGGCCCCCAACCTCAGCCTCCTGTGGGCTCCTTGTCATTCCTTTGTTGTGGGTCTTCCCTCTTGGCCCCAGTTCCTGTTCCTTTGCTCCATGGGTGTCCTACTCTCACATGCCTGAATCCAAAGCCCCCCAGCCCCTCGCTAGCACAGCCTAGCATGGTCTTATGGTGAAGGATGACCAGTAAGATTTTGTTGAAGAAGAAAATAAGGCAGTGAATTCTTCTAGAATCCTCAGCCCCTGCCCTTGTGAGGAAGCGCCACCTTCCTTAATGTAAACAACTGTCACCACCTACGCAGGGACCCTACTTTTGTTTGGGGTCCTGAAGTCCTTGGGGAGCACTGTTACTTACCAGGGGCATGATTCTGTCGTGATTGTGTCCCCTTTGCCATCCCCTTTTGGGTAGAGCGAACTGCCTGAATATTTCAACTTCTCTCCTCTAGGCCAGGGGCAGGAAAAGGGGGGACTGGCTTGCTCTTCGTTTGGTCATTCTGCTCTGAGTCATGGGGGACAGCAAAGGGGACATAATCCCAGATAGAAACAAGCATCTGGGTCATCTGGTTCACAGGACACACCACTCCTCTGCAACTTGTCATCAAGTCTAGAGATTTCTGCCCGCCATCCAGGAGCACATGAAAGGCCCTGGAACACCAGGCCAAGAAAGAGAGGCTGATTCCTAAGTCCCGAGTCTTGCTGACTTAGAGCTTATTTTTATCATCTGGTTTCCTGTCTGAGGACTGCTGCCTTTTCCTGTGACCCCAGGAAGGCCTTCCCTACCTCCCGACGGGTTAGCTCCCACTCTCTATATGCCGCCATATAGCTTCCTTCCCAGCCTGCATAGCGTGTCCCACAAAAAGTACCCCATTGGTAGAAAGGGGAGGTTGCCCCTGGCTGGCAGCCTCAAGTCCAGTGGTGAGCTTTGTCTTACGGAGAGGTCAGGGCGACTTGGAGGGCTGGTGACTGGGTCATCTCCAGGGTCCCTCAGACTGGAGTGAGGCCCTGGGCTGGTGACATCTTCAAAGAGGAGCAGGCTGAGATTAGAGAGAAGGACTGGGCACCACGGTCCCCTCCCCCCCGCCTTGAGCCTCAGTGTCTCTATTGTCTCAGCAGTGGATCCCAAGCGGGAAGGAGGCTTTGGGAAAGGCAAGAGGAAACCATAGTCTGGCATTTCTGAGTGAGGAGCAAGAGACAGAGGGAAGATGATTTGGCATTGTGGAGGCAGGAAGCCAAGCGGGGAAGGGGGACTTGCCCAGGGGAGCCGATACGCAATCTTCACTTTGTTTACGGAGTAAGAGTCCAGGAGATACACAATCTATGCTGGGAAACCCTGATGTGGGGATGGGTTTGTATAACATCTTGATCTACTTTCTGAAGCTTTCTGGATGGAGAAAACCCCCAAACCCTGTGCCAAGCCATCCCCCGCCCCCATTTTTTAAACCCATCTGTAGTTCAAGGGAAATCAGATTCATGTGTTTTCAATTCATTTACACTTAACTTATTAAAATATTGCTTTGTAAGAGCTATTTGATGTCCAGGAAGCCATTTGTGTCTCTTAAATAAATCTTTAAAGTCCCTTTTTCTTAGAAACAGGAAATTGCATTTTGCCAAATGCAAATTAACTTGCACCTCATAAAGTTCAAGTTGAGCTCAAAACATTCACTGCGTGAGGGTCGGGTGGGTTTCAAACTTGGCAAGCTATCTCAAAGTCTAATCTAAGCCAAAAGACGGCAATTGGAGGCTCCAGGCACATTCCAAGGGGTGGGATTATTGCAAGCTGCCAGCAGAAAGTCAAATTCATATTTTGCTTCTCTCTCGGTTATCCGGCAGTTTGTTATCAGTGCTCACTCCCGGCCCCCTCTTTTCTCAGTCAGCCCTCCTTGCCCCAAGCCAGATCAAGAAGACAATATTAAGGTGCAGGTGTTTCCCCCAGCACCTTTGTCAAGACACTGGGGGAGGTTGGAGAAGGTCTAAAGTCTGAGCCTGTGGCACCAGATTTTAGCTTTCTTTGTTCCGTCTGAACGCCAGAAGCAAAGGTCTTTATCCCGCAGGGCTTGGGCTTGGAATCAGACACACTCATCCTCTCCTCACATGTGTGGAGTGGTGAGTATGTTCCACATATGCATGGGCCTCTTCCCCAAAGATTTTCAGACCCATTATCCCATCTGTCTATGGTGTCAGGGTGGGACAGGGCAGCCCGGGAGTATTAGCTTCATTTTACACAGGAGAAAGGGAGGGTCATGGGGAGGTGCGGTGATTCACCCAAGGTCATGAGTGGAGCCAGGCTGTCTCCCTCTGGGATGCTGAGAAACCAACCCTGGCCCTTTAGTCTGGAAAGTGTCTCCAGGAATGGTGGTGCCAGGCAAATAAGATGCTAGTGAATTCAGAGCCAATAGCTGGATCAGTGACCTTGGCGGTATTCCGCTGAGTTCCACAAATATTTTTCTAACACCCCTCCTATGCTTGGCCTGGAATGAGATCCAGGAAATGCAGACATGAACAGCACGTGTTCTCTGCCCCCAAGGCACCCCAGCCCAGTGGGGAGACAGGTGCATGAATTAATGGCTAGAACAGATTATGGTCAGGAACACCACTAAGGCATGTGCAGCGCATTCTAGAAAAACACAGGGAGGGGGGTGCTTGGCCCAGTCTGAGCATTCTGGAAGGCTGTCTTTGTGGAGGGGCGGTTATGCGTACTGAACCTTTAAGGATGAGCAAGAGGCGCCAGGGGAAGAAAGGAGGGAGAACCTTCTAGCAGGAAAGAGCAGCAGGAGTGAACGGGTGGGGCATAAAAAGAGCATGGTGGAAGTGGGGAATTCTTGTTTGCAGAGCAGACCCCTTGCAGATGGAAACCATGGTCCCGAGGACAAGTGGGGAATGACATCTGAAGTCCCCAGTGGGACCAGTAAGAGCTGGGGGTTCCCAAAGGTGCAGGAGGAAAAGGGTAAAAGAGATGAAGAGAGGATAATGTTAATTTAAGATCTGGGTCCTGTTTTTCTCAATGAATGGTGATATGCTTGGATTTACTTATGGCTCCAAATTCTGGGAGAAATGTTTACTTTATCCATTATTGTGACAATCAGATGATATCTGTAGATCTATATGTATTATTGAAAATCAACTTTTCACTTGGAATTTCAAAACAAATTTAGTAATGTTAAAATAAACATTTAAACTTCCAGTAATTTTTAGTGGGGGGAGGAAGAGTTCTTTCATGGTGCTCTGTGAAGGCTATGAAAATGTGTCATTCAGCTCTCTCACTGACCAGAGCATAATTGACAGCAGGCTCTAAATGCTGCCCTTTGAAATCTTCCATCGACTTGGTGGAGACACCATGCCGCTCCCAGCCAATGACAGTACATGAGAGGCTACCATTCCAGCGGCCCCATTCCAATGAGACAAGATCCCAGTGAGGAAATCCACATTGCTACATTCCTGCTCTCTGATCCTCAGACCCATTCAAGTTTGCCAATTGTCCCAATAATGTCCTTTATGGCAAAAGGACTCAGCACAGGACCACAGTTGCGTTTTCTTCTTGTCTTTTTAATCTCCTCCAGGTTGGAAACGTTCCTCAGCCTTTCCTTGATTTTCACAGTCTTGTAACTGTTAAAAAGGATGGTGCATTTATTTTACAGAATAACCTATAATTTGGGTTTGGACATGTCCTCAATTATACAACTTTGGCAGCATATCCCAGAAGTGATGCTGTGTAATTTTTAGTACATTCTATCAGAGAGTACACAATGTTAATGTTTCCTATCACCCATGATGTTAATTTTATTTACTTTACTTTTCTTTTCTTTTTAAGTTTAAGATTTCATTAATTTACTTTTTCTCACCATAACACATACCCTCCCCAAGTACATCAACCAGCCACTCCATTCCTCTCACCCCCATCCCCTCCAGCAACCCTGTTTTTTCCTGAGATTAAGAGTCTCTTATGGTTTGTCTCCCTCTCTGGTTTCATCTTGTTCCCTATGACCCCTATGATTTGTGTCTCAACTTCCTCATATCAGTGAGATCATATGATAATTGTCTGTCTCTGATTGACTTATTTTGCTTAGCATTACTCCCTTTAGTTCCATCCATTTGTTGCAAATGGCAAGATTTCGGGTTTTTTGATGGCTGCATAATATTCCATTGTGTATATATATACCACATCTTCTTTATCCATTCATCTGTCAATGGACATCTGGGCTCTTTCCATAGTTTGGCTATTATGGACATTGCTGCTATGAACATTTGAGTGCATGTGCCCCATTGTATCACTACATTTGTATCTTTAGGGTAAACACCTAGTAGTACAATTGCTGGGTCATAGGGTAGCTCTATTTTCAACTTTTTGAGGAACCTCCATACTGTTTTCCAGAGTGGCTGCACCAGCTTGCATTCCCACCAACACTGTAGGAGGGTTCCTTTTTCTCTGCATCCTCATCAACACCTGTCATTTCCTGACTGGTTAATTTTACCCATTCTGACTGGTGTGAGGTGATATCTCACTGTGGTTTTGATTTGTACTTCCCTGCTGCTGAGTGACGTTGAGCATTTTCATGTGTGTGTTGCCCATTTGGATGTCTTCCTTGCAGAAATATCCCTTCATGTCTTCTGCCCATTTCTTGATTGGATTATTTGTTCTTTGGGTGTTGAGTTTGATATGTTCTTTATAGATTTTGGATACCAGCCCTTTATCTGATATGTCATTTGCAAATATCTTCTCCCATTATTTCAGTTGTCTTTTGGTTTTGTTGACTGTTTCCTTTGGTGTGCAAAAGCTTTTGATCTTGATGAAGTCCCAATAGTTCATTTTTGCCTTTTCTTCCTTTGCCTTTAGCGATGTTTCCAGGAATAAGTTGCTGCAGCCGAAGTTGAAGAGATTGCTGCCTGTGTTCTCCTCAAGGATTTTGATGGATTCCTGTCTCACACTGAGGTCTTTCATACATTTGAATCTGTTTTTGTGTGTGGTGTAAGGAAATGGTGCAGTTTCATTCTTCTGCATTTGGCTGTCTAATTTTCCCAATACCATTTGTTGAAGAGACTGTCTTTTTTCCATTGGACATTCTGTCCTGCTTTGCTGAAGACTAGTTGACCATAGAGTTGAGGGTCCTTTTCTGGACTCTCTAGTCTGTTCTGTTGATCTATGTGTCTGTTTTTGTGCCAGTATCATACTGTCTGGATGATTTCAGCTTTGTAATAGAGGTTAAGTTTGGAATTGTGATGCTGCCAACTTTGGTTTTCTTTTTCAACATTCCTCTGGCTATTCGGGGTCTTTTCTGGTTCCATATACATTTTAGGATTACTTGTTCCATTTCTTTGAAAAAACTTGATGGTATTTTTATAGGGATTTCATTGAATGTGTAGATTGCTTTAGGTAGCATAGACATTTTCACAATATTTGTTTTTCCAATCCATAAGCATGGAACATTTTTCCATTTCTTTGTGTCTTCCTCGATTTCTTTCAAGAGTACTCTACAGTTTTCTAAGTACAGATTCTTTGCCTCTTTGGTTAGATTTATTCCTAGGTATCTTATGGTTTTGGGTGCAATTGTAAATAGGATCGACTCCTTAATTTCTATTTCTACTGTCTTGTTGTTGGTGTATAGAAATACAACTGATTTCTGTGCATTGATCTTATATTCTGACTATTCTGACACTTTACTGAATTCCTGTATGAGTTCTAGCAGTTTTGGAGTGGAGTCTTTTGGTTTTTCCATATAAAGTATCACATCATCTGCAAAGAGTGAGAGTTTGACTTCTTCTTTGCTGATTCGGATGCCTTTTATTTCTTTTTGTTGTCTGACTGCTGAGGCTAGGACTTCTAGTACTATGTTGAATAGCAGTGGTGATAGTGGACAGCCCTGCCATGTTTCTGACCTGAGGGGAAAAGCTCTCATGTTTTCCCCACTGAGAATGATATTTGATGTGGGTTTTTCATAGATGGCTTTGATGATATTGAGGTAGGTACCCTCTATCCCTACACTGTGAAGAGTTTTGATCAAGAAAGGTTGCTGTACTTTGTCAAATGTTTTTTCAGCATTGAGAGTATCATATGGTTCTTGTTCTTTCTTTCATTAATGTATTGTATCACATTGATTGATTTGCAGATGTCGAACCAACCTTGAAGCCCAGGAATAAATCTCACTTGGTCATGGTGAATAATCCTTTTAATGTACTGTTGGATCCTATTGGCTAGTATTTTGGTGAGAATTTTTGCTTCCATGTTCATCAGGGATATTGGTCTGTAATTCTCCTTTTTGATGGGGTCTTTGTTTGGTTTTGGGATCAAGGTAATGCTGGCCTCATAAAATGAGTTTGGAAGTTTTCCTTCCATTTCTATTTTTTGGAACAGTTTCAGGAAAATAGATATTAATTCTTCTTTAAATGTTTGGTAAAATTTCCATGGGAAGCCTTCTGGCCCTGGACTCTTTTTTTGTTGGGAGATTTTTGATGACTGCTTCAATCTCCTTACTGGTTATGAGTCTGTTCAAGTTTTCTATTTCTTCCTGGTTCAGTTTTGTTACTTTATATGTCTCTAGGAATGCATCCATTTCTTCCAGATTGTCTAATTTGTTGGCGTACAGTTGCTCGTAATATGTTCTTATAATTGTATTTCTTTGGTGTTGGTTGTGATCTCTCCTCTTTTGTTCATGATTTTATTAATTTGAGTCCTTTATCTTTTGTTTTTGATAAGTCTGGCCAGAGGTTTATCAACCTTATTAATTCTTTCAAGAAACAAGCTCCTAGTTTCGTTGATCTGTTCTACTGTTCTTTTGGTTTCTATTTCATTGATTTCTGCTCTGATCTTTATTATTTCTCTTCTGCTGGATTTAGGCTTTATTTGCTGTTCTTTTTCCAGCTCCTTTAGGTGTAGGGTTAGGTTGTATATTTGAGACCTTTCTTGTTTCCTGAGAAAGGCTTTATTGCTATATACATTCCTCTCAGGACCACCTTTGTTGTGTCCCAAAGTTTTTGAACGGTTGTGTTTTCATTTTCATTTGTTTCCATGAACTTTTAAATTCTTCTTTAATGTCCTGGTTGACCCATTCATTCTTTAGTAGGATGCTTTTTAGCCTCCGTGTATTTGAGTTCTTCAAAACTTTCCTCTTGTGGTTGAGTTCTAGTTTCAAAGCACTGTGGTCTGAAAATATGCAGGGAATGATCCCAAACTTTTGGTACTGGCTGAGACCTGATTTGTGACCCAGGGTGTGATCTATTCTGGAGGATGTTCCATGTGCACTAGAGAAGAAAGTGTATTCTGTTGTTTTGGGATGGAATGCTCTAAATATATCTGTGATGTCCATCTGGTCCAGTGTGTCATCTAAAGCCTTTATTTCCTTGTTGATCTTTTGCTTAGATGATCTGTCCATTTCAGTGAGGGAGGTGTTACAGTCCCTACTAGTATTGCATTATTGTCAATGTGTTTCTTTGATTTTGTTATTAATTGGTTTATATAGTTGGCTGCTCCCATGGCAGGGCATAGATATTTAAAATTGTTAGATTTTCTTGTTGGACAGACCCTTTAAGTATGCTATAGTGTCCTTCCTCATCTCTTATTATAGTCCTTGGCTTAAAATCAAATTTTTCTGATATAAGGATTACCACCCCAGCTTTTTTTTTTATGTCCATGAGCATGGTAAATTGTTTTTCACCCCCTCCCTTTAAATCTGGAGGTGTCTTTGGGTCTAAAATGAGTCTCTTGCAGACAGTATATCAATGGGTCTCTTTTTTTTATCCATTCTGATACCCTGTGTCTTTTTATTGGAACATTTAGCCCATTTACATTCAGGGTAACTATTGAAAGATATGAATTTAGTGCCATTGTATTGCCTGTAAGGTGACTGTTACTGTACATTGTCTCTGTTCCTTTCTGGTCTGTTACTTCTAGGCTCTCTCTTTGCTTAGAGGAGCCCTTTCAATATTTCCTGTAGGGCTGGTTTGGTGTTTGCAAATTCTTTTAGTTTTTGTTTGTCCTGGAAGCTTTTTATTTCTCCTTTTATATTCAATCACAACCTAGCTGGATATAGTATTCTTGGCTGCATATTTTTCTCATTTAGTGCTCTGAATATATCATGCCAGTTCTTTCTGGCCTGCCAGGTCTCTGTGGGTAGGTCTGCTGCCAATCTAATATTTCTTCCATTGTAGGTTACAGACCTCTTGTCCTGAGCTGCTTTCAGGATTTTCTCTTTGTCTCTGAGACTTGTAAGTTTTATTATTAGATGCTGGGGTGTTGACCTATTTTTATTGATTTTGAGGGGAGTTCTCTGTGCCTCCTGGACTTTGATGCTTGTTTCCTTCCCCAAATTAAGGAAGTTCTCTGCTATAATTTGCTCCAATATACCTTCTGCCCCTCTCTTTCTTTCTTTCTTCTTCTTCTGGGATCCTAATTATTCTAATATTGTTTTGTCTTATGGCATCACTTATCTCTCAAATACTCCTCTCGTGATCCAGTAGTTGTTTATCTCTCTTTTTCTCAGCTTCTTTTTTCTTTTTTTAAAGATTTTATTTATTTGACAGAGAGAGAGAGACAGTGAGAGAGGGAACACAAACAGAGGGAGTGAGAGAGGGAGAAGTAGGCTTCCTGCAGAGCAGGGAGCCTAATGCTGGGCTTGATCCCATGACCCTGGGATCATGACCTGAGCTGAAGGTAGATGTTTAATGACTGAGCTACCCAGGTGCCCCTTTTTCTCAACTTCTTTATTCCCTATCATTTGGTCTTCTATATCATGAATTCTCTCTTCTGCCTCATTTATCCTAGCAGTAAGAGCCTCCATTTTTTATTGCACCTCATTAATAGCTTTTTTTATTTCAACTTGGTTAGATTTTAGTTCTTTATTTCTCCAGAAAAGGGTTCTTTAGTATCTTCTATGATTTTTTCAAGCCCAGCTAGCATCTTTATAATCATTATTCTGAACTCTAGTTCTGAACATCTTACCAATGTCCATATTGATTAGGTCCCCAGCAGTCAGTCCTGTCTCTTGTTCTTTTTTTTTTTTTGAGGTGAGTTTTTTCACCTTGTCATTTTGTCCAGAGAAGAATAGACGAATGAGAGAACAAAATGCTAAAAGGGTAACAAGGACCCCAGAAAAATATACACTAACCAAATCAGAAGAGACCCGAAACTAGGGGAAGAAGAAAGGAAAAAAAGATATGATTAGGCTGGTGAATAGAACAGAGCCACACACTTGATTCTGGCTGTATTTTGGTCTTTAGAAGAAACTGCCTCCCGAAATTTTAAAGAAAGAAAAAAAATATATATGGGTAAAGATGATGAAGCGATGGAATGTGACTGTAAAAATGAAAATTAAAAAAGATTTTAAAAAAGGAATTGATGGGGCGCCTGGGTGGCTCAGTGGGTTAAAGCCTCTGCCTTTGGCTCAGGTCATGATCTCAGGGTCCTGGGATCAAGCCCCGCATTGGGCTCCCTGCTCAGTGGGGAGCCTGCTTCCCCCTCTCTCTCTGCCTGCCTCTCTGCCTACTTGTGATCTCTCTCTCTCTGTCAAATAAATTAATAAATAAAAATCTTTAAAAAAATAAAAAAATAAAAAAATAAAAAGGAATTGATAAGATAAGAAGTTGGTTGAAAAAAGAAAAAAGAAGAAAGGAGAGAATGTGATCAGGCTGGAGACTAGAACAAAGCCATACGTTAGCTAGATTTAGAGTATATTTTGGTCTGTTAGAGGAAACTGTGTCCCAAAATTTTAAAGAAAGAAAAACTTATATGTATACAAAAAATAAGGTTAAATACAATGAAAGGATAGAATATAACTATAAAAATAAAAATTAAAAATATTTTTAAAAAGGTATTGATAAGATAAAATAGTTAAAATAGGTTAAAATAAGAAAGAGGAAACATTCAAAAAAATAGAAAGAGAAAAAATAATGAAAATTTTAAAAACTTAACTTTGAAAGACTAAAGAATCATGGGAAAAGAGCCATGAATTCTATGTGCTGCATTCCCCTAGCTCAGGAGTTCCACAGCTCTCATTGATCAGTGAACTTGGTCTTGACTGGATGTTCTTGCTGATCTTCTGTGGGAGGGACCTGTTGCAGTGATCCTTAAATGTCTTTGCCCTAAGTGGGATTGCATCATCCTTGCCAGGGGCCAGGGTAAATAATCTGCTTGGTGTTTGTCTCAGGAGCTTTTGTTCCCTGAATGCTTTCCGTACAACTTTGGAGGACGGGAATTAAAATGGTGGCCTCCCAGTCTCCGACCCCAGAGGAGCTGAGAGCTCAGGGCCCCACTCCTCAGTGTACCCTCAGAGAAAAGCAATCAATCCCTCCCACCTCCCTGGTCTCTGGCCGCACTCTGAGCTCACCCAGCCTGTGACTGTTTCTATTTCTGGCACATGGCTGTTTTTGGAGTCTCCAAACCCAGCGGATTCCTGCAGCACATTCCTGCGCCACCCCTCCCAGAGGAGGAAGGAGGGGGTCTCCCTGGATCTGCCACTTGTGGGGTCCCTACTCAAAGAGAGTGGCCCGACTGTGCCTTGGATCATGGTTTAAGGTAACCCCGAGCTGGGAGCCCACCACTCAGCCCCGTTTTCTGCAGCCTGCTTCTCTGCTCTGATACCTGGGAGCTCTGCTGTGCTCAGACACCCCTGGTCTTTTTGTATCCCCGTGGGTCCTGAGACCACACTGTCTCCATGAGGGCTCCACCACCCACTTAGCCTCTGGAGTGATGTCCCTCAGTGGAGCAGCCTTCTAAAAGGTCCGATTTTGTGCTCTGCTGCTCTATCACTTGCTGGGAGCTGCCCCCCTCCCCCCTCCCCCACAGTCTATCTTCCCGAATATCGCCTTGGATTCACTTCTCCGCAAGTCCTACCTTCCAATAAGTGGTCAATTTTCTGTTCCTAGAATTGCTACTATTCTTCTCTTTGATCTCCTGTTGACTTTGTAGGTGTTCAGAATGGTTTTCTAACTATCTAGCTGAATTCCTGGGCCTGGACGAAATTTAGGTCTCCTACTCCTCTGCCATCTTGCTCCTCCCCATGACGTTAATTTTCATCACTTGATTAAGATGGTGTCTGCTAGACTTCTCTACATTTTTTTCTCTTTGTAATTTGTGGAGAGGTACTTTGAGTGTATATACATATTCCATTTCTCATCAAAATTTTAATGTGTTTGTAGAGTATAGAGTATGAACTCATAGATTCCTATTTATTGAATAGGTTATGATTATCTATATGTAATATATAATACATATGATAGGTTTCTATTTATCATCTATCAGCTACCCAATCTATCTATCTAGATTGGTAGATCTATCAACCTATTGATCTATCTATATTGATGACCAAATGACCCTAAGTTTGGCCAT
Organism: Ailurus styani; assembly: GCA_002007465.1. Classification (NCBI taxonomy): domain Eukaryota; kingdom Metazoa; phylum Chordata; class Mammalia; order Carnivora; family Ailuridae; genus Ailurus; species Ailurus styani. Next base: position 1,769,079 of record LNAC01000094.1, on the reverse strand, counting down.
TGGGAGGACCTTCACATTGCCTTCTGTGTCGTTTAGCTATGACTCCATTCATCTTTGAGCAATTCTTTACTTTCTGGCACAAAAAGACATCTTGGGCTCATTTTGTTCTTTCTTGCCCCAGCCCTGAAATCAGCCATTTCTCTAAAGAACTCAGCTTCTTTTCAGTAGAAACTGGTATTTAGAAGCCACAGTTGGGTCTCTCAGAGTGCTCACAGTTACTGAATTGTTGCTGCTCTCCTGGTCTCAGTGGACAGAACTTGAAAATAGATACAGATTTATTTTGAGAAACCATGGAGTTCACCTTTGATTTCAATCTAGCACCTTCTCTGACAGTGAGAAATCTCTCTCCCATTATCTTTATACTACTTACTTATTTGACAAATCCCTCTCTGTGTAACCAACGTCCTGTCACTGTTGCTCCTGCTCCCTGGTGTGGACACTCTCATACCCCGACTTGGGTTCCATCACCCACACTGTGTAGCACCCTGCATGGATGCTGACCTTAACCTCTCAGGTTCCAACACTTCACATGGGACCACTGCCCTTCCATGAGAACATCCTCTTCCTACTATTCAAGCCCCTCCCTCACAGGCATTGTATTGCTTTTCTTTTGCTGCTGTAACAAATCACCATACACTTAGTGACTTAAAAGAACATGAATTTGTTATTGTACAGTTCCTGAGGCCAGAAGTATAAAATGGATTCACAGGATTATGGTCCTTCTGGAGAGTCTAGGGAAGAATTCTTCTTCTTCTTCCTTTTTCTTTTTCTTTTCCTAGCCTCTAGAAGTTGCACACATTTCTGGGTTCATGGTCTCTTTCTCCATTTTTGAAGTCAAGAGTGTAGCATTTTCTCTCCTCTCTGATTTCTGCTGCTGTCCTCACATCCCCTCTCTCTCTACCTCACCTTCCTCCCACCCTCCCTCTTATAAGAACCCTTGAGATTACATTAGGCCACTGGGACAATCCACAATAATCTCCCCATTTCATGATCCTTAATTTAATCACATCTGGGAAGTCCTTCTTATCACATAATAAAGTAACATATTCAGAGGTTTGGGGAATTAAAATGTGGACATCTTCGGGGGACTTGTTTTTCATCTTACCTCAGACACTTTTCAGTCCCACTTGATGGTTTGGGAGTGAATTATTCAAGGAAGGAAAGGAAGAGAGAATAAGGGGAAGAGAAAGAGGAAGAGTGCATCTCTTCAACTGTATTATGGGTAACACTGAGAGGTTTCATACTACCCAAGACTTCACTGTTTATGTCAGGGCCAAGACCCAAATCCAGATGTCTTGATTCTTAAGACACCAGGACTTCTTGTTTCCCTCACTCTGTCCTGGATTGTCACTTTCCAAATTGCATTCCCTCACCTGACACCACAGACCACCAGGAAGCTGAACGCTCTCTACCATAACCATAGATCCTTACTGCATTTTTTTAGAAGGCTTATCAGTAGGTTAGGCATAGTTGTGCCCCATCGTGTGGGTGTTCAGTTCCCCCATCAAGTAGGTATTGTGGTATTGTGGCAATAAACAATAGTTTTTCTGGAGAAAAAGAAAAAAAATCATCTCTAATTATTGATGCTCTTCTCCTGACCTTATCCATACCCCAACAGGAGCAGGAAGTGACACCTGTCACTATCTCAGTAATCAAGCTATGATATATTTTTTAAAACATCTGTGTTTTAAAAGAAGAGAGGTCAGAGTATAGAAATCAACATAGTATAAGAAAAATCCATAGTGCCTCCCATATCAGTCAAAATAAACAAAACACCAGCTTCCCCGGTGCCTCCATGTGGTCAATGTGGGCACATTAAGGAAATCAGTATTATCAGAGCATGTTAACTGTTATATTCTGAGGATACTTCCCCATCTCCTGTCCTGGAATTCTGGGGTGTTTCCAGCATTGGGGGTATCTGTGGCTGGAACAAGACCTTCTGTCATTTGGTTTCACCAGGAAGGAAGTGATTGGCTAAGGGAAAGAAGGAGAGGTATGGGGTGCAAAACATTTTGAGAAACTGTTCAGAAAAAAAGATGCTTCTCCTCCTATAAGCACATAAGCTCTTGCTTTATTTTTTCCCCCTTATATAAGTGTTCTTGATATTTTAGGGGGATTACATTTGTGATTTAATCTTTTATCTATTCAACTCACCCACTCATTCAGTGATGTTTATGAAAGATTAACTCTGAGCCAGGCACTGCAAATGGGATCAAAATCACTGAGGTGAGCTAGACTCAGCCTTTCCTTCCAGGAGTTCACAGAGCTTGGTCACGGAGAACCTTGGTGAGCTAATCTAAATGTCTGGTGCCATGGCACATTCTGAGCTGAATCCAGAATTGTGGGCACATGGCTGATGCTCCATAAATGTTTATTGAACGAAAAACCATGTTTCTGTCCCAAGGACCTAGAATCTGCATGGTTGGTGTTGTTTGTTTTCACAGATGGTAACACAGCTCAGAGAGGCTATGACTTGCCTAAAGTAACACAGCCAGTAGATGGCAGAATTAGGATTTGAACCCAACTTCCCTGACTCCATTTCTATCTCACTGAGAGCATGTTCCAGGCATCCACACACCAAGGCTTGTAAAAGGAAGCAGGGCGGAGTTCACAGGCATGGTTGCTGATGGTGTGGTTTTCAACCCACTGGAAATTTGAACTGCTTTCGGCTCACTCCTTCCCGAGCATCCTGAAATTCAGGGAGGTTTCTGCTCCTTCTCCTAACCCAAGCCTCCTGCTCTCACCTTGACATGCTTTCCTGGTATCTTGGTGAAGCCCTCTCTCCTTCTCCTGGTGGAATGAATCTTCTTCCCCATTTCCTCCTAGAGTACAGCCCTGGGGAACAGCCCAGATCCTCTGTCCTTTGTCAGCCGAGAGCCTTCAGGCTGGGCCATCTTACTTGTCTATGGGTACCATCACTGCAGAGCAGAGGTTTTTAAAGGTATTTTAAAACATGGGTGGGGCCTTTGTTGAACCAAAAGCTTACATGAAAGCCCAGAATGTGAAATGGGTCAAAAGAAGGTGGTGGTCTAGCAGGCATGGGCTGAGAGTCTGGAGTCAGGGGAGGGGGCACCCCTACTTTCTTCCTGCTCTCCTCTCTCCTGAACACCTGCTTCTGGAGGGGCTCTCAGGGCCTTTGGAGCTCTACCACTCAGTTTGGAGACACTAGCTTGGTGAATACAACCCTGTCCCAGGGCAGAACTGTGAACTTAGCATCCCGCCAGTGACCTGAGGGGGTTGGGAGCAGCAGACTGGGCTGCAAGGAACCCAGGTCCACATGTTTGAGGATCCCTGCACCACTCTCTAAGGGACACACACACACACACACACACACACACACACACACACACACACACTGTTGTGCATCTTTCTCCTTCCCCATGACCTCTCCCCTTAAGGTATTCACACTCCTGACGTGTCACCCAATTGGTGACCAGCAAAGGCAAATGCAGACGCTTCCCTGTCCCATTCTTTTCCATCTTGATGGACGTGCTTCTGTTTTATACCACTGTGCCTGTGCCCTGTCCCCAGACCTCTGACCTTGACCACTGAACTTGCTTGCCCTTGGCTTGATTGTGGATACTTAGCTCTTTCTTACCTATGCATTCCCAAAACTTGGCCACCTCCAATAAGAGACTCTGTTTTATTTCTGGCCACTCGGCTCCAAATCCCACCCCACCTAGCTCAGCTCAGAGGAAGGCTGGGATTGTCAAAAGGGAGCTTTATGAAGATGCTATAGCAAAACAAAAAGGAAACAAAGAAATCACAGTGGCACAAAATGATTGACTTCTGCAAACTCGCGTTCCTTATTCTAATTCTTCCCACAGAGTAGCTTGGCTTGTGCCAATTCTGGGCACACTGCCCTGGGTGCCTTCTCCCCTGCTCAATCCTGAGATGGCTTGGGCATTGCTGGAAGGCTTGGTGGCATTCTCTTCTGGAGGTGATTTCTTCATCTTTCTACTCTGGCCCCGGGTCATCACCCCGCAGCTCCGGGCCGAGCTATCTATAGGCTCAAGTTTGCCCTGGTCTTCCTGGATTCCTGTCCCTTGAAGGTGTCTCCCTTCTGGGGCTCCACACAGTTCTCTCTTGGCTGCTGCTGACCTGCAGTTGTCCCCTTCACCCTCATGGGCGAGTGGTCTCCCTGGCTCCCTGTGCTCATCCTCCCCCTCACTCCATCTTGCTACACAAGTTTCTCCTTTAAAGAACATTCGTTCATAAGCTTTGATGGGCCATTTTAACCCTCTGAGTCTATACTTTATTTTTATATTTCAAAAACACTTTTTTGCCCTTTCAAACATTAACAAAATTCATGCATTGTTTAAGAATTAGATCACACAAAACAGCTTTGAGTACACTTTAAAAATCAGTAAATAAAAAATAGCAGAATTTGACCACCTGAGGCAAAGGATGTTACTGTTTGGTAACATCCTTTCTCCATGCTCATATGCATACACAAACAAAATTCTTGCTCTAAAAACCTGGGATTATACTCCGCATACTCTGTAACTTGCTTCTTTCCCTTAATTTTTCTTGCTTTGTATAGTTGACACTACGGTGGACTTCAGTTTCCTCACTGTGTTCTAGGCCAGAAGTTCCCAACCATGCTTCTGCATAACACGGGGTCCCCCTGGTCGAATCGAGGTGCTGAGCTGTCAAAACTCAGTCATTACCAATTTTTGATTCAGTGTGTAGCAAATTAAATGATTAAGTCCAATTTTCACCATTTTGATGTTTTGACATGACTTTGTAAGTTTTGATGTTTTGGGTCATCTTTTTTGCTATCATGTATTAATTGCCCTTTAATTTTCTTCTTACCATTAAATATTCCAAATGAGATCATTTTCTCTAGAGACATACCAAAAATTGTTTTCCAATTTTCTTTTTTTTCTGCTTTAAAAGTTTGAAACACAATAAAAATGCTTGTTAGAGTGATGTAAAAATACAAAACAAAACAAAACAAAAAACATTGCTTCTACTACCACTTGGGCACACTATATTCTTATCCTAAATAATCTTTAGATTGACACAAAGTTATACTGAGTTATCTTCAGTTTAATCTGACAATATTTCATAAGGTCACACCAAGAACCCTATGACCTCCAGGGACCCTGCTGTCTTCCCACATCTGGGAGATGTGCTGTGGGTCTAGAAGCCACTTTGGATCTAAAGCCACAGTTTTTTGTTTTTAAAATTAACATATAATGTATTATTTGCTTCAGGGGTATAGGTCTGTTATTCATCAGTCTTACACAATTCACGGCGCTCGCCATAGCACATACCCTCCCCAATGCCCATCACCCAGCCACCCCATCTCTCCCACCATCCTCCCTTCCAGCAACCCTGTTTGTTTCCTGGGATTAAGAGTCTCTCATGGTTTGTCTCCCTCTCTAGTTTCATCTTGTTTCATTTTTCCCCTCCCTTTCCCTATGATCCTCTGTCTTGTTTCTCAAATTCCTCATATCAGAGAGGTCATATGATAATTGTCTGTCTCTGATTGACTTATTTTGCTTAGCATAATACCCTTTAGTTCCATTCACATCATTGCAAATGGCAAGATTTCATTTTTTTGATGGATGCATAGTATTTCATTGTATATATATATACACACCACATCTTCTTTATCCATTCATCTGTTGATGGACATCTGGGCTTTTTACATAGTTTGGCTATTGTGGACCTTGCTGCTATAAACATTCGGGTGCACATGCCCCTTTGGATCACTACATTTGTTTTTTCGCGGTAAATACCCAGTAGTGTGATTGCTGGGTCATACGGTCACTCTATTTTCAACTTTTTGAGGAACCTCCATACTGTTTTCCAGAGGCTAAGGCCATAGTTTTAACTTGACCTAGCCCTCAGGGAGTGTGTGCCCAGGAAAGGGAGGTAGGGGGACGAAGTGCTATGTGCAAGTGCTGAGTGCCACGGGCTTGCCCAACTCTGTTGAGGGACATCTCCAGAAAAGTGGTACACAGAGAAGGGGAGGTATTTCTCTACCTAAAGGACAGAGGTAATTCCAGGAGCCTGGATGAACAGGGAGCCCTGGGAGACAGGCGATGCTGAAGTATATCCACTAAGGGGGGTCTCTGAAGGGCAGAAGAAGGCAGGGGGCCCAGGAGAGTGTTGAGGTCTATTCCTTGGAGAGAGCAATGGTGGAGTGCCAGGCAGGGGACTGGATCAAAGTAGCTACAGGAAAACATTGGAGATTTCCTTTCCAGAAAGATCCTGGAGGGGGTGAAAACTTTGAAGGGGAGTTGGATTTCTTCAAGGGTGCTGTCTATCATGCAGTGACTTACTGGCAACTGTGTGAGATTTGCATCAGGGACAGAATGTCTAACTCAGAGTGACATTAAGCCAAAAGGGAAAATCAGAGACATCTTGTAGCTGCTGCCTGTAGGAGCTCAGGTAACATCACCAGCACCCTGGCCTTCTCTCAGTTCCTCTCTCTTCTGTGTTGGCTCCATGCCCACCTGAGCCAGACTCTCCTTTGGCTTCAGAGATGATGGCATGAGCTCCAGACTTGACATCTTCTTGCCTCAAGGCCAGTGCGGGAAGGCACCTGCTGCTCTCCCAGCCAGCCCAGCAGCACCTTTACTGAATCAATCACTGCACCAGGGAGTGGGTCACATTGACTGCCTCAGGTCGGGACCATGTGTTCCGTTCCTGGACACTGGCATGGGCCAATCCACCCCAAAATGCCAATCCACCCCAAAATGCCTGGTGAGGGGTGAGTCCGTGAGAAAAATCAAGAATTCTCAGGAGTGCGTATGCGAAGAGCGGATGCTTGGAGGCCATAAAACAATGCTGTAAAGCATTAAATAAGTATTTAAGTTGGATTGTTGCATGTCTCTGAGAAACTCAGGAAGAAGAAAAAATGAGGGAGGATAAGATAACCATTTTTATGTGCATGGGGGTCTTCTCATGGAAGCCAGCAGAGGTTTATTGCAGTGGTTCGGGAGGGTACAGTGACCCGAGCACCCCCTGAGGCCCCATCTCTAGGAGTGGGACCGATATTCCCAACAGTAAGATTCCCTATCTCCGCAACAGTCTCTGGTTGTGTAAAATATTTTTGCATAAAGCATCTTCGAGGTTTTCCCACCAGAGACAAACATGGTAAAGGGGGTAATGTCTAGCCAGGCTTAGACACAGCAATCCTTTCCAGCCATGAAGATTTATGAGAAACAGAAAACAAGTTGGCTGAATCTTGTGCATGCACACGTGTACGTGTGCACGTGTGTGTGCACGTGTGTGTGGGGACGTGCATGCCCGTGCATGGCGGGGGGGGAAGGGAGGTGAGGGAGAGGGGTGGAATGAGAGTTGCCATGGAGACCTGAAGTGGCTCATTCCCCATTCTGATCATAAAGTGGGGCTGGTGTTTGGATGAATGATGGATTTGCCTTGAGCCTCTCAGAGCAGAGGAACGCAGCAGGACCAAGCAAGCAGTGTGCTTGCAGTAGAAACAGCTGGGGCAGGGAGGGGACCTGGGCCCTCTCTCCCAGGCTGGAAGTCCAACTGGCCTCCGCCTCCTCCTGTTTCTGCAGGAAATCTCTGGAGAGGCTGTGGAAGCTGTCCTATGCACCTCCCTCCTGAGTGGGGAAATGAGACACAGAAACAGGTTTGATATTCATCTTGTTTCCTATCAGGTAACCCTTCTGGTCCACCCAGAGCTCACTATTGTCTCTCCCTCTCTTTCTCTCTCCCTCTCTCTGTCTCTCTCTCAGTCTCCTCAAATCCCCTGTATTAAATTACTGTTGAAATGTTTCGAACTCTCAGCACCAGGATCATATGACAGAATGCATGGGGCTTTGCTTTTTAATCTTGCCCAAGAGAGAGAAATGAAAATGACTTGCAGGATTTTGACATAGCTATCAGACAAAAAAGATTTTTATCCCCCACCCCTCGAATAAATAGGAACTTGTCAGATGCCATTATCAAATCATATAGATCAGAATTCGTCTCAGTTTTTTTTTTTGTGGGCCTACAAGCAATAAAGAGTTATAACTGCATTCCAAGTTATGTTTGGATTATTGACGACTCCATGACCGAAGATTTGTCTGTCCTGAAGGCTGATGGAGTTGGAGCTGATTTATCTGCTCGAGCTGGAGGCCCGATCCCTCACCGAGCCATAAAACACCCCAGCGAGCTCTGCCCCTGACCACTTTGTTTGAACCACTGCACTTGGATTTTCTGAGATGACCGACTCTGAGGCTGAAACCCTGCAGATTCAGAGAGGTGGGGGTGGTGGGGGGATGAACTCATTCTCCATTCCTGGTTTTCATTTGCATGGGAAAAAAGAATCTATTCTAATAAAGACCTCCGCCTGCACTGAGCGATGTTCAGGAATTGTTTCCTGCCGCTGTTCCTCCATTAAATAAATAAATTGCTTCTGCCTTTGATTTTTCATAGGGGGCTTTTGACAGATCTTGGATGGGTGACTTCAGGTTTAAAGACTTATTTGGGTTAGTTTGGCTTTGGGGGACATGGCCATGAAGAGAACGATAAGTAAAGAGTCTAGTTTCTTGACCCTCAGGTGAGGAAGGCAATCGGGACCACCCAGGGCCCCCTCCCCCTCCACCAGTCCATCATTTCCTGGGTTCTCTTCTAATGAAGACAGATGCCAGGCAACTCTGGTTTATCCAGCTACTCAAAGGTGTAACTGACTTCCCAATTTATTAACAATGGTGATTCATTACCATGACAATTGGGAAAAACTGATTACCTTTGAATTTCTGATGAGGTAATCCTGCCTCTCTCCAGCCCTGGTAATGAATCACCATTTTCCCTCCCTCCTCTGACCTAATTTTCCAAATCATGTACCTGTATAAAATATTGTGCAGAGGCGTGCATCTATTTATCTTACAGGAGTTCTCTCCTTCTGAATTCAAGGGAGAAGACAACCCCTCCAACTGGGAGGGAAGATTCATGAATGTTTTGGGGATGGAATTCACCAGGGTCCAATCTCTGGGATAATCAATCTACACTGTGACGAGTCTGGGAACATCATTCCCTTCCTGCTGGCTGGGACGCTGGAGTCTGTACCTGATGGAAATGGAGAAATCTATGGGGACAATGTGATCTCCCTTCCCTCTGTTGAAAGACAATACCTGAACCTTAGTCTTAAAAGGCTGGGGTTTCTTGTGATCACTCTTCAAGCTCCATGATGTCTCTAACAAGAAGACTTGATGGGCTCACAGTTGTTAGTGTAAGTAAATGGTGCCCCTGACTCATGGGTCTCAGGATCAATGGTCAGTTATGAAAGCTGATATTTACAAACTAGTTCTCCCTTAATCATTGAGTCTCCCAGACACAGGAATCTTTCCCCATGGTGCCGAGGGTGCCTTTGACTAACCAGGCTATGTTGTCAGGAACGCACAGCTGTAGGGTGCAGGAGGAGGACACATCACCACTCATTTTCTCCTAATCACTTATGAACTAACGGTCCTTTTATCTTTCTTTCAGCTATGAGAAGCATCCTTAACTTCTCTCTGTTTTTAGATCCCTTGTTAAACACACTCTACTAGGGGCGCTGAGTGACTTAGTTAAGTGTCTGACTCTTGGTTTCAGCTCAGGTCATGATCTTAAGGTCATGATATCAAGCCCCATATCGGGCTCTGCACAGGGCATCGAGCCTGCTTAAGACTCTCTCCCTCTCCCTCTGCCCCTCCCTCACTGGCTCTCTCTCTCTCTCTCAAAACCAAAAACCAAAAACCAAAAAACAACCACTCTACTATTTTTCCTCTTAGTGACTATGTGGTTATACAGGGAAGTGGATATCTTTTGCACACATACACTGGGCAGTAGGATTCCCTTTGATACATACTTGCTGAGTGTCCACTATGCTGGGCACCGAGGACAACCAAAGATAAATGGGACATACAATGGATGCCTTAAGAAATTTCTTTACTGAGAAGATCAATGTCAATGTGGTCCAAACCAGTACATTCCTCTTGCATTTTTGTATTTGTCTGGACTCCTAGTCTAACCCAGCTTTCTGGGTTTGGAATTTCCCAAAAGCAGATCCAGGGATAAAGTCTTGGTTGGATGTGGCTGCTTAGGAAGCTTAAGTGGGGAAGTGGGAGAAGTGGGCAAGGAAGGGATAGAAGCAGTGAAGCATGTTTTGTTGAGAAGGGACTCAAGTCCATGAGGTAACCTCTGCAAAACCATGGGGAACATGTTTCAGAATTGACCCAGGGGACATGAGGAGGCTGGTCATTTATCCACTGAATCCCTTGGTGGAGTGTAGCCCCTTCTTCTCCGGGGTGTGCTTGAGTCAGCTGAGCAAACTTTGTGGTGCCAGAGAAAGCCCCTGGGGAGAGAGGAAGAGAAGCATGGGCAAGAGAGCTGGCAACTGAGTACCACAGCTGTGGTGGGATTGTTGGGCTATGGGACAGTGGCTCTACAGTGGCTCAGATAAAAGGAGGAGAGTCAGTATGAGGTGCTTACTTTCCAACCAAACACTCTAGTCTGGGCTCAGAGGAGTCCAGAACTGGGCTTGGTGGAGAGTGAGTGAGCCTGCTCCCCTTGCCTGTTCTTCTAAGAGCAATTCTACCTTTTCTTTTGGGACCATCGCTTCTCTGACCTGGTAGAAGGCATTCTATTGAATGACTTTAATGACTCAGGTTAGCCAGTCAGAATCCTTTGGGACTTTACACGGGTATGTGAAAAGAGTTCATCTCTTAAGAGTCATTGAGGTCTGGGAGGATGGTGATAATTTTTCTGTCATATTTGAGAATAAATCCAATATGCTGGATAGTACAGCATTAAGAGGAGGGAAGGAGAAAGATCATGAGAGAGAGAGAAAGAGAGAGAATTGGGACACATCATTTGAAAAACATATCTGAAGTATCAAATCCTCATGGAGGCTCCCCTGATCCTTCACTCCCACCTCAAGTTAGTGGAGGCTGCCTTCCTCAGATAGTCAATAGTGCCACATTAGTAAGTCTATGTTTGTACTGAATATATTATATTGTTGTTGTTCAAGTGCCTAGAGTAGTCTGTCACTTGGATGTTAATAGTCATTCCTGGAATGGATAAGGGGCCATGTTGTCACTTTTCTGATTAGCATTTCATTGGATTGAGGGACAGGAGTACTTTCTGGAGGTTACTGGATGCTGTGGGGTTCCTAAGTGCTTATTATGAACCCCCTTCATGGTGGTATTTCACATCACATGGATCCAGAAACCATGCTGTAGGCCCATGGATGGTGTGGTCGAGTCATCCAAAGGAAGCTCTTCTCAATGGCTCTTTGTAGAATTATGTCATCCAATAGACTTTTCTAAAGGAACAGATGAAAGGGAGGCACAACTTCCTACATCAGCTAAAGGTAGTCTACCCATTTAGAGCTGAGAGACAAGAAGTTCAGACTTTTCTGGTACGTTGATCATCTTCAGGTTAGTGACCATTATGGCTAAGAAGGATTTTGACTTGGTCAAAATGATGACTTATACAGAGAAGTAGAAATAGAGCATTAGGAGAAGCTAGGAATTCAGGTAGTTTCAAGATTTTCTTGAGTACCCATTATGTGTTTAAATATCCTTAGTTGATGTGTTTAAATATCCTTAGTTAAATATCCTTAGTTTAAATATCCTTAGTTCAAGAGATACAAGCACATAGTTCTGGAGAAAAAGCATTGGACTGATTATCAAGAGCTTAGATGCTAAGCATGGCCTTGTTACTGAGGATGTCACTTTTTAAAAAGTCACTTAACATCTCTATCCTTTATTTATCTGAACCATAAGCATGAGAGTCTAGTCCTTTCTGACAACATGTGGTCATCTAACAAGATAATACATGTAGAAGGACAACTAGAAGTATGGCTGGTTAGATCATGTGAGCCATTATTAAGGGGGGGTCTCACATCTGAGGAGCATTTGCTACATGTAAAGCAAGTGAGTAAAAATGAATGAGACAGTCTGTCTTCCTCCAGAGGCATTCTGATTCTTAAATCTTGGAAGCAGTGAGCAGCTGTATGCATTTATTTATTTATTCAGCAGATATCTGTTAAGCACCTACTATGCATTGAGTGCTATCCTGAGAGCTGGAGGAAGAGCAGTGAACACAGACAGAATCCTCATCCTCATGGAGCTCCTGTTCTCAAGTACACAGATGCAAGTGGATGCACTAGGGAGAGACAGGGAATAATGTATATGGGCTGCAGACCAAGTTCATCATCAGAACACAGGGATCATGAGATGGAGCATCTGTGGCAAAATTTTAGTTGAGACAAGAAGGTAGGACTATTGCCTTTTTCATTCTTTTTATTCATGGTACAGTCATGGTCCCTATTTTTAGATCTAATCATTTTGAAAGGACCAGATATGACAAACATGTGTCCCCTCAGTGTCCCATATATGAAAAACCATGCCAGAAATTTCTTTTAAAGTATCAGTGGCATTTTTGTTTCTCTCGAAATAAATTTATTTTCTCTTACACAATGAGAATTTTGTAACTTATCTTATTCCTTATTTCACTTTGCCTGCTTGGAAGCTCAGGGCTGAGCTTTTCACCACTAGAGGTTTTTTGATGAACATATATATGTATGTTCTACCTATCCACTGGCCTTGGTTTTCTAGTCTATCTATACCTTCCCTAACCATTACTTAAAATCATTTTCTACATTATTGTGCTGTATGTATTTTCTTTTGCTGCCTCTAATCCTGTAGACTGAGGATATAGATTTTTGATGAAGAAAGAAATATAAACCAATATCTCTAAGTCTAGAGGCACTTTTCAGTTCTGATTGGCATGCTCTCTCTAGATGTTTCCCTTGACTCTTCTTGAAAGCTGGGATGATAAAGTGAGCCTTTCTTGGTGTGAGTGGGTAAGGAGAGGCCTCAGTAAGCCTACGGTGGGCACCTGTGTGGTGTGATGGGAGTGCCCCAGAGAAGTTCTGACTGTGTATTGTACACAACCAGCTTCTTTTCTCAGCATTTAACTCAATTCACATGTATTATTCTTTTTGGCTTGTTTCTTGCTTTTCCCCTTCATCCTCCCCATTAGAATGTAAGCTCCTGGAGTGCAGGGAGTCTCTCACATTCACCAATGTCTATCTAGGACCATCCACTTAGCTTCACACTCTACTTGTGCTCAACCAGAATGGGTCCCATGAATGAACAGAGTAGACACCAATCTGATTGACAGTTAAGTCTCAAAGCCTTAGCTTTAGACAGTTCATGGGCAGAGGAGAACAGCTAAAGGAGGCAGATTGGGGCTTGCTACAAGTGACACCTGAGCTGCGATCTGAGCAGGTGACTTTGCCGGCTAGTAATCGGTCCCTTGCCAAGAGGTCTGATGGGGATGTCACTTCCAGACTCACATCCACTGCAGGAAAATCAGCTGCTCCAGGAGGGCCAGCGGATGGTAGCCCGGCAGGCTCATCTTCCTGCTGGAAGCATGACGATTAGGGCTCTGATACTTTAAAGTGGATTTCCTTCCTTCCCTACCGCCCTCAATTCTTCCCTCCCTCCTTCTTATTTTCCTTCCTCCCTCCCTTCCTTCTCTCCTTCCTAACAAAAATGTCTTGAGCACTCCCAAACCTTGGAACCTCTCCCTCCTGTATTAGTTTCCTATTGCCATGTAACAAATTACCACAATTCTAGAGGCTTAAAACAATGCACATTCATTATTTTGCAGTTTCTGTAGCTCAGAAGTCTGTGCACTGCACAGCTGGGTTCTTACTTAGGGTCTGGCCAGACAGAAATCGAGGTGCCAGCTGGAGCTGCTGTCCCATCTGAGTCTCAGTGTTTCCTTCCAAGCTCACTTACTGTTGGCGGAATTTCGTGTCTTGTGGTTGTAGGACTGAGACCCCTGTTTTCTTTCTGGCTGGCAGCCAGGGGCTGTTCTTAGCACCTCGAGGCTGCCTGCTGTCCCCTGCCACATGGCCGACTCCCCAGTGAGGCAGTTTGGCTCTCTAAGGCCAGCAGGAGACTCTCTCCTGTTTAGAATCACTCTGACCTCTTTGAAGGGCTCGACTGATTCAGTGAGGACCACCTGGGATAACCTCCCTATTGATTAAATCAAAGGCAACTGATTAGGGACTTATTTATATCTGCAGAATCTCTTCTGCCACATAACGTAAACTAGCCACGTCCCATTGTACCCACAACATTCACAATAGTACAATGTCCCATTGTAACCACAAGGCCCATTCATTTAAGGGGAGGGGATGGTGCAAGGAAAGTACACCAGTTGGCTGGAATCTCGGGGGCCATCTTAGAGTTCTGTCTACTGCCTCTCTCTTCCCCCAGCCTTTCCTTAGGGTCAAAAAGGACTTTGTCATAAAACGGTGTTGTCTGTCTCTTGGGAAAAGAGGATAGGAGTTGGTGTAAGGTAGAGGTTCCTCACCAAACTTGTTTTGGTTCCAGGGGACATTTGGAATGTTTGGAGATATTTTTAGTTGTCACAATGGGGGCGAGGAGGGTAGGTTGTATTGGCATCAGAGGGTAGAGGCCAGGGACGTTGCTAAATATCCTACAATGCACATGACAACTGCCCCGTCCCAACACTGAGTGATGGATTATCTGGCCCAAAAGGTCACTAGTACTGAGGCTAAGATACTTTGCCATAGGGGATGAAGGAATGAAGCTTCTGTGTTGGAATCGGGAAGTAGAGGGGGTAGGGCTAGTGTAGCCACAAGAGATGGAAATCAAACCTTTTAGAAATGGGTAAGGTAAATGAACATGAATATCTCCGTGTGTGAATTGGGATACAGGATCTTTATTCCATCAGACACAGAATGGGTACAGGAAGACCAGGATACCCGAGGGAAGTCACAAATTCTGAAACCTGCAGTCTCTTAGCGTATCTAGGTTTTGACGCTGGCAGGCTTTCGGCAGGGGGGTGGATACAGGAAATCAGCTAGTAGGGTTAAACCATAAGGTCAGAAACAAATAAGAACAGCTTATTGTGATCAAGTGACAACATACCTCGCCAACTACCTTGCAATTTGCTCAGAACTCTTCTCGACATTCCTTACCAGACTTCTGGGGTTAGACGGATGTCTAGGGCTGGGGCTACAAATCCGAAGACCCACAGGCCCCAGGCAGGTGTAGTAGAGGAGTCAGGGCCTGATGGGGGCTGTGGTCACCCACCTGGTCACCACCTGTCCTCTTCTTCACATGACAGGAATAACGACCCGGTATGGCATGTCTGAGTTTTCAAATGAAGCTGGAGAGTCATTTTTATTTTCACATCTCTTAGTTTTCAGATGTTGGTAGTGGATTTCTCCGTCACCATCACCATCAACATCATCATCATCACAGTCTAGGCCAGTCCCCCAGCTTGCCTTCAGCACGCTGGGCTGTACCTGATCCCTGGACCGCTGCTTTGTGACCTGACTCTTGTAAGCCAGCAAGAGCCCGTGGTGCTGATCACAAAAGAGTCCCAGTTATAGGGGCTTCAACACATTGGGGATTGATTTCTCACATTAAAAGAAGGCCAGGGCTGGTATGGTGGTGTTCCCAACTTGTTCACCAAGCACCTGAGAGCCTTGGTTTTACAAGAGAACATGGACTTTCTGTCATTGCTCCAGGGCTAATGCTTGCTTCACGGATAACCAAAGTCTACCTGTGTTCTGTTCCCCTGCCTTTATGTGTGCCCACATGCTTTGTTTCAATGCTGAGTCATAACTTTAGGAGGATGTTATAAACAGTAATGGAACTCCACGTGTAGGGGACCAATAGTGTTCACAGCACAATGGAAGTGAGGTATCTTGAACATCTACGACCTCATGCATGCACATTCAGGCTTCGACAGCTATGCCCCAACTGCCACCTGGTTAACACCAACTGCAAGATTCATCCTGCTTTTAGGGAAGTTACATCGTGGGAAAATACTGTGTCATAGAGTCAACAAAAGGTGTGGTTTTTATTTGGGGTCAACTCTGGGGATGAAATTACTCAGAGAGCGTGGGTGCTGGACCCCATCCTTGCCACCCATCCTGTCTTTTCCTGCATTAGTTACTCTCTTTCAATTCTGTTCTGAGTGGCCCAGTCTCAGTTCCCAGTTTTGGCTGACTCTGGGGATCTGCAGTGAGGACTCAAGGACAGGACAGTGGTTTCCCCAAGGGATCACACGGCAGCTTTGTCCTACAGAGCTGTCCTTGCCGAGGCTCTCCTTCCTCATTTACGAGATGGTAATAATTGTGTCTTCTTCCAGGCATTAGTCTGTGTATTGAGTTAAATAAACAAAGAGTTCCTAGCACAGTGCTTGTTTGACATAAGAGCAGCTTAATAAACATTAGCTTCCTTTTCCATTTACAGAACTCACTCACCTACAGGCCATTTTCCACTTCCTTGACTCACTGGGGAAAAACCCAACTGACAACATGTGGGTGGTAATCTCATTGACCCAGGCTCTTCTGTCCTTTCTAAGTCAGGGTCTCTTTTGCCTGCTCATAAGGGTCTAATTGGAGATTTATCTTTCTGTCTTAAGGTTTATCTCTAGTTGGTCTCCCATTAAATTGTCCCTTTCTCCTAGGTAACTTTGTAGAATTTCCACCAGGCACGTACTCCTTACAATGAGCAGCTATTACATCCTTTCTTGGGAGGAGAGCTGAAGAGACAGGAGCCAGAGGACATCAGAAAATTAAAGGTGGAAGGAGGATGGAGGAAGAAGGAGGGTGGGCTTTGGGGAAGCTGAGAAGGTCACCTATTCACCTAGTGAGTTTCATGATCAGCTTGTTGTCTGTGGTGGCAATCTCATTGCAGATTTCTGTTTCTTAATTCCTTAAATTGCCCTCTCCTCTTCTAGTATTTCTTCCCTCCTGCTATCCTTAGGGATGCATTTTGTTCTTTTTCCAATTTCTTGAAGTGACTGCTCTGCTCTTTATTTTTCCAATGCTATGCACTGACCTTTGAGAGCAGCTTTGTTTTTCACCCCACCTGTTGTGACATAGATTATTCTTTCATTTTCATAAAACTGCATAATTGTAGCTTTTAGTTGGTTTCTTTCCTTTTTCTTTGTTTTTTCCTTCCTTTCTTTCTTCTCTTTGTTCTTATCACTATGGTCCTTTCTCCCCCGCCCCCCACACTTAAGTTCTGTAGATATCTTGGGAAACACAAAGGCAGCATCCTGACCCTACCAGAGGCACAAGACCCATGTTCATGTCCCCAAACAGTCAAGTCACCAGAGGCTGCATAGGAGGTAAAGTGAACATTCTGTGACCACATACATCTACCCCTGAGCCAAAGTGAGGACCCAGCATGTGCCAGTGGGATAACTGCAGTTTGTCCTTGTGGTTACCTACAAGAAATACTCATTTTTCATGATCATTTTCATTTATTGAGTTGAATGTGTGTGCCAAGTACTGCATTAGGTAGTGAAGAAGACAGAAACACGCCTTGCTCTTTAAGAGAGCTTTTGGTCTGGTAGGGAAGATGAGCATTAAATAAAACATCACCCAGGAAAACAGTGAGGGAAGAAAGTGTTGGCTGGGAGGGCTATGGCTGTGCTAGAGCTTGGAATAAAAGAATCTGTTTTGTGGTTGAATGGCAGTGGGAGTGGTGTCCCAGGGGGTGAGCTTGAGCTGGGATGTGAGGACTAAAAGTGTAGGGACCTGAGTGATACAGAGCTGGTGAAAGTTGGAGGGGAGGGTGTGGAATAGGTGGGCAGAGGCAGCATGTGCAAAGGCCCTGGGGCTGGAGTATGGGGAGAGGGTGGAACAGTGAAGCCACAGCAGCAGACCTGGACGAGAATCATGGATCGTCTTAGATCTGAGTTTTGAAGACGTTTCACTTTTTTCAGAAAGTCTCAGATCAGGTTTTTTCCCAGAAGTGCCTTCTAGTGGCTTAACTGGGAACACACATTAAAAGGGGTGACTGTGGGGGGCACCTCGTGGCTCAGTGAGTTAAGCACTGACTCTTGATTTTGGCCCAGGCCATGGTCTCAGGATTGTGAGACTGAGCCCTGTGTCGGGCTCCCTGATCAGTGGAGAGTCTGCTTGAAATTCTCTTTCCTTCTCTCTCTCCCTCTGCTACCCCGCAACTTTCTCAGATAAATAAATACATCTTTAAGAGAAAAAAAAAAGAAGGGGTGAGTGTGGGTGTAGGAGGCCAGCCAGCAGGGCTCTGCGGGTCTGGGGGAGACTGAGTAGTTTGGGCCAGGCAGCACGGCAAGAGTGACTAGACCCAGGGGCTGGTACATGGCAGGACCAAGAGGCTGGAAGCTGCCTAGTGCAGCGGTGGGGCTGAAGTGAGTGGGTGCAGAATGGCAGTGCCCACTGCTGCCAAGCCTGGGGGCCGGGCCCCATGAATGTGGGTTTCCCTGGGTGGTTATCTCTCTCCATCTCCATCATCTGGTCTCTCCTTACTGTTTTGAAATGCAGTTTCGTGCCATCTGATTCAATGTGTGTTTCTGAGTCGGAGGGTTTGGTTTTAGTTGAGGTAGCGGCACCCTCCTCCTTTGCAACACCCCCCCCGGAAAGTCAAGTGGAACCAGATGTCTAACCAGCTCCTGGCACCAAAAGGCTCATTTAAGACTAGATCAAGGGCCAGAGTGATTCGGGTGAGGGATGGGGGTTTTGAAGTACTGGCCACATGAGATGATGTTTAGAAAGTCTCTTGTCACACGGTGTTGAAGGGCTTAGGAGAAAGGCTTCCCTCCCAGCCTTATCTTTGTTATGACTGCGCCTCAGCAGGGGAGATGCAGGCACCTAACTGGCTGCCTTCGTGGAAACATAATGCCGGATGGGATGGTGGCCACAACAGGGACGGGCCGGACTCTGTTTGTGAGATGGGGTGGGGGGCCGCCTCTCAAGGGAGGAGTGTCCCACTGCCTCTGAGGGGGGCCACGTGGGCTGGACCAGGGTCTACCAACCTGTGCAATATGCAGCACATTAACTGTAGCTTTCACTTCTGTATTCTGATGCTTTGGCATCTTGGGACATTAGTGACTTTGGAGGGACTGCCCCTCCAGGGTTAGCCAGTTCCTAGAGATCATAAACAACTCATCTGACAACACACTCTTTAAATACAAACCGACCAGTCCAGAGTCCACACCTCCAGCTATGCCCTTTGTCAGGCTCTGACATTCAGACCACTAGCCACCACTAGGACTTACCCCAGGGCCGGGTACTGGACAACTAGGGACACCCCTGCTCCCGCGCCCCCCTCCGCCCTGAGCCCCCTGAGAGTATTCAGACTAGCCGATCTCAAATGTGCCTACCCTGACTCATCCATTCTTTCCTGTGGAAACCACAGTCACAGTGCTCGTCCACAGTTCTTCCTGCTCCTTTTGCCTCCTGACCCACCCTGCTTCTTCTCTGTGTGGTCCCTTTTGCTTGGGAACAGTGAGTAACCAACTGTATTTTCAATGACAGTTGTCTCTTGATCTGTTGACCTCACTGTACCTGAAAGTTTCGGTTAGCACACTGTATTTTTTTTATTTTTTAAATTTTATTTTATTTAAATTCAATTAATTAACATATAGTGTATTATTAGTTTCAGGCGTAGAGTTCAGCAATTCATCAGTTGCATACAATACCCAGTGCTCATTACATCATGTGCTCTCCTTAATGTACATCACTCAGTTACCCCATCCCCCCACCCGCTTCCCCTCCAGCAACCCTGTTTGTTTCCTAGAGTTAAGAGTCTCTTATGGTTTGTCTCCCTCTCGGATTTCATCTTATTTTATTTTTCCCTCCCTTCCCCTAGGATCCTCTGTTTTGTTTCTTAAATTCCACATATGAGTGAAATCATATGATGATTGCCTTTCTCTGATTGACTTATTTCACTCAGGATAATCCCCTCTAGTTCCATCCAAGTTGTGGCAAATGGTAAGATTTCATTTTTTTTGATGGCTGAGTAGTATTGCATTATATATATATATACACACACACACACACATGATATATACATATATCATATGTATATATGTATATATCATATGTGTGTATATATATATATATATATATATATATACACATCACATCTTCTTTATCCATTCATCTACCAATGGACATCTGGGCTCTTTCCATAGTTTGGCTATTGTGGACATCACTACTATAAACATTGCATGTGCCCCTTTGAATCACTATGTTTGTATCCTTTGGGTCAATACCTAGTAGTATAATTGCTGGGTCATAGGGTAGCTCTCCTTTTAACTTCTTGAGGAACCTCCATACTATTTTCTAGAGTGGCCATACCAGCTTGTATTTCCACCCAGTAGTGTAAGAAGGATCCCCTTTCTCAGCATCCTCGCCAAGCACACTGTATTTTAGAATGCTGGGAAACCAGAATTTCATAACAAATAATAATGGTTCACACTCTCTTGAGTCCCATTACTTGCAGCTGTAATGGGGGTTGAGTATTCCATTTATTTGGTCTAGCAGATGAAGAACCCCTCCTCTTTCATGGATTCAGTTATTCACCATTAACTGTGGCCTGGAATCAATTGACCCTCCTTCTGACACATTGTCAAAAGGTCAGTAGTAGCCTAAAGCTACGTCACTATGCCTACGTCATTCCCCTCACTTCATCTCCTCACATAGGCATTTTATCAACCCTCAGCATCACAAGGGTGAGCCCAGGACAATAAGATACTGTTAGGGAGAGAGAGACACCACATTCACATAACTTTCATTATGTTATGTTGTATAATTGTTCTATTTTATTATGAGTAATTGTCAATTTTTTACTGTGTCTAATTTATAAATCAAATTTTATCATAGATATGTATGTATAGGAAAAAACGTGGTACATGCAGCTTTCAGCAATATCCGTGGTTTCAGTAATATCTGTAGTATATCCAGGGTTTAGTAATGGCCACTGGGCGTCTTGGAAGGTATCCCCCATGGATAAAAGGCAGGCTAACATAGTTGTGGTGGTTTTTGACGTGACGTCCAGTTCTTTGACAATCTTCCTGTTGAGAAATAGGGTCTATGTCCCCTCTTCTCAAATCTGGGCTGGATCAGGACATTGTTTGACCAATAGAGTTAAGCAGAAGTGACTGTACTGGCTTTGAAAGGAAATGAGAAATGCCTTGCAACTTCCATCTGGTCCTTCTGAGATGTTTGCCATGGGAGATCCCAGATGCCACAAAGCAAAATCTGGTATTACTGAGAGGGCCATGCTGGAGAGGACACATGTCTGCCAAGCCCTTCTAGAATTCCCAGTGCATAAAATCATGAGGAAATTAAAGTGGTTATTATTTTAGGCTCCTGAATTTGGGGGTTGCTTTTCATTAATAGTACCTGAAACAGTAGAGTGTATTTATTTTGCATTTACCATATGCTGGGTATTAGATGAAGCACTGTATAGACATTATGTCATTTGATCCTATAAATAACACTATACAGTAAGAATTATGCTCCTCTTTTACACACAAGGAAGCTAAAGTTCAGAGAGGTTAAGTGGCTATGTCAAGGTCACACGGAAATTCATGTGTAATATACTAAGACTGAGATTCAAATCCAGGGCTCTCTGGGTTCCAAAACATTTAATCAGTTTTGGGAAATAAAACTAAGGACTCAGTTCTCTTTAAGGCAAGCCCAGTAGGAATATTGCTATAGACAAACTGCTTATCTGGGGTTAGTATCCAAAATATATAACAAACTTATACAACTCAACACCCCAAAAAAACAAATAATCCAACTAGAAAAATGGGCAGAAAACATGAAAAGACATTTCTCCAAAGAAGACTTCCAGGTGGCCAATAGATGCATGAAAGGATGTTCATCATCACTTATTGTCAGGGAGATCCAAATCAAAACTACAATGGGATATCACCTTACACCTGTCAGAATGGCTAAATTTGAAAATACAAGAACCAATGAGTATTGGCAAGGATGTGGAGATTTATGCTTACACTTTTGGTGGGAATGCGACTTGGGGCAGCCACTTCATATGGTGGAAAACCATATGAAGTTTCCCAAAAAAGTTAAAATAGAACTACCACATGATCCAGTAATTGCACCACTGAGTATTTACCCAAAGAATGTGAAAACACTAATTCAAAGGGATGCCTCTAACTCATGCACCCCATTATTTACAATAGCCCAATTACAGAAGTAACCCAAGTGTCCATTGAAAAATGAATGGATAAAGAAGATGTGGTGTTTATACACACAATGGAATATTACTCAACCATGAAAAAGAATGAAATCTTGCTAACTGCAACAATGTGGGTGGATCTGGAGAGTGTAATGTTAAGTGAAATAGTCAGAGAAAGACACATACCTTGATTTCACTCGTGTGGAATTTAAGAAACAAGTAAGCAAACAGAAACAAGCAAAGGAAAAAAAGAGGGAGAGACAAACCAAGAAACAGACTCAGCTATAGAGAACAAACTGATGGTTACCACAGGCGAGGTGGGTGGAGGATGGGGGAAGGGGTCATGGGGACTAAGGAGGGCACTTGTCAATATGAGCACAGGGTGATGTATGGAATTGTTGAATCATTGTCTTGTATCCCTGAAATTAGTATAACACTGCATGGTTACTATACTGGAATTAAAATTTTTAAAAAGGAATTAAGCAACATTATATATTTTAATATTTTTTATTTTAAATTGTCTATTAGAAATTATTAATTTCCTCATTACTAGTTCCTTTTTAAAATTTTTTTTAAAGATAGGATTTATGACATAGAGAAGTAAATAATCCCACATAAAGACATAATTTCCAATAACACATATTTCATATATTTCATATAAAATTAATAATGTACATGTATACTTACTTATTATATACATTATTTGAAAAAATTTCCCGGTTGTGTTTTATTGGTAAGAGTGTGTCCTGCGTTCTCTCTCTACAAAGCTTGTCACCATCAATACAGGTCCAGATTCAGACTTCAGCAAGTCTACTTTTCATGGCTGACCAGTTGTGAGAAATCAGATGGTAAGAAACAGCAAAATAAAAGAGGAAAACAGAAAAAAAAGAGAAATGCTGTTTTTCTACCAAGGATATCTAGAAAGATCTAAATATTATCTCTGCATTATTTCTTCATCATTTTAACATTTTGTTCTTTCCAACACGCATATTGTAGGCATTGTTTTATTCTTTTATAGATGGGATTTTGGGTTTAGGTCACCTGAACTTCAGTTTAAAAGAATCAACCTTGTGACCTCTCCTGGGTGAATGTCTTAGGTTAAGTTTCAGGAGGGTGGAGATGCCTTTGGGTCACTCTGTTTTGCTTCTAACATAAGGACATTCACCGATGAGGGGCAAGGTACCCATTGCTGCGTTAGGGGTGGAACAGGGTCTGGCACAAAATGGGCATTCCATAAATATTTGTGGATGGATGAGTCATGGAATGGAAGGAGTTTTAAATTTAGAACATTTCCTAGAGGCTGTCTAAAAGTAATGGTATTATTTGAATATTGAAATTCCCTAACATACAGCCTTCCTTTGGGGTCTTGTTTTCTTTTTTTTTTTAAAGATTTTATTTATTTATTTCACAGAGGGAGAGAGATCACAAGGAGGCAGAGAGGCAGGCAGAGAGAGGAGGAAGCAGGCTCCCCGCTGAGCACGGAGCCCGATGCGGGCCTCGATCCCAGGACGCTGAGATCATGACCTGAGCCGAAAGCAGAGGCTTTAACCCACTGAGCCACCCAGGCACCCTGGGGTCTTGTTTTAAAGTAGACATTCTCCCAGCCCATTTAAATCATGGCCTTAGTAGACTTATCTCCCTTCTCCCTACCATCATCCTTTGTAGCACTGCTGGTTCTAGAAGAGAAGCCCTCAGTTACACTGGGCCTCTGCCAGCAGCCCCTTCCCCAGGATCTCTCTCTTTCACTACCCAGAGGGGATCCTGTTACATAGGTCTCTCACGGTCTCCCCCAGGAGTGTGGGGGCTCACTCAGAATGCTATTGGCCTGGCAGGGGAGTTGGGGATGAATTTGAAGCACGGGCAGCAGTAGGCCCCTGTGTGCTCATGGCAGACCCGGGCTTTCTATGATGTTGTGTTTGTTTAGGGAATGGGGAGGATGGTTTTAGAGCACTCCTGACATGGGCTCCTGGCAGGGTGGGGATGAAAGCCCATGTTCCCAGCTCACTGACATCTTTCTAATAACTGACAATACAAGACCGTCATTTCTGAGGCCAGGTTGGGCAAGTGTGCCGGCACTAACAAGGATAATAACAGCCACCACATATTGGGCTTAGGCATATGGTGTGCCAAGTATACTGTTCCCATGGTAACAAATTCCCATGACTTAACTACAGAGTGAGGTCTTCCTATCCTATTTTATAGCAAAGGAAACTAGATTCAGAGAGGTTAAGTCACTTAGGTAAGGCCACACAGCTAATCATGGGGCGCGCTGGAATTCAGAGCTATGTTTTCATTCATTCCTTCATCTAACCAGTCTTACTAAGTCAGTCCTCCTTAGTGTGGTGCTTCCGGCACTGGGGAAGCGCTGGGACTCCTACAGCAGACAAGGTGGGTAAAGTCTAGCAGGGGAGGAGACAAGATGCTGGGAGAATGGCATCAGATCAAGAGAGTATTTTCTGATGGAGATCAGCCGGGGGACAGAGATAAGTGGGAGTGAGGTGAAAGGGGGTATTTAGGGATATGAGGGGGTAGAAGATGAGTCAACCATTACACCGTGCCCTGTCTCCTCTGATGCTGAGCTATGTCCAGCTGATGTCTATGGAACTACAGCCGGGGGGCGAAATCACAGCCTGGGCACCTTGGTGCTTTAGGACTGGAGGATCTGTTAAAACTGGGTAGCATTGTTAGACTAAAGGAGGAACAGATATCCTGGGAGAATAGCTTCTGGACTAAGAGTTGGGAGGTCTGGACTGTGGGGCTAACTTTGCGGTAGATTTGCTGTGCAGCCTTCAGCAGAACGCTCACCCTCTCTGGACCTCACCACTACAATGGTGCACGATGATGCGGGGAACATGAGAAAAGCTTCACTGTGCCTTGTTCTCCCCACCCTCCCACTCTCTTTTTGGATTGACCAGCATCTCTCTTCATAGCTGAGGGGAAGTGGGTCACGGAGAGCGGGTACCACTTGCTTTTCCCTTAGCCGCCCGAGTCTCACTCTTCCTGTCCTCCTGTCCTGGTGGCATGGGGGGACGCACTCTCTGCTGCCATTGATAGCAGCTTGATATTAAGCCGCCCCTTTGTCACAGCAGGATTTAGCGCACTCTCCATTCTTGGCACTTGGCGGCCTGGGAGTCCCCGGCTGCCTCTCCCTCTATCAGAGCCCTCCACACTTTCCTCTCTTTGTCGCTCCAATTCCTGCTCAAAAGCTCTGAGTTATCCTTTTCAAGCACATGTGCTCCTGCAAATCTATTTCCCCACTGGCACCTTTTGCATTGTTGGGAGCAACCTGTTGGTTTTTTCAAGACAGCAGGACATTGTCTCCAATGCCCCACCACCTCCCCCACCCCTTGGAGGACCCCCCTTTCCTTCTCAGGCTTGTGCACTGCTGGCGAGAATTCCCCAGGTGGGATTTTCATTTTCTACAGCTGGGGCCAGTCCCTGGCTGCTGTGTGCCCCAAACCCTGTCCTTGGCATTCTCTTTCCTTTACTGACTTCTCCTTTGTTGTGAACGCCATATATTCAGAAAGGTTTGTAGACCTCTGGACTGTAAATTCACATGACTCAGAAGCTCTGGGCAGTGGCTTTTTGCAGGGGGTGTGTCTATAAGAAAGAGATAGGTGATAGATAGATAGATAGATAGATAGATAGATAGATAGATAGATACAGAGAATTAATGCATGAGTGGGTGAATACATGTAAGCATATCTCAGAGTAGACAGAAAGAGCCTCTGTCCCCTGCTCCCCCTAAACCACCATAATAGAAATAATCACTCCCTCTACCCATCTTCTTAAAATATACACCTCCGTAGTCACACAGCTAATGTGCGGTGGTCCTTTAGAACTAGATCTCTCACTTGATCTATAAATACTTATTGAGCACATACTGGAGCACAAGAATTTTTACTGCTCTCAGAGGAGCCCGTGTGTTGGTGCTGGTGGAGCAGGCACGATTCAATGTGTGGGAGGGGAGGAGTCTGGAGCAAGATCTCAGAGCTTCCCAGGGAGACTGCTCGCCCCCGCCTCTGGCCTCCCCCCACCGCACGCAGACTCGTTTACTCTCTCTGCCATCACTGCATCTTTCTATCCTCTGCACACGGCGATTGTCACATTGGATCTTCTACACATCTGCCTCCCCGGCTGCAGCATCAATGGGCCAAGAGCATGGATGTCCACATCCCCACCTCTCCCTGTGTTCCTGGCATGTAACAAGTGCTTAATGCTTGTTTGAGGACTTGATGTTGATAATAAAGAGAATGAATGTCTTCATCTTTATTTTTTAATTCCATGGCAAGAAAAATATTCCAGGTGGCCTGTCGGGTCTCTTTAGTGTAATAACCCAAAGCATGGGGATTTGAGGACTTAAATTAAGTACTTAAAGCTAAATAAGGCAGATTGGAACATCCATTTAAAATGGATTCATTTAAATATATTCCTGTCCCAAACCCCAACAAATGACACTGAAGGAATTGAAAAGTAAAAACTCCTAAGGACAAAGAAATAAGGGAGGAAATTTTTGGAGGTGGAAAGTAGACAGACAACTAGGAAATTACTTAGGAAATGAGGAAGAAGGTGGAAAGCCAGCTTACCACGATGGGGAGACAGTAGGAGGGAGCTGGCAAGATGCAAGCATCCTATAGCAGAACCCCAGAAATGCTCGGAAGTTGGAGGCAAAAGGTGAAGGTCAGGAGCTTCAAGTAGTAAGACAGTTCAAAGTCTTTGCAGAGCAGGTGGACCCCGAGACTTTCTCTCCTGTTCCATGCAGCAGGCAACTGGTCCTCCCCTTCTGCAGCAGTGCAATGGGAAAAAGTTCTGGAAAAAAGAGCGAAAGAACCTTCACCCTCCAGGATGCCAGCACAGTGAGGAGGGGTTTTCACACTAAGAACAGGGGACTGAGGGCAAGTTTACATTCTGAACAGCAAGACTCCATCCTTCCCCTTCCCCTCTCTGCCACCTGTCTCTCTGAAATCCAGCCCCTGGGCTTTGTGCTGCCTCACAGGAGATGGAGGAAGCTGACCAGTTCAGAAAAGACAAACCAGACATTTGGAGGAACCTAATGAAAAATCTGGCTCACCGTATTCTCACCTACAGGAAGCTCACCTCTTACCATGCTGCATCCCTGCATGCAGAGCTTCCGGTTGGCATCTGGTCCCCATCACGTGAACATGATTGGGTGGCTAAGGCTCAGCAAACATGGAAGGAAAGCATCTGTTAGGACTATTGGGCAGAGAAAATGCAGAAACAGAGAAAGACCATCATATATTAATATGATCAGAGCGATAAAGTAGGTTGTATCTATTAAACACGAACAGGAAGCGATAAAAAAGGACATTCGGAAAATATGAAGAAGCTGTTGGAAATTAAAGATCTAAACATATTAGAGAGTTTAATAGAAACTTCAGAAGATACATCCAAGAAATTTCTATGACAGGGGAAGAAAAACACAAAGAGATGGGAAATGGGAGAAAGAGTATGAGAGAATTAGAGGGTCAGCCAAAATGGCTAACACTTTATTAATAGGCTTTCAAAAATAGAGACTAGGGAAGATATAAGGGGGGAGTTTTCAAAGAATCAACACTGGCAGTTTTCTTAGATCTGAAAGTCATGGGTTTCCTGACTGATGGGGTCTATGGAGCCCCCAGCACACACACACACACACACACACACACACACACACACATATTATCCACACCACACATGCAAACACATGCACAAATGCATTGCACTCAGACCATACACACACTTACACAAAACACATACATACCATACGTACACACCACATACCACACATGCACACCATATTCACGTGTCCTATCACAAACACCACACATTTGCTACATACACACACTCATCCAACATGTAAACACACCACACACATACACATTCCCACAAATACACCACGGATACACATCATACACACACCACACACACTGCACTATACACAGTCCAAAACATATACACACATACACTCTCACAAACAAACCACACACCCTCACCCCCAACATGCACGCACCATACACTACCCACACCATGTATGCTACAACACACACACACAGTCTCACAAACACACTACACACTATACACACACAGTGCTCCACACACACTACACAACCCACATACTTCACACACTAAGTACATGCCCCACACATAATACACACCCCACAATACACACATCCTCACGAAGACACCACACACACACACACACACACACACACTGTACATACACATCCCCCACCCCCACAACACACACATACTTCACAGAAACCACATACCACACATAGACACTACAACAGACCCCCCATGCTATGCACACAAACCACAAACTACACATATGCTTAAACTGAGAACCATGGATTTTCAGAACACAGAACGTCAAGGTGGGATCCTAAATTTTTCCCAAGTGGGATAAGAAACTAAACATGGGACAGAGACAGCAAGTCATGGGGCAGGAGAGCCATGTGATTTTTCTCCAAGTGTGGCCTCCTGGAGATTACGGCTGTCATGAAGAAGAAAAGACGTGACTTACAGATTTTTCACCGAAAAGAAAATTGGCTGATGATCGATGCTTCTCAACCAACTCACTTTGAAATCCCGCTCCGGGGGAAGATGCTCCAGGAAGTTCCCACCAGGCATTCGACTTCTGCACTGTGTTTCTAGAGGAGCCTGGAGCCTGGCACTCAGGGCTCCCAGGACCTTGTGCTCAGAACGCACTTGCACAGTCAGTGACTCCCTCCGTTAAAGGACAAAGTGTGGAGGCAAAGCAGTATTTTCCATAAGGAAGGGTTTGTCACTGACCCTGTGGCTCTGTGGCTTGCAATGTGCCCGTCTGTGTGACAAGATGTGGCTTGGCCTTGCCGGGGGCTCTCCCCGGCAAGAGCAAGTCCATTCCCGAGGGCTGGCTGCGCAGCTCCTACGGGGGGTGCACGGAGCCTGCACCTGCGTGGTCCCCTCTGCCCCCCCCCAAGCTAATGGACCCTGCACAGAGGGTGACACCTACACCCTCTAGGTGTCACTTCTCACCAGTATGGGTTTAGCACTTACCCCAGAGTTCCCCAGGTCCCAGCCTTCAGGCCCATTCTGGCTGGCTGCTAATTGCCCCACTCCTCCCCACAGAAGATAATGGGGGCCACCCCAGGCAGTGGACTTACAGAGGGATGAGAGTCTGAACCTCAGCACTGCCTCTTTCCGGGAACACATTCTAGAGCCTCTCTGAGCCTTAGTTTCCCTGGACACAAACTGATGGGATGGAACAACATGATTTCTAAGGCTTTTCTTAAATCCAGGCTTGGGGATGGATGATGAATAAGACGCAGGCTTTCTGGAGGGTCTCCTAGGTTTGTAGCCCAGTCAAGTGAATGCACAGAAATTACAGTGCTTGGAGGGTGAGGAGTGGCAAAAGGGAAGTCCCCCAGGATAGGGGCGCATGACTTTCTGGGGGCGGACAAGGCAGGCAACCCTGAGCCAAACTTCAGGGAAAGTGGAGGACTTTGCTGAGGGCTGACAGGATGATCTTGCTGGCTTTCATGGCCCATGAGATATGGCGTAAGTGCTGTGCTTCGAGAGGCACCAATTACCCACCAATCACCATGCTGGTAGACAGGTAACCCCTACTGAAGAGATTTATTCTGTTGAGATATTAAAATATACAGTTCTTTCTTGTCCTTTTGGCCTTTATACATGCTGTTCCCTCTCTCTGGAATGCCCTTCCTGCTAAGCTCCCAATTATCCCAGTTCAGCTCCTGCAAGGTGTTGTTTGGGAGGGCTCCTTCTGACCTGTCTCACATCTGGTAGACATGTGAATGAATGAAGGAATGAATTAACGTGTGACATACGGGCCTCTAGAACTTTTTATTTTTAGGCCGTCATGCCAAACACATGCACAACGTCATTTCTCCCCTATTGGTTAAAGCCCTCTGAAGCAGTCCGTCCCCGGCCCTCACCCCCGGTGTCAGCCTCAGAAAATTGAAAAGGTTAGTTCCCCAGCTCCCTCCCCTTAGTGCTGCAACCGTGGGGCCCAAGAGAGCTGTACCAGCAGTGAGTGACTTGTTAGATCAGCAACTGTAAGGGACAGAAACATCTGTTGGCGCCCCGTGTCACTAATCATTGTCATGGTTTCCATCCTGACTGCTGACACCTACAGCTGAGCCCAGAGTTCTGTGATCTGAGGCTGGCGATTGGTAAAATGCCACTTCAAGTGCATGCCTGTCAGAGCAGTCAATGTTGCCCGCGCGGCCTGGCCCCGGGGCAGGCGAGCAGGCAGGCAGCTAACATGGTGATGGTGGTGGAAACTGCGTCCTGGATGGCGAGATGGCCACCTTGCTCTCTGTTTTGAGTGATGCGTAAGGCTATCTCCTGACAACATGTGTCTTTGTTGACGGCTTATTCTCTGACAATGTGCAAGTGACAAGTTTAAAGATGTCACTGGAAGTGTAGTTATAACTGATCTGTGGACAACTACAGAAAAGAGTTAAGAGGGAGCAATAGGAGATTCTGTCAATCGAAAGCAAATTTCAGTGAAACAAATCTGACAGAGGATTGATAGTTTTCATATATAAAAAGCACTCGGAAATCAATAAGAAAATATCAGTACTACATCAGAAAGTGAACGAAGGACAGATATTTTTGGGAGAAGAACTATAAATGGGCAATGAACATAGAAACATCTTCAGCATTGCTATTAATAAATATGTGTATAGAAATGAGACAATCTTAATTTTTACCTATCAAACTAGCAAAATGTTTTTAATAATTAATCTTCAATTTTGTTGAGAGTGGAAGAAGATGGTAGTACATTCTTCGGGGAGTGAAAACTGGCATTACCCTTCTGGAAAACTATTTTGCTAGATGTACCTAGAGACATAAAAATGTTCCCAATACTTGACCTGTAATTCCTCTTCTTGAAATGTCTGCCAAGGAAATAGAAACTGGGACAAAGATTTATATGTACAAAGATGTTCATTGCAGTTACTTGGAAGCAGCTCAAATGTCCAACCATAGTGGAATGGTTAAATAAACTTTAATATAACAATGCAGTGAATTATCATGTAATGATTAATATAGTTCTTTTGAAGAATTTTAAATGACATGGGAAAATACTCATGATACCATTTCAGTGAAAGAAGCTGGATTGAAAACTATATACATTATAAATTCAATGATATAAATATTGCCTCCTTTTAAATAATATTTTCAAAAAAAAGCTGGAAGAAAAATACAAAATTACAGTGGTTATCTTGGGATCGTGAGATTATGAATAAATTAAATTTCTTCTACACTATTCCTAAAGTAACCAGACTTTCTGCAATGAATATATTTGCAATGTATAGACTTATTCATTCATTCAAACAATTTATTGATGGCCTCCTACATCCCTGGCACTATTCTAGGTACTAGTTTATAAAACCTACAAACCTTCTCTCTGTCTCAGTTTGCAGGCATTGGAAGCAGACACTGGGGTGTAATCCTGGTTCTGTCACTCAGATCTCTACTCTCTCTATGCCTCATTGTCCTAAGGAATAAAAATAAAGAGTGATACAATACTAGTACCTATCTCATCACACTCTTGTAAGGATTAAACAGAGAGACAAATGAAAAGCGTATGGCTTAGGGCCTAGCACAACCTAAGCATGTCTCAACCACTGGGAAAGGCACACAGGTGAAGATCTCCTTCTCACCAATCTAAATCCCACCCCAATTGTACAGAAGCATAGAGTACAAAAGGGGTTCACCTTCCCCATTGGTGCCCCTCTCTTATAGAATCTTGCTCCTATCTCCAGAAGAGGCACATGAAATAGTTTTGTTCGTTTGTTTCTATGTCAAAAAAGTGCTTTCTCTTCTCTCACGTGCATGTGTAGCTATGGAGACACACCGGTTCATCGCCACTTGTCAAATCAAAAAGCAAAGGCTCCAAGAGAATAAGCAGAGTGATTATGGTCTCCCAGATGGTGAGTGCTGGACTAGGAAGGGGTGGGCTTTACTTCATAAAGAACATCACCCCAAGGTTGAGTCAGGACTCAATACAGTGAACATCAAGGCCACTCTATCTTTGTTTCCTACTGCCACTTGAATCTTAGTGGGGTAGCCCTCCCAGTTGCCCTTCAAGCCCAACTTGGGAAGACCTATGACCTTGGTCTTCAACTTTAATTGACCAAGCCCTACCTTGTTGTGATCTAGACACAGGTGAGGCATTCAGTCTTCTCTTCCCAGATGTCTTGATTCTAGCACAACTTATGGGCAGGAGGAAGATGGGGCGGCTTCTTTCCTGTGAAATCTCCTCTACCCCCTAGCTCCTATCTCCACAGATCCTAGGTGTGGGAGGCAGGGAGGAATGGTGGAAGACTAGGAAGTTTCTTATTTATCCAATGCCTTGTGACTTCTGGCTATCTGCATGAGGGAGATGTTTGCAGCTGTCTTTTATTTCAGTGGGTATTTTTGGGGGTTCTGAGAGACTTTCTTGCTGGGCCTTTCCAAACACTCCTTCATATAGGGTAGGGCTCCTTCAGGGGCCAGTCCTGACAACCCCACCCTCTGCAGCCTCTTACTGGTGGATTCCACTTTCCAAATCAAGCTACATTCTTGGGGGAGGGTCCATTTTAATACGACCCCAACATTCCCTATTAACCCCAGATCTGGTCCCCAGGATTCATGAACCATTGATTTTTGCCAAAGCAGGGCAGGACAGTACACATCTAAACCAGGCAGTAACAGGGAATGGAGCCACCATGATTATTTTGTGTGTGTGGGTGCACACCTGTGTTTGTGCACACTGAGTCTCTGACTTACAGATGAAAACATTCAAACTCAGAAAAACAGTGTCTTGGGTAAGATCTTGTGACTACTTGGTTGTAAAGTCAGAACTCCGACCCAGGCCTTCTGATGCTTTGGGTCAGAACTCTCTCCCTTAAACAGTTTCATTGTCTATGAGCATAAGGAACCACATCGTATCATCTCAAAGAACCACCTAAGTGTTCTAGGGCTCTGAGATTCTGTCGGTCCCCTGGCTCCAGAATGGACAGGACTTCCCCATCACAGAGCATGGATGGCACTTCAAGTTGTCTGTTCTGAGTGACCTTGTTCACCGTGGTTCAGGTGCATGAATGGCCTTCATTAGGAATTGACACCAACTCCTGTTGATTGATCAAGGACCACTGGGGTGCCAAGCCTCAGACTTGGCGCTCTGTGCACATTATCTCTGAACAACAATAAAGGAAAAATTAAGAGAAGTGGGTGAGAAACAATGGTCGATGTTTTAAGCCTGGTTATTTTTCAAAGAGAGAGCAAACAAAAGGAACTCCTCTAAATTATTTTAAAAACCCGAAACATAAAGAGCTGCATTGTTCATAATCATTTAAAAAGTGGAAATGACCCAGGTGCCTGGGTGGCTCATTTCGGTAAAGCATCTGACTTTTGATTTCAACTCAGGTCATGATTTCAGGGTCATAAGATCGAACCCCATGTCGGGCTGTGTTCTGGATGTGGAGCCTGCTTAAGATACTCTCCCTCTCCCTCTGCCCCTTCCCCCCACTACACCCCCCCACCCCGGGTAAAAAAAAAAGAGCAGAAATGACCCAAATGTCCATCAACTGATGTGTGGATAAACAAAGTGTGATACATACATGCAATGGAACAATGTTCAGAGCTCTAGAAAGGGAGGAAGTAATGACACAGACTGTGATCTAGACGATGCTTGGAAACATTGGGCTAAGTGAAAGAAGCCAGTCACAGAAAGACAAACATTGCATGATTCTTTTTGAGGGGATGTCCAGAATAGGCGGAGATAAAGAGACAGAAAGTAGATGAATGGTCCCCAGGGGCTGGAGAGGGGGAGAAGAGTGACGGCTAACAGGTTTCTCTTTGGGGTGATAGAAATGTTTTAAAATTAGATTGTGGTGATGGTTGCACAACTCTGAATATACTAAAAACCATCGAATTGCACACTGTAAATGGGGTGGATTTTATGGTTTGTGAATTATATCTCAACTTTATGGTACATGAATTAAAAAACCCCCCCAAAAAAACTAAGTGGCTGAGCTATGAGGATTTTTCCTGGTTTGTTTGCTGAGAGACCTAGGAATCCGATCATAAGAATTAATCAATGCACTCACTTTCGAAATAGAATTACAGTTTGTGCTTGTGGTTCCAGAAAGCCATCCTTCCTAGTCTCTGTATTAGGACTGAGCCCTATTAGCTCTGTATTGGAAGTCTGATCTCCTGCTGAAGATGTGAGAATAAGTAATTTACTTTCAGTCAATCAAATGTGTGAAGGGGGAACTCTCAAGGTAGCCGAGGGGAGGAGGGATTGTTTTGTTTTTCTAGTGTTATTGAAGGCCCAGCTGAGCAACTGGCAGCCTTTCTGCAGCTGGGGGAGGCCCCTCAGCGGGCGGCCCAGTGGGCTGGAATCCTCAGCAAATCATCCAGACAGCCAGGACCATGAAATCCAGCCAGACCCCCAAAATGTGACCCCCGCAGCCCCAGTGCCCTCTGAAGCCCTCTGAGTAGGCTGGCTTCCATTTCTGGTCCAGCGTGGCCACTGAGGAATGCCAAGCATCTCCAGGCCTGGCAGCCACAAGGCCACCAGGTGGTTCTGGGCCGGGGAGGTGTTTCTGCTCCTTCTCCCTGCCCCACACGCAAGCCCTCCCAAATCTTCCTCCTTGGTCCCTCTTCCTATTTTGGCTTCACCACTGGCTGGAGAATGTGGACAAAGCCACAACTCTCTCTGGGGGCCAGGAGGGAGATTGCCAGAGTCCCATCTTCTTGGGGGTATCATTTCTTAGGGAAATGGTTGGGCTAATTGGAGACAGGTGTCCCTAGGTGCTAACACGCAGCCTCCCACTGGAGAAGTGGGTGCAAAGTGAAACCACATGGGCTACTTACAAATAAGGAGGTGTGAGCTGGCTGGCCCTTTACCTCTCCTTCCTTCTCCTGCCCCTGCCCCATCCCTGCAGTCAGAAGGGGGGAGAAGCCCCCAGACTCACACGTCGGCTGGTATGGTTGTGGTTTCCGCATGGTGCTTTGCTAGGTGCAGGGGAGCACAAGGGACGAGGCTTCTCTGAGCCTGTTCCCAGCCTGGACTTGCAATCGGGGTCATGCGGGGGGACGAGCCTTCTACATGGCAACAGGAGGGGAATTTGGAGAGGAGCTGAGGGCCGTGAGTGGAAGTGCGTCCTTTGAGAAGAGGCTCCAGGAGCAGGGGCTATTTGCTTCAGAAAGTCCTGGACACCCTCTGCACGCATGCTTTAGAAATCCATTTGACCAATAGGCTTGGAACTTTGGGGGAAAACATATCCTGACATTTTGAAGCGGTTAAGACCTCTGTGGGCATCCAATCATCCAATTCCACTCTCCATTTTCCGGACAAGAGAACTGAGGCTCTGGTCTCAACATTGCACGGGCAGAGCCAGGATGAGAACGGATGCCCCTGAAGCCAAGGCTCATATTTTGACTGTGGGTTAATTCCAGGCGACTTAAAAGGCAGGGAGGGAGCCTGGGTGGATAAGCTGGAGTCCGTTTGGTAATTCCTCTGCCTTCCTTCTTTCCATCTGCTGAATCCTCAGTTGGTCTCTGGGGCAAAAGCCTGGCAAGGGGGGCATGGTGAGAAGAGGGAGACCTGGTAGCCCCTGAAATCACACCTAAAACACCTCCAAATCTGTCCTGTTGTCTGATCCCCACAATATTAATGATTTCATCATAGGTGGATCAGGGGCTCGGAGATGACTTGATTCAAGAGCTTATGTGTGGACAATGTGCCTTGATTCATTCAAATATCAGGTGTCTGAGACCTTGGTGGTGGGCCCCTGTGGAGAGGACACAGTGCCAGGGGACAGGAGTCCTGACTCCCAGGCCTGACTCTGCCATGGACAGCACCTGGACTTTGCTATGGCATTTCACTAGGCTGGTGTTTCAGCTTCCTCATCAGTGAGAAAGAACTTCTCATTCTGTGGATGGCTTTCTTTGCTCTGCCGAAACTTTTTTGTTTGCTCCAGGCCCACGTGTCTATTTTTCTTTCATTGCTTATGGTTTTGGGGAAATCACTGTCAAGACCAATGTCAAGAAGATTTGCCCCTATGTTTTCTTTTTTATTATTATTTGCCCCAGGGGTACAGGTCTGTGAATCATCAGGCTTACACCTTTCACAGCACTCACCATGGCACAAACCCTCCCCAATGTCCATAACCCATCCACCCCATTCCTACCCTCCCACCGCCCCCCAGTAATCCTCAGTTTGTTTCATGAGATTAAGAGTCTCTTATAGTTTGTTTCCTTCCCGCAGGAGTTTTACACTCTCAGACCTAATGTTTAAGTCCTTAATCCATTTCGAGTTGATTTTGCATATGGTATAAGATAGGGGTCCGATGCCATTCTTCTAACTGGATATGAATACCCAGTTAATCCAGCACCATTTATAGAAGAGATGTTCTCTCCTTCTTGCACCTTCTTGGTGCCCTCGTTGAAGACCAGTTGATTATATATGTGTAGGTTTCTTTCTGGACTTTCTATTCTATTCCATTGGTCTGTATGTCTGTCTTGCAACCCGTGGAATGAGAAAATATCTGCAAACCATTGATCTAATAAGGGGTTAATATCCCAAACATGAATTATCCTATAATCTAATAACAAAATAACAAATAAACTGATTAAAAAATGGACTTGAATAGACATTTCTCTAAAGAAGATGTATATTTCACCAGATATATATAAAAAGGGGCTCCACATCAGTAATCATTAGGAAGATGCAAATCAAAACCACAGTAAGCTATCCCCTCATACTTGTTAGGATGGCTAGTATATGTAAAAAAACAAATAAATAAATAACAAGTTTTGTGAGGATATTGAGAAACTGGAACCCTATTTACCGGGAATCTAATTCCGGTTGGTGGGAATGTCAATTAGTGCAGCTACTATGGGAAGCACTGGAGGTTCTGCAAAAAATTCAAGATAGAACTACCATATGATCCAGAAATCCTACTTCTGGCTATATATACAAACGAACTAAAATCAGGATCTTGAAGAGATATTGGTGCTCCCAGGTTCATGCAGTGTTATTTACAATAGCCAAGATACAGAAAGGACCCAAAAGTCCATCAGCAAATGAATGGATGAAGAAAATGTGGTGCATACATAAAATGGAATATTATTCAGCCTTTAAAAAGAAGGAAATGTTACCATTTACAATAACAGATGAGCCTGAGGACATTATGCTAAATGAAATAAAGCAGTCGTAGAAGGACAGATACTGTTATTCCACTTACATGAAATATCAAAAACAGTCTCATAGAAACAGAGAAGAGATCGGTGGTCACCGGGAGCTGGAGAGTGGAAATGGGGAGTCGCTATTAAATTGGTATAAAGTTCCAGCTGTACACAGTGAATAAGTTCTACAGATCTGGCGTGGGATCCACTCTATGATGCCTATTGTTAATATGGCATGCATCTAAAAACTTAAGAGGGTAGATATCATAATGATCTTACCTCAAAAACGAAAGAAAAATACCATAAAAGGACACCAGAAAGCTTTGGGAGGTGACCTTTATTACCATGATTATGGTGATGGGGCCATGAGTGTTGGGCCATATCCCAGATCATCAAATTATATACGTTAAAAAGGAGCTGGGATTTTGGGGTGGGTAAATCAATTATATCTCAATAAACAAACAAAACCTTGAAACTTGCTGCTAGACAGTATTAGTTGTCTCAGTCTTTCTCCTTGCTTTCCTGCCGCCTGTGAAAAAACTGATGAGGTCAGGCCCTCTTTTTCCCAGATTCTGTTGCAGAAAGGACTGTCATCTGACCCAGTTCTAACCAGTGAGCTGTAAGAAGAAAGTCTGTAGTAACTGGAAAACACTATTCCCCTCAGCCAAAGAACAGAAGTTCCAGAGGAGCAGGCTCTTTTCCACCCACTGCTTCCTTGTTACATGAGACAGGTCGGAGTGAGTATCCAGTGGATTCCTGGAACTGGAGCAGCCATCTTGTGGTCATTAGGTGAGACTGTCTCTTCCCTACTTAAAGTTTCTGTGGCTCCCACTTCTAGTGGAAGGAAGTCCACACACCTGCACAGGACTTACAGCTCCCCCACAGCCTGGCTTCTGCCCACATCCCCCTTCTTGTCTTTCCTGCTCCCCACCCCCATGGTCTCCTGTAGCCAACTACAATTACTTTTCCTTCCCTAACAGTGTCTTGAGGCTCTCACTTCAGCAAATTCTGTTTCTTCTGTTAGTATCACTCTTTGCCCTGCAGCCTTTTCACGTGGCGGTTTCCTATGGCTTACTCGGTGCAGATTTTCCTTCCTCTGAGAGACCCCTGCCCTGGCCCCAGGTAGTGGGTGGGGTGTCCTTGCTCAGGCCACTGGTCCTTACCTGAATTGTACTTTGCAGTTACTTCGGCATCTGCATTTCTTCCTCAGTGGACTCTGAGCCCCCAAAGGTCTGAGGTCAAGTCTTCACGTATACAGTTCGGTCTCTTACGGTTTTCAGACTATACCCCATCTCGTGCTAGGTTAGAGAAAGGAGGCAGGGCTTTTTGAACAATAAGGAGTAGTGCATAAAATGAAGTGAATAGTCAAACCAAGCTGGTGGGCAGAGTTGCTGAAAGGCCCCATGGAACAGTGGGGATCCAGAGTTCGGCTGTCTCCAATAGTCACTCTCTTTTTCTGTTTGTTTCTCTGTCATTTTGTTTCCTTCTGTTCCTACTTCCTTGTCCTTCCTTACTTCCTCCACATGGTGCCAGACACTACCACTCACAGTTTATGGGCCTCTCATCATGAGACGTTTGTCCCTGGAGAGGGACTGACTTCCTCAATTCTGGCTTGAAAAATTCCAGGGGAGGCTCTTCATGAGCCGGGAGGGGTCATGTGTGCGCATGCGGCTCCTGCTGGGACTGGATGTCTGGGGTAAGGAGAAGACAAGTTACCCCTGAGGAGACTGGATTCCCAGGTAGGTTGATGGAGGTAACAGCAGGTAAAGGTGTTGGCTCCCTCTAAGATGATCCCTCAGAGGGAGACACAGCAGCTGGCGCCGAGGTGGCTGTGATCAACAGAACCTTCTGGAAGGAATAGCCTCTTCCTCTAGGGGAAGGACTGGTGTGGGAAACCAAAGGAGGTCCCACCTCTACATTGTGCATTAGGATATAACATAATGAATTTTGGGGAGACACATTCATTCTATGGCGGTCACTGAATTGCCTGTGGCATGAACTCTATGCTTGTCACAGCCCATGGAGGCATGCTGGCCCTTCCCACGGGTGTTTGTGAGGGTTGAGGGCCTGCAGGCTCATCAGGGCCAGGCCTGACTCTGGTTGTTCCAATAAGCTGTTGGGGGAACTTTAAGTGGGCGTGACGGGAATTTTCATGTTTGTTTTTTATTTGTTAGTATGAGACATGATTGGGGTGCTTGGGTGGCTCAGTTGGTTAAGCGTCTGCCTTCAGCTCAGGTCATGATCCCAGGGTCCTGGGATTGAGTCCTACATCTGGCTCCCTGATCAGCAGGGAGTCTGCTTCTCCCTCCCCCTCTGCCACTCCTCCTACTTGTGCTCTCTCTCTCTTCTCTCAAATAAATAAATAAAACTTAAAAAAAAAAAGAATGAGAGGTGATTGGCTGAGTCCATAAATCACACATTGTCAACAGGAGGCCCACTGGTCACCCGTGGTCCTTGGGCCTTTCTGGTTGACAGGCATCCATTTGTTCTGACAGTCTTTGGAAAAATTTGGACCAGGGATGAATGAATTTCCTATAAAAATGGGATACTGGCTCTCTTGGAAAATCAGTTAACCTGGCAAACTTGGGCCCCATTACTGCTTGTCCCTGATTGGCTGGTGCTAAACAGGGGCTGCCTCTGTATGTAGGGCATATGTCCCTCAATTCACCTCTGTACCTATTGCACTCAGACCTGGCCTGTTCCACTAGCTGACCTGGCCAGCCAGGCCTCCACAGTCTTTTTGGACATGCCTGATTTAAGCCAATTCAGTTTAATTCATTAAAAAACTTAATCTGTGCCTGATCCTGGATGATGATGATGATTTTATTTTATTTTTTATTTTTAAAATATTTTATTTATTTTACTGGAGAGAGAGAGAGCACAAGCAGGGGGAGATTCA
>LNAC01000094.1:1420736-1728819 GCA_002007465.1 Ailurus styani | reverse complement strand
GGAGAGGGAGAGGGAGATGGAGATGGAGAGGGAGAGGGAGAGGGAGAGGGAGATGGAGAGGGAGAAGCAGGCTTTCTACAGAGCAGAGAGCCTGATGCAGGACTCGATCCCAGGACCCTGGGATCAGGACCAGAGCTGAAGGCAAGTGCTCAACTGACTGAGCCACCCAGGTGCCCCAATTGTTATTATTTTTTTAAAAAGTACTAATTATGTTCTATGGAGGGTTAAAAAAACCCAAAAATGTGGGGATTTTTTGGGTTTTTTTTTTAAACGTTGTTTCTCTTGCAAAGAGTGTTTAGCCCTCTTCAGGAGGCAGGTTGTCTTAAGCAAGAAGGTGTATGTTTGGGGAGGAACAGACACTTCTGAGAAAAGACCAACTGATAGTGTGAGTCCCTATATTCATGTAACACTGCACCATTTTAAAGCTTTTTCATACACATTGGTTCCTTTGACAAATCCTGGTAAGATAGGTAGGATAAGAATTTGTCCTTATGTTTTATAAAGGAAGGGACAGGAGCCAAGCAGTGACTTGGCTGGGCCTCTGCATTCCACTCCAGTGGTTGTTCAACCCCCAACACAGAGAACATCCAGAAGGACAAGCCAGGTGTCTGGGCGTAGAGTCTACGGCAGGCAAGGAGGGCTCACGCAGTCTGGAGACTCTGGTAGGATGATGATTTCAATATGGAAGCATCATCTTGCCAAGAATAATTCATCAAGGAGTGAATCAGATCAGAAACGGACGCACCCAAACTTTGTCATCACCTGGGGAATGAGTTCTCATTTTTCAACAGAGGGTGCGCCTTCGGAAGTTTGAGAGAAGCCATTTGGCCTGGCCCATTTCCCACGACGTGAGTTTGTAGGTGGATCTGATGATTTGGTATGGAGCCTTTGCTGGAGATATCCCAGGTTCCTGAACCACAGGGAAGTCCGTGGAGTGGTTGGAGTGTGTGCTGAGCACTCCAGAAGACACAGAGGGACTCGGGGAGCCAAGTCTTCAAGCCAGCCATCTTGTTTCTTTAAGCCCCAATTTTCCAACTTGACTTCCGAGCAGCTCATGTTGGCTGTGTCCTGCCTGGGAAGTACGCACCGGGCCTCTGCTTCCCCTTGGACAGACAGGAGAGGATAAAGGAATTTTGTTCCAGAGATGTTTGTCCCAGCTGAGTGGTGGCAAAGTTGGAGAGCTAGGCAATCACAATGCTGGAACATGAATGGAAAGGTGTAGACAATGACCCACTTAGCAAAAGAGGTCCAACCACAAGGGACTATAGTCAGGTACTATCCTGGTGTGTGTGTGTTTGTGTGTGTGGGGACCTCAATTCAATTTCAAAGACATCCATTGAAGATAGGGTTAATATATTCCCATTTATAATTGAGGAAATGAAACTTCAGAAACATTAAATATCTTGCCCAGAGAGAGACACTAGAACACGAATACAGAATTACCTGACTCTGTATTTTCTACCGCCCACCCTCCAAACCATCTGGGCCCCCTGACTGATGATAGAGGTCCAAGAACATGTGCTTCCTGACCATCAGATTCTTCTTACCCAGGTGACTCTTGCTTGGAGAGGTAAGTCATGGGCCAATAAACAGATATGCGTTGCACGAAGCCAATTACAATAATTAGCTTGTAACATTCATCCATTTTTACATCTGTAGCCCTTATGTTTGTGTTTGAAATGGCCTGTAGGATTGAAGATGAGCTTGAAAGGAAATAATTACCAGTTATCTGAATAAAATCTGCAACAAATTACCTATAAAACTATAACTATCCAAACAGGATGACATTTACTTTATAAGTTCATGACTCCTTTTCTTTAAAGTTTGCTAAAAAGAGAGCAAAGTAATTACAGTTCTTCTCTGATTGATTAAACATGACATATATGCTAATACAAAAGTAACTCTTTTCTTTGTTACTCCATCGTCTGGCTTACAGTAATTTGGAAGGTAGCAGATATAATCATTTCAGAGCTGCTACTCTGAACTTTTCTGAACTAAAGATAGAATTGTGGGTCTCCTTTGCTTCAACCAAGAATTCATATTCCCTCCCTATGTTTCAGCTTTCATATAGACGTGAAATGATATTGTAGCTATTAGAGGTTTTTTTTTTTTTTTTGGTCTTGTACATCAGAAAACACATGCTTCCATGACTGGTTTGGAAAAAACCCCACCTGCTAAGATTGCTTTAAAGCAATTATGTAGTTAGTGGTCTGTCAGATATTTTTCACCCTCTGAATAAAATAATGTTCGACATGATTTAGAAAAAAACCCACAAAATTTGGAACATCAATAAAATATTCCACTTGTCAAATTATGAGAGAGAGACTTTTCAATTTAAAGCAGCAATTATTTGAAAAATAGGTCACGGCCACATCCATTAAAATTAGCCTGTGCCTTGAGAAGGGTATGATAACTAATGCTGCAATTAATTATATTTTTAAATCCATAAAAATGAAAGAATCAGAAATAAAATATCATAATAACAACACACATATGTTGTCCTTACTATGTGGTAAGTGTTATTCGACATACATTGCAGGTATTAACTGGGTGAATTCTTGTAACAACTCTGTGAGATAAATACCATTATGAGCTCCTTTTTATAGACATTGGAAGACAGGCATCAAGAAGTTAAGGAACTTCCCCAAGGTCAAACAGTGGTGAAGTTCCAGATATCCAGTTGTCTTCCGATTGTGATGCTGGAATGTCGTATGGAAAGAAATAATTGAATTCTTGGTTAATGAAGATAAAGAGTAGACTCTCAACAGAGAAGTTGTTAAGTAAGGCTCACCTTGGAATCCTATTTCATCCTAGAACACAATGGTCTGTGGGCCCCAGACCCCCTCTGACTTTGGTAATCCCCATGAACCCAGAGAGAAAACAATGCAGATGTAGGGTAGTGGGCTGTGAGACTGGGCGGGCCACCAAGATACTAGTCAATGCCTTATGTTGACAGAGCTATTAACAGCTTCAGCCCTGGTCCCTGAGGCTTCTTCTACTGAGTTGAAGCTGTCTCCTGACCCCATCTTACC
Organism: Ailurus styani; assembly: GCA_002007465.1. Lineage (NCBI taxonomy): Eukaryota > Metazoa > Chordata > Mammalia > Carnivora > Ailuridae > Ailurus > Ailurus styani. The sequence continues at coordinate 1,725,787 of LNAC01000094.1, read as the reverse complement.
TGACTCTTCAGATTCTGACCACCTGGGTTTGTAGAACTTGCTCATGGGTTGTCTTCTCTGGAAAGACGGTGTGGCTCAGTGCTTCCAACATACTCTGAAGAAGACATATCAGCATCTGAATCGTACCTTTTCCACTCCCTAGCCTCTGGCTTACTTTGAACACATTATTTCGGGGTTTCATGCCTCAGTTGGCTCATCTGTAACATGGGGATTTGGGGGGCGTTTGTGAAGATTGCATGACATAACATATGTCAAGTACACATGTAATGTATAATTACATGTAATGGATGGGCGCATGGCAAATGCTGGGGGGCTAGTTCCCCTTCCCTCCCTCCCTTCTTCTTTTCTAAGAGTCCCTCTTCTCTGGGCCTCAAATTCTCATTGAAGAAGAGAGGGACGAGATTATTGACATCCCTTCATTTTAATAGTCTGTGGTGGAAAACTGTGGTATTGAATACTCACAATACATATGGATCAGTTTGTAGTCCAAAGACCCAAAGACCCAATTGTGGTCACAGTGCTGTCACCTGCTAGATAGTTGAATAGTTAATTAATTCAACACACATACACTGAGTGTGTCCAAAGATGGGACAGACACACTAGTTATGCCCTTTTGGAACTGACAATGCAGTCAGGAAGAGAGAGACAAGGGTAAGTTTGGATTTGACCCATTAGCTGCTAGAACAGTGGCCCACCCTGAGTGTCAACTGGGACTCAGGAGGACCCCCGCCCCCAGAGGGCTCGTTGGATCACCTTTAGTTCTCTGCTTACCCCTTGTCTCCTGGCCCTGCTGAGTGCCGTACCCTTCTCACTTGCAACAGTGAGTGACGGCAGACACCACGAGGGCAGCAAGCTGAGTGAGTCTGGAAGGAAGTTCCTGAAAGATCATGAAAACAACACCTGAGTACAAAAGGACATTAGCGAAAATTGGTCAAGTCCCCAAAGTCGGTAGTAAGGAATGACACTCCTGTCTGGACATGTCACACAGGGAATAACCTGACCACAACTTTTAGCTGGAAGGGTAAGGTCACGTTCTTGCCCCTGGCAGGTGAGGCCAAGCTGGTTTCCCGCAGTAAGGTGTACGTGCATGGTGTAGCCTGGTCCTTTGGGAGGGGTGCTGTCTGCTCTCCCTTTCTTTGCCTCCCGTTCCCCTGCTTTCTGCCCAAGAACGCATGCAGCACTCAAGGCCCCCTTAGAAGTCGGGCTTCTGAGTCCATGCTTTCCACCTTTCTAAGTAACAATATCATGGGCATACACGATTGTTGATGCAAAGGGCCACGGTACTCATGGTAGCTACCACAATTTATGCTTTCCCTACGTGATGTCTGTGCCACCTGATTGGGATTAGGGAGGCTACGGAATTTGCCTACAGGTCACCCAGTTGGGAGGATGGAATTTGAAGTTCTACCTTTGTTCACTTACTGAACAAATATCAAATAAGAGTGAGTGTGCCCCTACTGGATAAGAGAGGGACACAGACGCTTTGGTGGTCATAGACCCACAGAGAAGATGGATGGATGGCAAGTGTTAAAACAGGGACCAGCACAGGTTTTCACAGGAACAGCAGCAACAAGGGCAGGGAGTTCCAAGAGGGCTTCCTGGAGGAGGTGCCATAAGGGTTTAGTTTCGGAGAATGAACAGGAGTTTGTCAGGTAAGTGCAGGGGTGGAAAAGGGCATCCTGGGAACCAGGAAAGAAGCCACATGACTGCGTGTTAAGGGTACTGCAGTTGGCGAAGGTTAATAGAGTGTGGGGCAGACTGGGGCTGGGGAGGTGGATGAGGTCAGATCCCACACAGGACATACAAGGAGCTGGAACAGAAAAAAAAGAGGTTTCAGAGAGGTGTCAGCCGCCTTCATCTCTTCCTTCATCAATGCCTTCCTTTCCAAGTGCTCCCGTGATCTCTTTCCATGGAAGCAAGCGTGCCAATATTCAGTAGAGGAAAACAATCCTCATTTCATGCATGTATGTGGGTCCCGTGGATCAAACATGGCATGGGGGGTGGGCATCTCAGCTCTCTCCAGTGGACGAGCTGGAGCTGCAGGGGCGGGAGGAGGCCCTTGTAAGGTGGCTTCTGTGTCCCGTGCCTGGCACCTGGCCAACATGGCTGAAGGAAGCCCATCTGGGAGTGTTGACCAGAACACCTGCTTGGGGGTCTCCAACATAGCATCTCTCAGTCCCTAGACTCCTTCTTACACAGGGGCCTGCGTCTTTAAGAAGGAAGGTCCAGGGAGCAAAGAGGCTGCTGGAGGCATTTTCTGACGCAGCCTGGAAAATCACAATGCCAGCCAGTCTGGGCTTCTGGGGCTCAAGGGGAGAGGGCACAGACCATCTCTCCATGAGAGAGGTGTCAAAGAATTTGTGGCCATCTTTTCTTTTTTTTTAAATTTATTTTTAAGTTTTATTTAAATTTCAGTTCATTAACAGAATATAATATTATTTTCAGGTGTAGAATTTAGTGATTCAACATACAACACCTGGTGCTCATCACAAGTGCCCTCCTTAATCCTCATCACCTATTTAACCCCTTCCCCCACCTACCTCCCCCCTGGTAGCCATCAGTTTGTTCTCTATAGTTAAGAGTCTTTCTCTTTCCCCCCCTATGTTTATTTTAGTTTTGTTTCTTAAATTCTACATATGAGTGAACATCTTTTAAAACCCACAGTTCCTGAGACCTAGTCCCTTAACTCCGGTGTAGACTCTTAGAAACTCTTCAATCCAAGATCTTAATGATATTTTTTAGGACACTGATTTCCAAAACTTCTCTGCCTCTATGGGCACAGATGCAAGGAGACATGGCCCTGTGGTTGGGAGAGGGACCCCTGTCCACCCAAGACATCCCTCTTTTGGCTTCCTTTTCCCTTCAAGGAATTTTCTAGATCCGCTTCTCAGCGTTCTGGAGGATCTGAGGAGAAAGGTTTCTAATTCGCTCTCTTAAAGTGTTGTTTGCCTTTAATCAAGGCTCACATGGGAAAAAAAAAACTCCATTGGAATAAATGCAGGCATCTCAAGAAGGACCCTCTTTCAAGAGTGTCCCCTCCATCCCTGCCATTCAGACCAGGGAACGTTCTGCCCACAGATGGGCCCCATGCTCCAAGAGCAGCAGACAGACCTAAGCCCGTTACTTTCTACAGTCTGCTGCTCTCCAACTAGTTTTCAGATATCCGATTTCAGTCCTTCATTTTCTTTTTTTCCCTCCATTGTGGCCAGCCTTGCTTGCTCTCTTTTTCTCCACCCCTCTGCCAATGTAGCGACGTGATGGCACAGAAATGAAGTTTCCCTGGGAGCCGGACCTCAGGGCTGCAAAGTAGGAAGGGCTTGCAAATGGAGATGTGGTCCACCTTGACCATGGCCAGAAGGTCAGAGCCAGCAGACGCGTGTCTCCAGTGCCACCTGCTCTCCCTCGCTGAGCCCCCTCTCCCTTGCAAGCTATCTCAGGCCTGCCCTTCCCTTCCATTCTCCAGGCCTGGGACTGGGGGCCCACTTCTAGTGGGTGTGGCCCTAGCTGGCCTCTTGGCCAAACACCCCCAGGCATCCACCACCCATCTCTCCTATCAGCCTGCCCTGAAGAGGAGACTTGTGGTGTGAGTCACGGTCCTGGTAGGGAGTAAATGGCACCCTCAGTTTGGGATTTTTCTGGGGGGGAGAACTTAATTAAGGGACCATTTCACAGCAGTGGGCTGGAGGTGGGGGAGCGCCCAGGGGAGGGAGCCGTCACCAAAACATGGAGAAAGAAAAGGCTGCATAGAAAGGTTGGTCCAGCAGGAGCCATGACTTCTTCCGAAGGATGCAATTCATCTGCGGGGTTCCCAGAGGGAGGGAGCCTCAGGGAAATGCATATCCCAGCCTTGTTCTCTTCCTTGCCATCCCTCACCCTGCTGGTGCTCGCCCTCAGCCCACCCCGCTGGGAGCCATGTGCCGGGCGGCGCCAGGGGTAGCTGGAGCTGTGTCCAGGGGCCCCGGGGTGGCAGGGTGTCGATCTGTGAGGCCCGAGTGTACCCAGCACGCTCACGTGTATGGGGTATCTTCAACACACCAGGGTCTTTTCCATTTGCCGTGTTATCGCCCGCCTGCCAGCCAAGAGAGGTGCCTCCATTTTCAGAAGGATCCTCCAGGCCAGCAAATGCGGGGCAGGCCCTCTCCTCCAAGGTGAATGGCAGTGTGCGCTCACCACCAAGCACTCTGGCTCTGGGCCCAGAGGATGCCCCACACTTGCCCCACAGCTGCCTCCCCGAAACATTTCCGACACTCATCAGTCATAACAAGCTTCCTGCACCAACTTGCTCTCCCAAATGCGCGATTTCTTATTGCCAAGTGTAATTAACATGATACATTGACTTAGGGCAGAGCTAACAAGCACATATTAATTTTGAAAAGTCAGGTTCTTTCACTGGAAATGAGCTCCTGATGAACACCTACCACAGGAGTTTAAAAGGGCAGGAAAGGGAGTGGGTAATTATGGGCTGGCACAGCCCATAGGTCTGCGTTTCTGCCCCCCGGAAACACCGTGACAGTGAGTGATTGCCCCCGCCTCTGTGAGGGGGGACGCTCGGGTTGTCCCGGCTCTGCCCCCTGATGCCCAGGCTCTTCCCCCATCCCCAGGGAGCATCTTGGTTCAGCCTGTCTCTCAATGTAGTTATCTCCCATCAGAACCCCTACCTGCGCTTTCTTTGCCTAATTGCTTCCCCTGACTTGGATTTACATCCACCCTCGGAAAAAAAAAATCATTCTAGGGACATAGGTCACTGGGCAGCCCTGGGCAAAGGATGAGAAACAAAACAAAGGTGCTCAGATCCTTGTCTGCCTTTCATTCAGGGCCTCCCTGACAGTTGGAATTTCCTTTAGAACTCTGGTTTCACGAGCCAGATGTTTCAGCAAATTCCCCTTCTGGGTCTCCTCTCCCGACAGGGAGAGGGAACTTCTCTGCACACCTTTGTCTACCATGGTTGGGCACCAGGAGGAAAACTTGCTTCCATTGCTCTGCTGTCTCAGTGTGGTGTGGCTTTTTTGTGGGAGGGACCCTTCAGGTCTATGAACCTTTCACATGCAGTATGCCCCAGCTCTGGACCGGAAAGCCCACTGGAGGGCCAGGATCCAATGAGGAACCCTTGTATCTTGGCTAACAGTGAAGAAGCCAGGGTTCAAACCCAACTCTGGGTCTCTTTGGCAGTGGGAAGCTGGACAAGGCACTCTGTCTCATGAAAGCCTGGTTCTCTCCCCAACAACTTGGGGGGATAATCCCCATCTCAGGTGTCTGCGGAATTCAACACAGAGCTGCACAAGGCGCCTGCTGTATGGAAGGTTCTGGGCAAATGCTGGTTTCCTTCCTGACTCTGCCTTGCTCCACGTGCTTCCAAGGACGCCAGGAGCTGCTGGGGCCATCAAAAAGTTTGTATTTCTTGGGGGACGCGAGGAAACCACCACATACTTCTGTTTAAAAACTTATTTTGTGGTTTCCTTGGTTATTTATAGGACCTTGACTTTCTCTTCCCTCTTCACTTCGTCCCCAGAGCATTTCCCTCATTTCTTCCATCTCCTCTTACAGACCAGTCTCTCTGAAGGACCTGGAAGCTTGTGAGGGCCTCGTTTCAATGCCTGCGGTTTTCAGATGATCCTCTTCATGTTGACAGGGCTCTCCTGGCTGAATTCCTGGAAGCAGTTCTCCCTCCAGCAGTCAGGAAAGCTCTCCCTAGTAAACCTCTCCTTCTAACCTCAGCCCCCAGCCTCATCCTCAAAGCTACTCTGTGCTTTTTGCCCCACAAGGCCAAATCTGATGACGGAGCCTTGTCTCTTCCCAGCAAGACTTCCAATTCCGGGTTTCTGTCTGGAATGTTTTCTTGTTACCAGAGTTGACTCCCTCTACTCTGTCTTCAGCTCCCTCCTTACCTAGTGGGGCTGCTGTTTGGTCCACTCTGCCCTACTAACAGTCAGCACCTCTGCCTGGAGTCCCTCCTCGTGGGATTAGTTAAGCACCTAGCCTCATTGTCCAAGCACTTCAAGGATGGATTCCTCTACCTGACCCTCTGGGAAGGCCCTCCTCCCCAGAAAGGGTTCCGGCTCACAAACCAATTCTCAAGGCTCTCAAGCGGGGGCTTGGACCCATTTTCTCCAAATTGAACATCCCTAGATTATCAACAACCTCCTCCCAGCAGGAGCCGAACAGTAACCTCCCCCTGAGCAGCCCATGGGCAGCGGGGAGCAGTAGGAGGCCTCTCAGACCCCCGATGCCTGGGCTCCATCTCTGAGATTACCGGGCATGGATGCTAACACTCGTTCCGCTTTTCATTCTTGCATGGGCCCTGAGGACACATGGTATTCAAATACGACCAATAATTCTCTTAACTCCCTTGCCTTAATAGCTATCAGATGGAAACTCTGGTTCCTTTATTAAACTAGGCTGGACGTCACCCAAAGAACTACTGTGTGGGGGAATTTCTCTCCTGGATGCTCTTTCTCTTGGTTGACTCTTTCTTTCCATCCCTGACCCAGCTTCACAGGGGGGCATTCCCAGGAAAGGCAGACTCTCCAGGCTCGCTCCCCAATCCTCCAGCTACTATTTGGCAAGAGAAAGCATCTCAGTCTCAAGTCCAATTCTGAGAGGAGTGCTGGTCAGGCTGCATCTTAGTTGAGCAAAATTGATCAATTATTTTTAAAAGGGAGTAGCTGTCTGGCTGAGCCCAGTGGACTATGTTTCAAATGGGCAGCCTTCATGGCAGACACTTCTGTGCTCCTGGGTCTTGAGCTTAAGAGTCCATCTCTATTCTCTCTGAACAGCCCCCTCTTCTTATTTCCTGGCTGAAGTGGTAACAGCGGGGTGACTAGTCCAAAGGGGTACCATCTGCCCTTTAGCTGGTGTCCGGGAAGCATCAGTGGATGAGGGACTGTCTATGGGTGAAGCCCTTTCTCTCCCCCACTGCATCGGGGGCTTTCAGAAGGGAAAAAGGGAGTAAATCAACTTTAATAAGCATGTCCCCTGTGCCGGCCATGGGGCTGGAAACTATACACCAGCGATCTCGTTTTCTCTTGACCAACAGCCTAGCAGAAAACCATGGCTACTCTGATTTGGCAAATGCTCAAATAAGACTTGATGGGGGGTGGGGGGATGCATGGGCGGGTTGTCCAGCACATAGATGCTGGAGTTCGAGGTGCAGGTGATTATTCAGATCAACACCCATAAGAAGATGGGGAAGAAACAGGAGCGGGCAGAGGGAGAAAGTGAATTTCAGCGGTGGTCCTGCAAACACTCAACCAAACAGGAGAGAGTTTGCCCATGGGGACTGTGTCACAGCGGCTGGAATGGCCGGGTCTTTCTGCCCATGCTCGAACCAGCCACCAGGTGTGGTCACCGTGGGATGGGAGTGACGTGCAAATCCTTCTGTGAAGTGGGATCTGGGCTGTGCTCCTGAAGGTAGCTCAGCCCACCTTTTAAATGTCGGGGCTGGATTTTGTACCAAGGTCAGATTGCCTGCAAAATCCATGCTTTCTCTACTATACCATTGGGTTGAGAGTTGGGAGTTACTGGGTTGGGAGTTATTTGCCCGTATGAATTATAACCCTTCCTCTGCGCCCCTCATGGGGAGGAACTCCGACTCATTTTAGGACCTCCTGACAGAGAGGTCAGGGAGAACCTTATGAGAACCTGGAGCTACCTGTTAACTAAGGTGCCATTGCCAAGGGCAGCCAGTCATTTTGTCTATAAATCAGGTGCCTGCCTTTGACTCAGTTTCCAAGCCAGTAGAGCCCAGGGCCCCTTACCCACAGGGGGCATGCCCAGAAATGCCCACCGGCCGTCTTTGCTGTCCCCACTCCCAATCCACACCTTCTCTGTGTTTCCCCTGTTTTGGTCTTTCCAGCTGTCTCCAGCATGGATCGATCCTTCTGTTTCTAAAGGTCAGCCGTTTCTTTGGTAGGCAGGGAATCGGGCAGGAGCCATCCGTGTAGCTGCGAGTTTGTGGACCATTTGTCAACAGTCTGGGGAGGGAGCAGGAGACACTCTTGAGGGAGAGGCCTGGGGAAGCTGCTTGTCTGATGCTCCAGCTCTTTCCTGTCTAGGGGACATCCTAGGGCTGATTCTTTTTCCTCTGAAGGGAAAATAGGAAAACAATCGTCCTCTTACATGGGCCTTCATTGACCAACCTCACAATGCACGGTGTCTAGGTTGAGCCCAGTGGGGCTGGAGAACACAGTAATGGCTCTCCCAGGTCAGACCCACGGATTGCCAGCTCCACAGGCAAGGGAGGCCCCTGCTTGTTCTGTCATTAACTTGCTTTGAGACCTCTGGCAAGTTGCTTCTCCTTTCTGGGCCTCAGTTTCCCCATTTACTTCCACAGTAAAACAGAGAAGCAGTAATATAAGTAGTATATTAGTTTCCTAGGGATGTGGTAACAAAATACCCAAAACTGGGTGGCTTACAATAACAGACCGGTATTGCCTCACCATCCTGGAGGCTAGAAGTTTCAGATCAAGGTGTCGACAGTGTTGGTTCCTTCGCAGGGCTGTGAGGGAGAATCTGTTCCATGTTTCTCTCCTGGCTTCTGGTGGCTTAGCTTACAATCTTTGACATTCCTTGGCGTATAGCTGCATCGGCCCAATCTCTATCTTCATCATCACATGGTGTTCTCTTTGTGTGTGTTTTCAGAATTTCTTCCTTTTATAAGGACACGGTCACATCAGATTAGGACCCATCCTAATTACCTCATTTTAACTTAAATACCTCTGTAAGGACCCTGCCCCCAAATAAGGGCAGATTCTGAAGAACTGGGGGATAGGGCTCCAATAGATCTTCTTTTTAAGGGATACAATCCAACTCGTCTCAGGTAGTTAAACCACTGGGTATCTTTGTTTTATTTTGCTTTATTCGATTTTATTTTAAATTCCAGTATAGTTAACATACAGTGTTATATTAGTTTCAGGGGTACAATATAGTGATTCAACACTATTCAATATAGTGATCCACATATCACCCGGTGCTGATCACAAGTGCCCTCCTTAATCCCCATCTCCTATTTCCCCCATCCTCCATACCCTTCCCTCTGCTAACCATCTCTGTGTTCTCTACAACTAAGAGTCTGTTTCCTGGTTTGCCTCTCTCTCTTTTCGCCCTTTGCTTGCTTTTTTGTTTGTTTGTTTCTTAAATTCCATATATGAGTGACATCATGGTATTTGTCTTTCTCTGACTTATTTCACTTAGGTTGTACTCTCTAGCTCCATCTGTGTTGTTGTAAATGGCAAGAGTTCGTTCTTTTTTGGTGGCTGAATAATATTCCATTGTATATATGTGCCACATCTTCCTTATCTATTCATCAGCCGATGGATACTTGAGATGCTTCCATAATTTGACTGTTGTTGATAATGCTGCTATAAACACACGGGGGCTTGTATCCCTTTGAATTTTTGTATTTTTGGGATAAATACCTAGTAGTACAATTACTGGTTGGTAAGGTAGTTCTATTTTTCACTTATTGAGGCACCTCTATACTGTTTTCCACAGTGGCTGCCCAGTTTGCATTCAGCACGGCCTATCTTCGGAAGGCCCCCATGGTGCTCATGCTCTGAGCTCCCACCTGATGGAGGACCCCAAAGGCAGTGTGGGGGGATGGCAAAATGGTCCTTTGGGGCCATGAGAGTTAAGTATCTGCTCCAATTAGCCACGTGGCTCAGTCATTCCAGAACCCATGGGAATCATCCTGAGACATCCATGCCTTTGTTGACCCACAGTGTGGACACCATGCACTGACCTCAGTTTTCCATCTCTATGAACCATTTCTTCGAGGCCTTACCTCATTCCAGGGGGTGAGAGAACAATAATCAGCTGGTCTTGAGGTTGTCAAGTATTTTGAGCTTTTCTCTCACACATGATTGCTCACAGAACCCCAACCTATAAAATGAATCAAACCCAAGCTTCTCTTAACATAGGTCCAGGCAAAATACTTTGGAGGCTGAATATGCTAGAGAGATTCTGAGGGAGGAGTTCCTAGGAATTTGATTCGTGGCCTTGATGAGGGGAAAAGTTGTTTGGTGATTTACTTTTCTTTCAGGGATACTGACAACATCGGTCACACCAGTCATTTTGAACATTAGCCACCCGCCAAGCATTCAGGGGACGTATGCGATGTTAGAGCATTGGCTATCAATGAAAAACAATTGTAAAAGTAAAGAATAAGGGAAGACAAAACCATTTTGTCTCATATTGTGTTGGTGAAGTAATGTGCTTTGCTTCATTTACTATTGCTGAGTCATCTAATCGGCCATTTGACACAACATTCTTTTATTCAACCAACTTCGTCCTTGTGGCAATATCTCTATCTCTCATCTATATATTGGACCTGAGGTAAAAGGAGATCATTTATTTCTCAAGGTATACCAGACATCTTCCATGTACCACCTCAGGGCCTCTTGGCTTCACCTGACTGTAGTTCCGGCTCTGGGAGGACTTGACCCAATAGTGCCTCACGTCTGGCAGGCCATGCCTCTGACAGGTGGTCCCCACCTTTTGCCTCCAGTTTTAGAGCTTCCCTGTTGAGGCAGTCTTGGGACTCTGCTGACTGCTCATGTCCACATACGCACAGTCCAGAAATACAGAGGAGCTAATGCCTGTGAGGCAGAACCTAAGGGAGACGGCGACCCATGAATATATTTGTCCTCCTTTCCCCAACCAGAGGTGGTCTTGGAAAGCCAAGTACCTGGCTTCTGGGGTTGTAGTTTCCAAGGAGAAAACAAAGTCTCAGCTGGCGCCTTGATGTCAGTAATGCATGCGACCCTCAGGTGGGCTGCCCCTCTTTTCCTGATTTTATCTCCATATCCCTCCACTCCTGATTCCTTGGATTGCAGTCTTAGTAAAAGGAGAGCCCATGAGTTTGTCCCAGGCTCACCTCTCTGAGGAACTCAGGCTAAGATGTAGGGAGAGAGAGCTGGGGTGCTGCCCTGTGATGGTCCCCAGTGTAGGAGCTCATCACCCTCATCCCAGTGCTTTGGCTAGGTAGGGTATTGTTGGGTTTCTCTGGCTTGGGAGGCGGTTAGAAAGAGGATTTATAGACCCAGTTGCTTGTAAAGCTGTGTTAGTAATCTGTCAACATTCTTTTGTGGTATAGCATGTAGACATGGGTTCCTTTTTGTGTGCGTTGGTTTTGGGGGAAGCGGGATTCCCGCAGAAGTAGGGGAAGGTTGAGTCTTGTGGTGGGTTAAGGACTAAGCAGAGTGTCAGGAGCCCTGGTTTCGGGGCTTCGTTCTTCCACTAACAAGTTGTGTGACCTTGGTTAAGTCACATTGCCTCTCTGGGAACCAACTTTCTTATCTCAACAATGAAGGCTTAGAGTAGATGATTTCTACAACCACTTCCGACTCCAACATCTCACGATAAACTGTCATTTCTGCCGCTTAGGCTGTATTTGCCTGGAAGGTGCTTCCATTCCTATCCAAAAGGTCAACATGTGAGATTTATCAGTATGGGAGCTAAAGAAATAAAAAAAAATTATGGGTATTTTCTTTTCTAAAAAAGAAAAAGAATTTGATAAGATCTGGTCTCATCTTGTCCATCATAAGGGAAAAATAGAGGCTCTGACAATTCGTGACTTTCAACTCCAACTGTGGGTATTTCTCTCTTGAAATTTAGTACATCACTGCTGAAGGCCGTTTTGGGGTTGAGAGCTCTGAGGCAGCTCCAAATAAAGGAGCAAGATGGACCCCACAACCCAGTTCCAGCACACATAACACCCCCTCTTTCTGCATATCCCATCCTCCCTCCCCCCTTGTGCAGGGAAAGAAAGTTCTCCACATCTGAAGTCAAGGCCATGACCCCTACAGCACCCTGACCACACCAGGAGGTGGGGGAAGTGGGACCTCACATCCTTCTCAGCAACTCCCAGAGGCCACTGCAAATCGCTCTTGGTCATTGCCCAAACTGGAAAGAACATTTTTTCCCCAGATCATTATTAAGAATTTTATACAATCACACACACTCTTGTCTCACATACAGACATACGTTGCCAAAGAGAAAAACTCATCCCTGAGTATTGGGTCATAAATTATATGAGGTACATTTCATTATAAAGTACATTTCTTTAGTCCTTTATGAATGCTTTCCATTTACCCCAGGGGGGTTGTAATGTACTCTGACATCTTACTTTCTTCCAAGAAGCATTCCCTCATATTGTTTAGTACGTGGGGTCTAGCTGAGCAAACAAATCTTTTGCTGGAAAATGAAGGCATTCTACTCTTGTATAAATGGGAATACAATCAAGCATCCAGGCCTGGGCTCTGGTGGGGGGGTCACATAGAGTCGGTAGAAAAACTGGGTAAATAAACATCAGTGAAAGAAATGTCTGGTGGGGGAAGGGGGTTGCATAAACAGTACAAATGCATAATTGCCATGACCCAGAAAGATTGGAAACCCAGCGATTTTCCAGCCAGAAGACGGGAATGACGATTTTATAACGAGTCAGTCCCCATCACGTCTGGTTTTTAATTTTGATACTTCATCAGGGTCCCTCTCCTTCCCAGCCCCCACTCGATTCTTCTAAGGCCCTTGGTTGTTCCACAAAAGGGGACACAATGGAGCAAATTACAGACCACGCCAGGGCCTCCCCCATTTTCTTCAATTAACAAAGCCTGAGGGAGTGGGGTCAGGAGCTGGAGCGCTCAGGTTTTCCTGAACCTGAAATGCTTCAGTTTTACCTTGCAAAAGATCACAAAACCAAAGCTCATAAAATTGAACTCAGATGAAGAACACTCCCATCTTTGGAGTGCTACTAAACAATCTGCAAATTATTTAAATTAAACCAACCCAGCCTTCAACATCTGCGCACAAAATGCTTAAGTTCCAAGTGCAACTTTACTGGCATAAGAAAATAATAAGGGGAGTTCAATTTGTGTCAGCATGGCTCAGGAAAATAAGATATCATGTCTTGCTGTCTGCTTGATGTCAACTTCTCAGATGCGAGCCCTAATGCCTCATCTTAGACTGTCCGCACCAGAGCCTGCCAAACAGAGAAGTTCAGCCAAAGTTCACCAAGCTACTACCAAATAGCTTTTTCCCCCCTCCTTTTTCAATCATTAGAGACCTTCTGTTTTATATTGTGCACACGTGATTTTATCTACCTCTTAAAACATATATAACTCTATTAGTGTCTCCCATTCTTCGGGAACACTGTCAGTTCGGTTCAATGATGAGTGTGTTCTATGGCTCAGAATTATTCAGCTTGTTAGCTCCTACGGCATGTGCTTGGTTCCATCTGAAATGTTTGATGGGGACACACCGACAAAATCTGTAATATTTGAGATGATTGGGGAATAATTCCTTTAACAAGTAAATAAAGTGTGTGCACATGCGTGCTTGAGAGAGAGAGAGAGAAAAAGAGAGAAAGGCGGACGTCATTCAATCAATTCCTCCCCAAGACTGATCCAGAAATGCCTTTCCAGCCCTCTTTCCCTCCTCGCCCACATCAGAGGCTCACTCAGGGCGTGTCGGAGACGCTGCCCTTAGACCCCCATCCAGCCCTGGGAAGAATTCCCAGCCCAGACCTCCGTTCCAATCCCCTCTTCAGCTGGGAGGCTGAGACAACCAACGGGGCAATATCACAGGCCATTTTTCTCATTTTCCTTGTTTAGTCTTGATTTACTTTAAATGACTGCTTCTCTCATTCCTCCCAGTGAAACTGTGCACCCACACTTTTAACCATGCAAAACCAACATTTTAATGCTGCTGGTTGATGTATCAATTAGGGTCCTGGGATCACCGAAGAGCTAGAATTTCACTCATCAGCAGAAATGCAGGTTTAGTAGGTGTGTGAAGACAAAAATAAGCACAGCGACGTCTTTGATATGCACAGTGCATATTCCATAAAAATACCTTTCCTATAGTGTAACATGTCACATTCAATCTATGTTCCACCTTCCGCATCTTCTTCCCAAGCATCACTTGGTTCTTTTCAAAGACCCGACTACCAGGGCTCCAAGCTGTGTTGTGGAAGGAACACACTTTGTTTCCATTTAGTGGTGGTGCTTGGGGTGGGATGGGTGTGGAAACTCCCCCACCCCACGGCAGGAAGAATTGCTTCACGACCTATAACCTTCAACCTCATTCGTGGGCCACTGCCTTCTCACTGTTTCAAAGAGAGCAAAAAATCCTGTTGAGATCACATTTTAGGTGAGTTACAGCTGATGATGATTATTGTAAAAAAGTTTCCTTTACACTGAGAGTTGATTTAGAGAGATTTCAGGCTCGTGTTAAATATCAGACTATGGATAGCTGAGTATGGTTTAATTAAGCAATTTGATAAACGGTCACAAATGAGTCTGGTCTGAATATGAATATTAAAATAAGATAAATCCTAAAATACAGCAATATTAACAACAATAACCTTATCACATACCGATCGTTATCATCTTGATGTCTTTTTATCTTTCCTATCATTAAATAATTCATCTTAAACCTTGCATTTAAAGGAACTTGTCTACTGATTCGTATTTCACTTAGTCTGGTATCAATTACTGGCCTAGATTTGGAAATTCGTCGCATAGACGAAATGCTTTAATGCCGAAGATAGTAGCTGGTTTCTGGGTTCAGCCCGAAATGGCATGGTCAGAAAAGTTTAAAATACTTTTGCTAGATTCAAAGATGAGCAAGATTAAAAATTCCCAAATGTGTGTTCTGGACTCCCTCCAAAAACATTCCATCTTTATTCATTATTGGATATTGTCTTGATTAAAATTCCTGTTGGTTTGTTCTATGGTTAAGTAGTAATCTTGTATCTTAGCATTTGGAATGTACTGGTATCATGTGACGTGCACGGAGTCCAAATGAATATAGAGAGATCTCTTTCACAAGTCAACAAGGAGGACTCAGCGCGTTCAGATTTCAACAGTGCTGTTGCAAGGCGGCAGGGTTGGGGGGGAGGGTGGTTTATCTGTTCAGCACATTCTTTCCAAAAAGTGAGTCAGAAAGAGAGCTGTTCAAAGCAAAATGATCTTTTCCTACAACACCAAGGTCCTGAATCAAGGGAGATTTCTCTAGAGGAAATAAGATATATTTCCCCCCCTCCCCGTTTTCTTTTTCCTTTATCTCTTTCTGGTCTATTTCTAGCATTTGGTGCCCTTTCTTGCTAGTTTCATCCAGTAACATGTGAAAAATGTATTCGACAATGCAAAGCAGATGACTCGGTCACCATCTTCTGAGTCACCGTTCTGTTCTCTGCATTCCTGCAGACGCCTTTCAAAAGCAGAAAACGATTCTGCTAGGAGCCAATGAGAGGGGAAATGAAAATGAAAAAAAAAATGGATGTGCTTATGCAGCCACACAGACACTTTGTGGCGTGTCCCCCATTGGCAACCTGTTTGGCGTGGGGTGTTCCCAAAGACCCCAGGCCGGGGCCTGGATCCTGCAGAAGATCTAGGAAGGTGTGGGAGGCTGCAGGACTTTGGCAGACTTGGCTGGACTTTTATTTTTTTTTTCCAGCTTAAGGGCCACTTGGAAGTAAGCTCTGTGTCCAAGAGGGAAGGGGATGCTCTGGCAAACGTCTGGCTTGGGCTCCTTGAGCTGAGGTAAGCTGTCACCACCTCTCACGTCCTGAAGATGTATCGTCAGTGTGAAAAAGTCAGAGCCAAGATTTTAGGGACAAACCCAACTTTTAGGTAGGTTCTGAGGTACACCAAGTCACCACCCCCCTAGCATGGTGGATGGGGGTATCTCGTGGCACTGGACAAGGATACGATCCCAGCGACATGATTCTGGAACAGAGAGTCATCTGAGTGTCTTAGTGACTGGGAAGGAACACATAACAGACGCTCAGTAACATTCTCTGTGTCAGGGGGTTGGTCTCTGCCTTGGGGGAAGTGAGTGGACCAGATCGTGTTTGGTGAGGCCAGCTTACAGGTGAACTTGCTCACTCAGCATACCCTGCCACGTGCAGAAATACTGACCAAAATCAAGAAGCTGTGGTTTGTTGGAAACAAGCTCTAAGAAGAAGGCTTTGTCTGTTTTGTTCCCTACCCTAAGACCAGTGCCAAGAACAGTGACTACACGTCAATCTTCATCCATGAATGGATGGTAATGTATGAAGGTTCTGACTCAGCAATCAACTGGGATGTGCCCCATGACCCCTGAAGCACACTCATTATTTTAGTGAGCCAAATTTTAGGAAGACTGGACCAAGCAAGGGACAGGACTGATAATCATTGATACTTATGATGTGTCAGGAAATTTCTCACGTTCTTGATGGGTACTGTCCCATTTTTTGGATCAGGAAACTGAGGCTTGGTGAAGTGAATTTCTTGCCTATGGTTGCCTAGCTAATGAGTGGTGGATCTGTGGTTCAGACTCAGGACTCTCAGGATCTGTCAGTCCGAGTGGTTTCAGAGATCTGATTACTGTAGTATTTCATTATTAGAGGCTCACTGCATCAGCATTTAGGGACATATTTGCCTGCTTACACTCGATGGTGGAGAAAATGTTTTAAATTCTTTTTATGGGAAGTTTTTAGAATTTTGAGATTCAAACCAGATTAAGTAGGTGAAAGTGCTTTTTTAGACTTCTCGGCTCGACACTAAAAAAATTTGTTCTGAATCCAAATCCAATATAAGTGTATTAGCTTTTTTCTAGCCAAGAGTTTACAGAAGCAAGAAATAAATCAACATGCCTCCAGCCCCAAGGGGTGATGTGGAGGAGAGAGATGGATGTGTGATCAGGTCTCGGAGGGCTCGGGCTTTAGTTCCAACTCTGCTGGTGAGCAGCTGTGTTATCTTGGCTGGGTCACTTCACCTCTCAGGATAATAGGTTTATCAACGGGCAAACAGGGACTAATGACCCTTGCTTTGCTTACTGCTTAGAGACGGTTGGAATCGAGAGAAGTCATGGAATTCAAATACTTTCAAAGCTTATGGCATCCAATTGAGAAAACTTTTATGTTTGTGATGAAAATGTCCTATATTCTGTAATAATGGGGTTCGAGCTTTTCCCCATCTACTTACCTAATTTTACTAATTTCATTTAATTTGTATCTTAGGTGACAGCATATACTTTTCACACTTGAACTTTTATTTAGCTTTTTCACTAAGGTAAATGGAACTTGTCCCCATTCGTTTGGCATTTGTGAATAGTTTCCTGATTTTTTTCTTTTTTAATTTTAGCTCAATCAAGATTTAGTGTTTTTCTCTAAGGCAACAAGTCCTAGTACCCGAATTCACCTCGGAGGGGACAGAAAGTTGAGTCAATGTTTCCCTCTGTACATGTTTCTTGGTTGGCCCCAGATATGAAATATAATTATGGTGCTTTCTTGCCTGATATTAAGACAAGTCTGAGGAGGCCTGGAGTACATTCCTTGGGCTCATGAGTAATTATGGTGTTGGTGATGATCAGGTACTTTATAAGGTCTTGGGCTGTTAGCATTCTGGTTTTTCTGTAGTGCACATACCCCGTGAATCTAATTACCACTGTTTTGGTGTCTAACAAATATGCTTCACTTGTAAACCGTGTATTTATGTTCAGATGAGACTGGAGGGGTGTGTGTTTTTGTGTGTTGTAACCACCACAGCCCAGACCTTCACAAAAGTATCCCCCAAATTCCGATCAACTCTTTGGTATAATGGCCCATGCGTTTGATATGCTTTTCTTATTTGGAAAATTATTTTTCAAGTTCTCTTTTTCTCCACTTCCATTCTCCTCCCTTCCTGTCTCACTGTAAACTTTATAATACTGTGTTTCCTTTTGAAAGATTAGGTAAGAGGGAACACGTGTGTGAAAGTTGTGGCCAACTCCCATGTGCTGGGGGCCGGTGAGATTAAGGCCAAAGGCCAAATGACTTCGGCACCTGACAAGTGTGTGGATCTCATTATGGCCATTGGGTCTGCGGGGGCTTAGAAAAAAAATCAATGGATTTGCAGGATGCATGGTCAACATTTGGTGAGAAAGCAAGTTTTCCACGACTTTGTTTCTAATGCGTGGCAGAGGTATGGCCCTCCCAGATTTTTATTTTGTCTCCTAGCTGTAAAGTTCCCATCCACCCTATACACTGAGGGATTCATGGAGCTTGAAGGAAGATTTGAAGTGATCTCGTCTCATTTCTATTTTATAAATGGACAGCATGAGTGCAGGAAGGAGAAAGAAATCTTCCCAAGGCCTCATCACAGCTGGATTTCCTGTCTGCTGGCTGGGTGCTCCATTTTTTTTTTTTACATCTGCTGTCATGGCGCCAATGTCCAGATATCCATAAGGAGCTTTTGAGCACCTACTCTGAGCTTGGCACCAGTGGCTTGGTCTGGGGCTCCCCAAGAAGTCATTAAGGCATAGCTTTGGCTTTCAAGAAATTTGGCAGCAAATCGGAGAGCCAAGATGAACACAACACAACAGACTTATTATCATTGTGGGAAATGACAGCCTACAGGTCAGAGTTGACATCAGGGGAGCAGTAGGCCTGCTCCCCAGGAAGTGGGGAAGACTGGTCTACCCAGAGGAAACTCCGAGGGAGAGCTTGAAATGGGTTTTGAAGGCTTGGAGTTTTGGAATCCGAGGGAGGCAGCAAGGCTTGTGAAAGGCTTGGGGGCCTTGAGGGAAGTGTGCATGAAGCTTCAGAGTGCGGACAGGCCAAGATCTTGTTCTCAGTCCCTGTGTGCGAGGTATGGGGCTGAGGTAATGACCACTCTGGGCAGGGATGTGGGGAAGGCAATAGCAGGTGCCTAGGAAGCCCCTTCACCTGCAAGGGCTGCTGGGATGAGAGTGACATCTATGATGCCAACTTCTAGAATGACTCATCTCTTTGTCTTCTTCTTCAAGTGGTTTGCTCCTCTCATCCATATGGCTTTTCTTGGGAGGGGGTGATGGTGTAGAATATGATTGTGCACCATTCCGAGGGTGAAGCTGGAGGCAGGGAAAGAGGGGCAGTTGTCCCACAAGACCAGGATGTCTCAAGCTAACACCAAAGTATCCAGTGATTGGGTGGGGTGAGGGGTCTGCACCCCGACTTGTTGTCTTCCTGCTTCTGAACTCTGGCCAAGCCACTAATACAGTCCAAACCGTAGGGTTCTCATCTGTCCTTTATAGAGAGAATAACTCCCACCCGAGCTACTGCACACACTGCGAGAAGCCCACAAGAGAGGCTATGCACACTGTAAATAGGCAACAATCACAATCAGGTCACAGCGCTCTTGCTGCTGAGATGGTGGAGAATTTGATGCAGGGAGAAACAGCAGATGGAAGGGCTTATTTCTTTTCTTTTCTCTTTCTTTCTTTCTTTCTTTCTTTCTTTCTTTCTTTCTTTCTTTCTTTCTTTCTTTCTTAAGATTTTGTTTATTTATTTGATAGAGCAAGAGAGCACAAGCATGAGGAAAAGCAGAGGGAGAGGAGAAACAGACTCCCTCCAAACGGGGAGCCTGATGCGGGGCTTGATCCCAGAACCCTGGGATCATGACCTGAGCCGAAGGCAGATGCTTAACTGACTGAGTCACCCAGGTGCCCAGGACCTGTTTCCTTCTAAGGAAGTTCCAGTCTTCAGATTTGCCACTTAGAGCATTCTTCGACATTGTCTCTTCACTTTCCCTGCCCCCCCCATTTCAGCTTGAGGATTCTGCTCAGACTGATGACCATAAGCAACCTTAAACCAGAACTGATCAGATGCTGCTGGCAGAGCCGCCAGAACTCGGGTGGCCCCATGCAAAACTGAAAAAAATCAAGGAAAGGATGGCGGAGCCATGGGAGAGGGGGTGGGGGTGGTAGAGATGATTGTCCCTTCAAAAAGAGGAGATGGTTTTCAAACTGTATTTTGAATATATTTTCTAAATTTTAATGACAACTCAGTCTGAAAGCATTAGCAGTTTCTAAGGTTCTCTGAGCAGGGTTTTCCTTGGATATTTGGCTTGATTATAGGCTTAGGTCTTGACTCCTTTCTAAATGTAAAGAACCAGTTCATCTGGAACTCCCCAGATACTTCCCCTCCCCATCCCCTGGGGAGGAAGGGGCCTGAGCTGGAAGCTATGGCCAGTTGAAAAGAGAGTGGGGACCAGCAGTAAGGGGACTCCTAGGCCAGTGGAAGGAAGGAAGACCTTAGAAACATAAATAATGGGGAGTCTAGGGAGTCAGAGGTGTGGAACTGTGTGTGGGAAGGGCATTTATTGAGTGCTTGTTGTATGCCCAAACCTGTTTTTTTTTTAAGATTTTATTTATTTATTTGACAGAGAGAGAGAGATCACAAGTAGGCAGAGAGGCAGGCAGAGAGAGAGGAGGAAGCAGGCTCTCTGCCGAGCAGAGAGCCAGATGTGGGCCTCGATCCCAGGACCCTGAGATCATGACCTGAGCCGAAGGCAGAGGCTTTAACCCACTGAGCCACCCAGGTGCCCCCAAACCTGTTTTTGATTCCAATTTCACAGGATCAGACTTTAAGGAAATCTGGATTTTTTTTTCCTGGAAGACAGTACGAATTCAGGGAAGGGTTTTTTCCTCTGCAGAATGGCATAGGCATGGCCTTAGAGAGCTCATCTGGACTGCCATGTGGAAGATGGATTTGGGGCGGAGGCTAGGGCCGGGACAGCAGTGGGGAGAAACCAGGAGGAATGCCCTGAACTAGGGCAGAGGCAGTGGGCAAGGATCAGATGTGGGAAATAGTTTGGTAGCAAAAGTGTAAGGAGTTGGTCTTTGAGAAACTTGTCCCGATAATGTTGGCTCCTTGTGTCTCCAGTAACCAGCACTTATAAGATGCTCGAGCTCACAATTTTGGAATGCTTGTTTATTAATTGCTTGGTTCACTATATTTCCTAAAGAAAAAGGTCACTGTTTAACCTATCCAGAGATGTGGACCAAAATTTACCTGTAAGGATGTTTATCACAATATCATTTTTAATCACAAAATTATGTCCAAATAGGGAAAGCCTCCTTTGTTGGAGAGAATATTTGCACTTATTAAAAATCACATTATCACTAAATACTTAATGACATAGAAACTTCTAACAAAATGTTAAGTGTACACATCATACAAATTACACATAAATAGTATGCTCCTGATTCCATGAAAAAAATACACATACAGAAAAAAAGAAGGGAAAAATATATCAACATGTTTAATTATAATTCTCTTGAGTTGTAAGACTAGAACTCCCATTTTTAAAATTTTTTAAAAAGATTTTATTTATTTATTTGACACAGAGGGAGAGATTACAAGTAGGCAGAGAGGCAGGCAGAGAGAGAGGGGGAAGCAGGCTCCCCACTGAGCATGGAGCCCGATGTGGGGCTTAATCCCAGGACCCTGAGATCATGACCTGAGCCAAAGGCAGAGGCTTTAACCCATTGAACCACCCAGGCACCCCTGCCATTTATTTTCTTCCTCCTGTATTTTTATGTTTTTTCAAGTTTATACTATGGAAGAGTTGAAATTTTCAGATCAGAAAGATAAAAATCGTTGTGGAAGACAAAAAACCAAGAGGATACCACTTATGGATTCAGAAGACTGTGTTCAAGAGTTAGTGTTGCCTTATGACTCAGGCGAGTCACTTACCTTCTATGGTCTATAATTTTCTCATCTGTGCAGTGGGCATAATAACATCTGCTTGCTAATTACAGGGCCATTGTCAATGTCAAACAAAATAAGGGATGTGGAAGTACATTGTTACTGGCATAAGTTGCTCCAGGAATATATGAGATTCTGGTTATTGTGTTGTTCTCTCCCCTCATGGGGACTCGTAAGTGGCTGTGAGAGGGTGGGTAGTCAGTAAGCTAATGTGGAGAAGGAGAGGAAGAGCTTATTCGAGGTTGAAACCAAGTTGCCTGCATGGAGACTATCAAGCCTAGCCAAAAGCAATTTCACTGTGTTGAAGAGAGAGTGGAGACACTCCTGGGATGTTACAGAAAGAGGAAGAAGTTGGTCAAAGAGGACTTGGTCCTGACAAGTCTGTTGGGATCCTATGTCTGCAAGACTGGGTTCTTTTTCCAGCTCTGGGACTTCAGTCTTGAGTAACACTGAACTAGCCCTTCCTTACTCCCTCTGGGCCCCGGGATCCTCTGGCAGATGGCTGCTTGTCAGGGCTGGACCCTTCCCCAACCCTTCCCAGGCCTTGTTCTCATATTCTGTGGGTCTGGTGTGAAATCATCCCTTTCATCCCTGTTGTAAAAAAGAGTCACTGTGAACAATTCAAGTGAAGGGGTGAATGAAGAATATGAGTGGAACACACACAAAGAGGGACCCGGGGAATGGACAAGCCAAGAGATGATATTATTTTGCAACCAACAAATGTTTATCAAATCTGTGTGAAGTGTAGGACTTTGTGCTTCCTACTGAGGGTTCAGAAACATGGTTCCAGTCCCTGACTATGTGGAGACAACAATGATGTCAACACGTTCTGATTGCCAAGAATGTTTCACAGAGAGGGAGCATCCAGGATCTCAGGAATGGATGACAGGTGGACTGAAAAGGGGGTCAAAGGGGATAGCAGGTGTCTGGGCAAAACCTCCCAGCTGGGAGTGAGCACAGAGTCCTGGAAAGAAGATAGGTTTAAGGAGCACTCAGTTGATAGCTTCCCCAGGTTGGAAGCTTCTCCTTGAGGTATCTTGGACAAATCACTTAACTCAAAGGAACCTCGGTTTCTTCAGTTGCAAAAATGAGAACAGTACTTTAAGAGCTATAGGGATGGCTTAATGCAGAAAAGGACATAAAGTTCTGGGCATATAGTAAGTGTTCAAAAATATTAATTTTCTTTTTTATTTCTTCTTTTTTTTTTCTTTGAGGCAGATAATGTCTAGCCCTGGACAAGTGATTGAAAACCGGTGGCTTATGAGCTAGACCTCATCTGTTGATGTTGTTTTGTTTGGATCACAGAATTCTGGCTTTCAGTGTGCTTTTAGAACATTTAAATTAGCCGGAGACACTTGAAATTGGGAGATTTCATGTAAATATCCAGATTTCCGACTCTGGAAAACTCTGATCTGGCCACAGGGGCCCATGTTAGCACTTGGCACTTACTGGCTGGTGAGGAGTCAGGGTGGCTCCTGTGGGTGGGGCCACATTCCCTACTTCTCCACAGTCCCCACAACTCCCTACTGAGCCCCAACCCCAAGGCCAGTGTCAGCTGCAATCTGTCATTCTGTTTGCACTGTTTTTTTTTTTTTAATTCTTAAATTGAGTTAAGAGTTGAGTAAAATTTCTTTTTATAGCAAAAGCAGAAAAATGAAAGATGGGCCAAGAACATCATAGGTTTCAAAAACAAAAACAAAAACAGAACAGGAAAAGAACTTATTTCTCTGGGGGAAGCAAAGAAAATTCCTGTGTTTAGTATGCAGAGAGAGCATGGCTGCATTGAAAGTATATACTTGGCTTGCTTCTCTTGTTTATATTACCTGCTTGGTCCTTGTAGATATTTGAGTTTGTTGCCTTTAGCATGGGCTACTTGCTTCTTTTTGTATGTGCTTGTGGAAGAGATTAATCCCTCTTTATAATTTCCTGCTGCTGTGGAGAAGAAAATTTGGACAGAACTGAAAAAGCCACGTGGACACCAATGGTGGTTGCCATGAAGTACACTGAATTGGCTACTGGACAAGGCTCTTGCTTCCATGAACATATGTCCACTTTCCATGAGAATACACACTTCTTGGAGATATTTTCTCCTTCCAGAGCTTCCTAGATAACACTCCCAAAACCAAAGGTAACTCTAATCCAATGAGCTGTTGGCTGGGAATGAAGGGAAAACAATGGTTTAGAAAGGCATCATCTCCTAGATATGGGATGTGAGTCACAAATGGGAGCCATCTTTGTCATTTGAAATTTTCTAGTAGCCACATTGTAAAAAAAAAAGTTGAGAGAATCAAGAAATTTAATGTAAATAGTGTTTTGTTTTACCTAATACATCCAAAATAGTGTCATTTCAAAATTTTAACATGGAATCAAGATAAAAAATAATTAAATGAAATATTTATACTTTTTCCCCTTCTGAATTAAGTCTTTAAAATTTGGTGTATATTTCACATTTACAGCACATCTCAGTTTGGGCTGGCCATGGTCAAAGAGCTCATTCGTTTCTTACCGCCAATGGTCACTGTGTTGGATAGTGCAGGCTTTGAAGATAGAGGGTGGCTATCCATAGCTCTAGATGTTTTACTTCTTGGCTTTGGGGCTAGCTGACCCTGATTGGTCAGACCTTGGTCTATCCCTTCTCGGGTATCCCTTATCCTCTGTATCATGTGTCTACACTTACTCCCCAGCTTGAACAGTAAGCAGGCAACCCCATGCTGTGTTTTCCTCTCCTTGTAAACTCTTCTGGGTGCAGGATGGTGTGGACCACTGTAGGAGGTACTCACTATGTTTTCTTGACCTGGTATAGTCTTGTTCTCAAATGGAGTTTGAGTTCTTCCATGATGGGATATTTGCAGAGCTGAGGTCTCTGTTCTGAAGCAGGGTAATGACTTTGGCTGCTCCTGTTGAAACCTCCAAGGTTACAGATCCTACTGGAATGTAGACTTTCAGTGTTGACAGATGTTCATTCATTAATTCATGGATTCATTAACAAACATGTCAAGCATAATACTAGGCACTAGCAATTCCAAAGTTCACAAAAACACATTTATAACTCAATAATTGCTCAATATGAAAACCAAACAAATGCTTTTCAGCATAACAGGTACAATTATTGATGTAGAGTGAGAGAGAGAGAGAAAGAGAAGGGGACATAAATGGAGGAGTAGCCCACTGTTTTGGTTTAGGGAAGGCTTCACAGAGGAGGTGATGTTGGAACGGGGTCCTGAGGAATGAGTAGATATTCAGCAGGCAGCAAGAAGGGCATGAACTTACACTTGTGTGGCCAGCACATACAGAACTCTGAAAGAGGGCCCCAAATTGGGGCTGATGGCCAAAGCAGATGGTCCAGCTGTGTCTTTCCATTGTGAGTTTATAGGCGAGATTATAGTCTAGAGACAGCTAGTTTGATATTCACTTAGCCTTCTGTTTTATTGTGACTGTATCAAGATGCCCCAATATGTGAAATGTCTAGCCCTATGACCATTTCAGAAGACATCTACCCTGTGCATCTTAACAGAAATTTAGACAACTTTACTTGTTTGTACACAGGGACCTCTTGGTCCCCATATAAAAGTCATTTCTATGGAGTACCTTCAACAGACTTCTGAATATCTCTCGAAATTAAGTACCATTAAACCGTAACCGAAATGTACATGTGGATTTGAGATGTGTCAACATGTGTTTTGCATCTTTCACTTGTGAAATTTATGTATCTTGCATGGCCTTTGGACAGACCCCATGTGTTTCACATATGGTTGGTACATTTCTTATTAGGAATGGTATAAAGAGGGTCAGGAGAATCAGACTACCGTATTGATAAACATAAGGTTTAAGATCCACTGATAAAAAATGGTTCCCGAGACACCCACATTAATGGGAAGAACATTTGTCTTGGGAACATAGAATTTTATGGCTGGAAGGAATCTTGGAGAGAATCTGGTATAGCCCATTCATTTCACATCTAAAAAACTGAGACCTTGAGAGGTTAAGTGACTCATCTAAGGTCCACAGCTATCAGTGGTAAAGCAAGGTTGAGAACTGAACTTGTCTGATTTCCAGTCCAAGGCTTCTTTCTATTTTCCACACTGTTTAGCTCATGATTCTCATTAAAAGAGCATTATTGTTTTCCAGCTTAAAATGATTTCTGGATAGCACTTCAAGAGAGTTTTCCAGATTGCAACTGTGAGAACATGGGAAAAGATAGAAATGTGCGGGAGCAGAGTCGTGTATTTGTGACTTAGGATTGTAGCTCCAGGGCCTAGCTGAATGCTTGGCTCATTGTAGCTTCTCATTAGCTTTTGGAGAATGAATGAACCACACCAATAACCAAGATGAAGGCCAATGTGCCACCAGAATCTGTGGGAGTGCTCACAAAGATTACAAGACCTATAAAACTAAAATGAAAACCACAATTAGGGGGCCAACATACGTTTTGCCAACAAAACAGGGCAAGCTTGATCTCCTGTAGAATGTGTCTCTACCCAGAGATGACATTCAAAGTACTTAATGACCATGACCACACAGGCACCAGACATCAGAGCAGAGGCTGCTATGAACGAGACAGGAGCCATCCAGCATGTCTCCTCCCTTTTTACTGTCCTTTGAGATGCTCTGAATGTGGTTCCCCTCCCTCTCACCCAATAATTCTCTTTTCCATTGTCCCCTGAGAGAATGAAACTACAATAAAACTACAGAGAAAAAAAGGAAATAAGGATGATGGATGTGGATATGATTACATGGAAGCTGTAGTCTCAGTGAGCAAAAATCCGCATGTAGGAGAACCCTGGTAACATTGCATGCTGGAGTCTAATTTGGGGTTCTTCTTCATTTTAGCATCAATAAGCCAAGGAATTAAAAAAGGACATGTATGGATATGTATGCAGTAAGGTTCAACTAGATGGGCATCTGCTGGATACTGGAGCTCTGGATCTCTATGCCCATCCTTCTGCTTGCTAGCTATCTACCTGGGAAGGGGTTTATCCCAACCCAAAGTGGCAACAAGTGGGGTGAAG
Source organism: Ailurus styani (assembly GCA_002007465.1). Taxonomy (NCBI): domain Eukaryota; kingdom Metazoa; phylum Chordata; class Mammalia; order Carnivora; family Ailuridae; genus Ailurus; species Ailurus styani. Next base: position 1,699,294 of record LNAC01000094.1, on the reverse strand, counting down.
GGAACTATACAAACTACACCTGCTGGGGAACACCAAGTGTGACTGTGTCTTTGGTAATTTTAAGATTGGAAAGCAGGAGAAACCCAACATGGAACATATTAAACACATGGCATAACAAGTGATGGGGAATAAAACATCAAGAAACTTCTTGGAACACTCTGAAGGACGCATGAAGTCTTGTTCCCATCAAATGGAAGCAAACACTATGAGGAAGAAATAGTCTAAAATGATGATAGTGAGGACTGCTGTTTCATATACAAAATAATAAAGCTGTTTTATATATAAAATAATAAAACAATATGTAATTGTAGTATGGAAATCCCCACTGAAAACAGAAAATAGTAAAATTGATGATAGAGAAGACTGAAGCAATAATACTGAAGACAAATTACATAGTCCCCCCATCCTGCACCCCTGAATTGAGGAAAAAATGAACACAGTAACGAACAGAATAGCCACATAGAATAGAATCAAGAGTATGGACTCTGAAGGTTTATCCCTGGGATGAACCCATCCATAGTGGCAGTGTGACATTGGGCTAGTTATATAACCTCTCTGTGCCTCAATGTTCTTGACTGTAAAATAATAAAACAACAAGCAAGAAGATTCTAGACATGGAAGACAGAAGATGAAGATTAAACTTAACCATCAATAAGGGTGAAACTTAATTAGATCTCTACCTCCTTCATTCCCCTTTACTGCTATATCACTTAGAATTATATCTCATATATACATATATAGTTATTATTTTTTGCTCCCACTTAAAGGTGTTTTCCATGAACGCTAACACCTAATCTCTCTTTTTCACTATCGTCGTAGAGCAGCCTTTACAAAAACTATTATTGGAGATGTAAATAAGGAAATTTTCCTGCTAGATAAAAAGACCTGGTTGTATATACTAGAGGAGCTTGTCATATCAGGTCATATCAATTAAGAGAGCCATTCTTAAAAACGTCCTGGCAAGCTTTCAGAAAAGAAGGAGCACTGGAGGCATCCATAGGAGGAACAATTCATTTCCCTGCCTGCAAGTGAACACATTTTTTACTGATGTCATCCTGATCCTCTGCTATAGTGTAGGACAGAAACAACAGAGCAATGTTTGTGAAACTTTTGAAGAAAACAATGTAAGTCAAGAATTTTATACTCGTATGCTAGAGGACTTAGACAATATAACCACAATGGGTCTTTCTTTAAAAAAGAGATACATCGAAAATAAGACATTGATAAGGGGAAGTCATGATATAAAGGAGGTGAGGTAGATATTCACACTCTGCCCCAATGACTTAAAAGGCCATCCACAGGCAAAGACTCTCACATTTAGATCATTAGCCCTTATGGTAGGCTAAATAATGGTCCTGTTTTGATGTCTACCTCCTTATTCCTGGAGCCTAGGCATATGTTATCTCACATGGTAAAAAGGACTTGGCAGATGTGACTAAGTGTAAACCAAAGGAAATCAGAGTGGCAATATAAATTTCACCCATGGTAGATTACAAGGTAAGCTGTGTTACATGGGATAGAAAGAATTCTCTTATAATGATGAAAGGTGAAATGTACAATAGAAGTATAAAAGTAATATATGCCACATGGCTGTCATGAGCTATAGAAAGCAAAAATGGGAGATGGAGTGAAGGGACAACACTTCCCATTTGTGAGAAATATTCCATCTAGTATTTGACTGTCATGGGACAGGAGACATAAATACAATAAAGAATCTGAATAACATAATTTAAAGACAGAATTAATCAGGATAGTAAATGCTTTATACCTTACCAATGGAGATCACATCTTCTTTTCAAATATGCATGAAACATACATAAAAATGATCGTACAATAGACCTTCAAAACCAAAAATAATTTGAAAACTTCTCAGGGCAAAGATTTCTTAGCTACAGTGTAATAAAACTAACGACAGAGGGGGTGAGACACACACACACACACAAAAGGATATATAAACCCCAATCCTAAATTAGCTAGCAATTTAAAAGCCACTTTGTATATTTCTTATTAAATACTGAGTCCACATGAAATAAAAACTATGATTACAGATTATGTGGAAAATTATGAAAATGAGAATATTTTGTATTAAAATGGATGTGACAGGGTCAGTCTTCACAGGTGTATTTGTCACCTTAAATGATATAATAATAGCATAATAATGTGAAAACATAAAAACTGAAGGAACCAATCAATAGTCAATGTGAGGTTATTTAAAAATCTGAAGTAAAACGAGGAGAGAAAAGAACTAAATATTAAATGATTAAAAACAAGAAAATATAAAAGTAAGCACAGTAACTCACTTCTCTAAAAAAAGGGCAAATCTCTCATAAATTAAGTAAAGTAAGTAAGGGGAAAACACCAATTAAATTAAGGAGAAGAAAGGGATAAACCAAAGGACACATAAATTTCTTTAAAGATTAAGCAAATGTTATGTACATTTGTTTGTTAACAAATGAAAATGTCTCTAAGGAAATGATAATTTTTCAGAAAGATAAGAAAGATCCACTTTGACTCAGGAAAAAACAAAAAAACCCCAGAAGAATTCATAGCCAGGCAAACAAAGAATTTCTTGGACTACTATTCCCTCAACAAGTCTCTCAGACAAGAAACTTTGATGTGACACTTTAATTTTCCAAGAACTGTAATCTTCATGCCATACAAAAATTTCCTGAACAAAGGGAAAAATAAGAAAGTTAACCAATTGTCTTACAGGACTAGAGACACTCCACTATCAAAACCTATTAAGTATAAATATACTTTAAAAAGCTATAAAATAATGCCATATATAAATATGTTTTAAAATTCAGAATTAAAGTTGAGCAAGCTGAATTCAATAATATTTTAAATAAAAAGAACATTTATTCATGAGATAGTAGGGCATATTAGGACATCTTTCTCAATTCTAAGATGTACATTTTCTTTTTCATGTTTAAACATCTCTGAAATTACAATGTATTTTATGATCAACGGAATATAGTAGTATAATCTAACTCACGCCACTCTTACTAGATGCTAAAAAGGCATTAGACATAATGAAACACCATTTCTGCTTTTAAAATATTTAGGAAGCTTGCAAGAGTAGGATTCTTATTATGAATAATACCTAACTCATATCAACATTTACATCATAGTAGCAAAATACAAGAAGTATTGCCATTGACATCAATAACAGGATAAGGATGCTTTACTTTCATCATGAGAACAGTAGAACATACAACAGAAAGTAGTGGAATTATTATTGAAAGAAGAAGGCATGTTTATTGAAATTTGCAAATGATATGATTATATGCCTGGAAAACCCAAGGTAATTGACAGAAAATCTTTTAGAATTGATAAGAAAGTTCAACAAAATTGCCTGATACAAGATAAATAGGCAAGAACACTAGATTTCCCAAATGCCAGCTATATCCAGTTAAAAGGATAATAGGGTGCAAGAAAGGAAGAAAGAAAGAAAGAAAGAAAGAAAGAAAGAAAGAAAGAAAGAAAGAAAGGAAAGAAAGAAAGAAAGAAAGAAAGAAAGAAAGAAAGAAAGAAAGAAAGAAAGAAAGAAAGAAAGAAAGAAAGAGAAAGTCCCTGTAGCAGTGGAAAACCGAGTAGTTAAGCAAAACAGTAACAAGACATGCCTGGAATCTACAGAAGAAAAGTGAGTTTCACCAAGAGATACAAAGTTTCTGAATAGACTTCATGCTTTTGAAAGGCAAGTAGTACATTGGAAAGATGTTCATTCCTTTCAACATAGTGGTTAGTTTTAAAATAAATCCCTTCAAACATAATAGAATGATTCCAGAGTTCATCTGGAAGAACAATGTATCCAGAACAGATAAAAGCCAGGAGAATGGGCTTACTCTACCCAATATCAATATATATTAAAGCTGTAATTCTGCTATATAGATTAAAATTTCAAAGTAATGGGCTCTGAAAGTTCTCTAGCCAGATGATCAGGGGCATAGAAACAAGCAAACACACTGCTAGTTGGGAGAAAAAGATCATCCCCACACTCACCATCATACAACAGACTAAATTCCTATTGGACTAAAGACTGCAACATAAAACAGCAGATTATAAAATGCTGAAAACATAAACGTTTCATTGATTTGGGGATCCGGAAGAACTTTTTAAAAAGTGGATAAAAAATATAGAAAAAAATGAACTTAATCCCATGAAAAACTTACAAGGCAAGTAGCAATTTGAGAAAAATAGAAAAATGTTGAGGAAAAGGATGAATATCTCATATGTAAGAAAGCTCTTAAAATTAATAAGTGAAGCATAAGAAATATTTTAAAATCCCTAGCTAAAGACTCTGACTACATAATTAGTGAGTGGAATTGAAGAAGCCAAATATACCTGTGAAAATATGTCATTCTTACTGCTAGTCAGTGAGATGAAAATTAGCTCAGGAACCAGATACGACTTTGCTCTTTTCATATTAGAAAGAATAAAATGATCTGTTAATACAAATAAAGCAATAATTAAATAGCACTCTGGTTAGAATAGAATTTAGTACAATGTTTCTGAAGTGTAAATTTCTCCGTGTGTATCAGGAGCCTCAACATCTTTTATATACTCAAGTAATTTCGTTATTAAGAGACATTGCCTCATGAGATAATCAGAGACGCAGAGGCTTATGCACAAGTATTTCTGACAGACATATGCAAATAAAGTAGGGAAAGGAACAGATGCCGTTAGAATAGTACACACTCAATATTGCCATGTTCTCAGAGTAAAAAAGCAGGACGCAAAATTGCACATGTGACATTTTCTCAATTTTGTTAGAGGTACGTATATATGTGTTCACAGTAATACAGTATACACTGGAGACTGCAACAGTGAGAGTAGGGGTGCCAAACCCCGACTCACTCAGAAATATTTGTGGGGGCACAGTCAGTCTGCCTTCGGCTCAGGTCATGATCCCAGGGTCCTGGGATGCAGCCCCAGGTTGGGCTCCCTGCTCAGCGGGAAGCCTGCTTCTCCCTCTCCCTCTGCTGCTCCCCCTGCTTGTGCTCTCTCTCTCTCTGTCGAACAAATAAATAAAATCTTTAAAAAATATTTGTGTGACTTTCTGCTCCCCCAAAACTTAATAGCTTACTCTTGACCGGCAGCCTTACCAACAACATAAACAGTTCATTAACATGTACTTTTTTTTTATTCTTTGCCCAAGGGGTACAGGTCTGTGAATCATCAGGCTTACATCTTTCACAGCATTCACCAAAGCACAAACCCTCCCCAATGTCCATAACCCATCCACCCTATCCCTACCCCCCCACCTCCCAGTAACCCTCAGTTTGTTTTGTGAGATTAGGAGTCTCTTATGGTTTGTCTCCTTCCCCATCCCATCTTGTTTCATTATTTTAACATGTACTTTTCATGTTATATGTATTATATGCCGTATTCTTACAACACAGTAAAGCAGAGAAAAGAAAACATTATTAAGAAAATCATAAGGAAGAGAAAATACATTCACCCACTGTACTGTATGGAGAAAAGTCCACGTGTAAGTGGACCCACCCAGTTTAAACCTGTGTTGTTCAAGGGTCAACTGTATATACATATATAATATATATGCATATGCACACATATTTTTAACAAAATTGAGAACCTACTGCTTATATGTAATATTATATACATATAAACACAATGAAATTCTGAAAATAAATATACTCAACTATTACATATTATCTTCGGGTGATGGGATTACAAGCAAGTTTATTTTCTTTCTATTTCTTTGTATTTTCCGAGGATTCCCCCACCCAAAGTAGAATGGTCATAGGGAACCCATACAATACAGAAAATGAAAACTCATAGAGAACCTCTGGTTCTGTTCCTGCCCACCTGCCCATCTCTTCCTTTGCCTTCCTGCCCATGAGGAAAGAAAGAAAGAAAGAAAGAAAGAAAGAAAGAAAGAAAGAAAGAAAGAAAGAAAGAAAGAAAGATAGAAAGAAAGAAAGAAAGAAAGAAAGAAAGAAAGAAAGAAAGAAAGAAAGAAAGAAAGAAAAAGGAAGGAAGGAAGGAAGGAAGGAAGGAAGGAAGGAAGGAAGGAAGGAAGGAAGAAAGAAAGAAAAGAAAGGAAAGAAAGGAAAGAAAGAAAAGAAAAATTCAAGGTGACCAAAGTGATTTGTTCTTTACAGATCCCTTTTGCTCTGGGGAGATCGGTCATGAGGCAGAAAAAAGAATTTCAGCAGCAGGAAGATACCAGCTCTCATTTATCCCAACCCTTCAATTTCACTGTTTGGTTCTTCCTTGTGCCTTCCGGATTTCTCTTTGGTCTTTATCCCATTCTGCTTCTGGGAAAGAACAAAACTTGGTGATTTTCACCTTTATGTGTGTGTGAGTCACTTGATTTCCAAGATGTGCTCTGGGGCCCCACCTCTAAATGTGGGAATTCATTCATTGGACAATCTCACAGTGATGACTATGAGCAGGCCCTGAGGAGGTGATCTTCTATCCATGAATTTGTGGGCCTCGGTGCTCCCATGGGGAACTCTCATCTCAGCCCTGGCCTGTGGGATCCAGGGAGCTCATCAAGAGTTTCCCCAGGATGGCAGGTGGCTTCCAGGGCACTGGAGACTGGCAGGACCTGGCCCTCATGTGTGTCCCTCCCTGTCAAAGGTAGCTCAGCAGGTAGGGAGCTCAGGTGCTCAGGGGAGGGTGCCCCCAACCCATGCAAGACCCCAGCTGAGACAGGGAAGAGCAGGCGGCAGGGAGAGCCACACTGATGGGTGGGTCTGGCTCTGAGTGGCAAGCTGATAAAGACAATGAACTTGGGTCTTCAGAAAGCAGAGAGGTATTGGGTGGAGGTTTAGTTTTTGAAATCTGCGAAGTTCCAGGGTGATTTTCCCATGACTTCTTTCACTTTGGATGGTGTGTTCCTACCCTTAGCAAAGACAAGAATTACCCACAGCAGGAGGGGAGTGGGGATAAGAGAGTCCAATTAGCCAAAAAGAAAGCAGTTAAGGAACCAGGGGAAAAGGAGGACACTCTCTTTCCCCAGAGCTTACAGTACCAAAGAAACTTGTACCCAGGGACTCTGTGACCAGGCCTTTTATTTTTTTTTCTTTTCTCATCCATACTGGAAAAAACCCATTCTGTTGGGAAATCAGAAGATATTAAGGTTGGAAGTACCATTAAAGATTTTGTGTTTTGTGTAATCCTAGTTCTGTAAGATGAAAAAACAAACAAACAAAAAGAGCAACCAGCAATTCTATGGTTCAGTAAGTTTGGGAAATTTTGTGAACGATATTGACTTCTTGGAGACTCATAATGACCAAGACTATTTAAAAGGCTTTGAGAATTCCTGCAGGTAAAACACAAAGACAAATCTCTTTTACTTTGTTTAATTTTAAAATTTTCCCTATTTCTTTGATTGAGGTGGTAGAAATGATGAGCAACGATTCCTTCCGGCTGTTGTAAACATAGACCATTCTTCCCAACCTGCAGCAGAGGCAGTTTGCTCTAATCTTAAATCTGCGCTGGCTTGTGACTTACACAGTGTGGGAAAAGTGACTTTGTGTTAGTTCTGGGCTTAGCCCTTAAGAGGCCTGACGGCTTCTGCTTCTGCTCTCTTAGAAGCCAGGTTCTATGCTGTAAAGAACCTTCCACTGGACTCTGACGTGGTAGGAGGTCAGATGAAGAGAAGCCTGGCTCACCCAGGATCACTCAGTTAATAGCTGAGCTGGAGCCACTCTGACAAACATTTAGAGACTCTTCCTGGGACCAAGCCCTAACAGGCACCGGGAATTTCCTTCCTTTCCTTCCTTCTTCGTTTCTTCCTATCTTTCTTTCTTCGAGAGAGAGAGCACGTGCATGTGACAGGGCGGGGGGGTGGGCAGCAGGGTGGAGGGAGGGGCAGAGAGAGAGCATCTTAGACAGGCTCCATCGCCACTGTGAAGCCCAGCATGGGGTTCAATTTCACAACCCTGACATCATGACCTAAGTCAAAATCAAGAGTTAGACGCTCAACGGACTGAGCCACCCAGGCACCCCAAGAGAAGTCATTTTAGTTGAAACCCGAGGATGAAGAGTACGGTGGGTTTGAAATATGTCCATATATTCTTGGACAATCCTCCCCTCCAAAGGTGGAGCCTAAGTCCCCTCCCACTGAGTGTGATTTTAGTGACCTGCTTCTGACCACCTATGTGGCCCAAGGGATGCTGTGTGACTTCATTGTGGTTTCCTTTTCTTCCTACTCCTCCCTGCTCCATCTCTGTCTCTCTGTTTCTCTCTCCCTTGAACTGAACGAAGTCAGCCGCCACGTTGTAAAGATACTCAAGTAGCCTATGGAGACATCCATGCACATAGTGAAGACCTGAAGCCTCTTGCCAACAGCCATGCAAAAGAGCCACCTTTGCAAGGACCATTTAGCCTAATTGCACCTCCAGATGAACACAGCCCTAAGTCAACTACAGCCTTATTAAGAAAGCCTGAACCAGAACCACCCAAACAAACCACTCTTTTGGGGCCCAGTGCCACCTTACTCAATTCCTAGCCTGCTTTCCTAGAGAAGAGGCTGACTTTGAACTTGCCACCAACTCCAGGACCACAAAGCCCAGAAAGAGATGAGAATCTTCAGTCTGCAGTTTTAAGACCCACCTCTAAATTATTGAGATTTCCTGCCTGAGGGCCCAAGTCTGTGTGGAAAGATTGACAGTGGAAATGATAATATTCCCTTCTTACCCTAGGAAAATCCTACCTCCTATCACTGGGTCATAACCTTACCCTCATTGGTGGTTTTCAACTCTGGCTGCATATTGGAGTCACCTAGGAAGCATTCAAAGCTTCCAAATGCTCAGGTCCAATCCCAGAACAATTATACCAGAATCTCTGGGGGTGGGGCCTAAGCATCAGTATTTCTTAAAGCCCCCCCACCCCCGGACCCTGCCCCAGGTGATTCTAGTATATAACAAAGGTTAAAAACCACTGCCTTGTGCCCTAAACTGGATAAGCAACTCCCAGCCAAATAGCGAGGCTGGTGATTTTTCTGTCCCACAGATTTTCACAGGGAAGCAAAAAATACATGAGCTCTCCTGGTCTGTGGCTTAGCGTACTCAGATTCAAGGGCAGGATGCTGCAGGCTGCGTCCTGTCTCCTAACAGAGTCCACGACTCTGTGGCTGAGGAAGTATCCAGCCCTTAGGCATGACCTCTCTTCTGCTGCTAACAAAACAGCTAATATTCGTCTAGCATTTACTGTGGCCAAGTACTGTTCTGAGATCTTTACCAGTTTTGACTAAGTGAAGCTTTGTAACATTGTATAGATGAAAACATTTAAGCACAGAGAGGTTAAGCAGTTTGCCCAAGTTTACACAGCCAGTAAGGGGTGTAGCCGAGATCACCAGTCAGGTATCTGGATCTTTGTAACTTTGGCATTCTGTGGTTCCCCCCTACCAAGCCCCGGGCCATTGTTCTCCACTCTGGGTTGACTCCTGGTCTGCCGGATTGGGTGGGTGGATGATGGCAGGGAGAGGAATAGGGTTAAAATGCAGAGTCCTAACCCCAGACCAAGTACTGACCCTGACTCAGTGGTTAGAAGAAGACCAGGAATCTGCATTTTTAACAAGCTCCCTGTGGATTCAGGGACAGGAGGTGCGAAGTTTATATTTTCAAAATTCGGGCTTAGAGTCTGGAAGCCTGGCTATCTGAGCTAGGAGGGATGTCTAAGCTTGCTGGCTGTTCACAGGGCTCCTTTTGCCAGCTGAGTCCATTCTGTTTTGAAGTTTATGGAGCCAGCTGAGAAGCAGTGTGTAAACGGAGACAAGGTGACAGTGATGGCTCATAACCCCTGCATCGTCATTAGAGCTGCACCGTATTAACTCAGCGATCACAACAATAGTATATACAAACAGTATGCCCATTTCATAGGTGGGAAAACAGAGTCACTGGTGGATTAAAAGTGTTGCTCGGGATCACTGCTCTAAGAAAGATTTGCTCTCAGGCAACATAACTCCAGCATTGGTGCTCTTAACCCTGCCGCAACTTGACCTCATAGGGGGAGCCTGAGAGAGCAGGGGCCGAGCAACATGGCAAGTTACCAGGTGGCCTGAGGTGAAGCATCCAGCAGGCGGTTCTCCGGGGTGGTAATGGCTCACAGACTTCAGGAACTTGGCTGCCTATTTGAGTTTTGGTTGTTTGCTAGGCTGGGATGCGAGGTCAATCCCCTGTGCTCCTTCTTCCACACAACCCAGTTCTGTGGATAAATTTTGTATGGCGGGTGCTGTGGGCAATCAAGGGAAAAGGCTGGTTCCAGATTGGATCCAGCTCAGAAAGCCATGGAGAGAAGATTCTAGATGTGGGAGGTGGGGTGTGAAGGGGACAATTTGGCGGAAGCAGGAAAATGAAACAGTGGCTTTCCCCGGTTTGTGGGTCCCTTGAAGGTACCAGACATGGGAAATGCTGAATTTCTTGTTTTACATGGGATGGAGGTATTGAGCCATCTTTTTTTCAATACTGAAGTAAGAGTAGTTCCTTTCATTTGAAGAACTTAGGAATTCTTGGAGATAGCAGATGCTGGGTTTATACAAATCAGGGCTAATTCTGGCCATCCCCCATCAGTTTAAAAAGGGACCTTAAGTGAGTCACGAGGGTTTCTGTGTCATTTAGCAGACAGCTGTGGGGTTCCGGGGCCTGGGTGAGGGAAGGAGACGGCTCGGGAAAGCTGTAATTAGAGTGACAGCTTTGAACAAGTCCCACGTGGGGCTCAGCCTGAGCAGACCAGCAGGTGACAGCAGGCCCTCGTTCTGCTCTCTGCACGTGTTGGGCTGCCCTCAGGTCCCTGCTCCGGCTCTGTGCCCACACCGTCCCCGCCCCATGGACATCTTCAGGCCCTGGAGTCCTTATGGAATCTGACTGACGTGCTGGGGCTGTCTGTGTCCACAGCCCAGGTAATTTGTGGCGTCAGGAGCATTTAAGTTTTCTAGACAAATAAGCCCCTGCCGGAGTCACCTGGGCTGAGGCCTCTCGGGCTCTCTCTGCCTCTTGTCTGGCCCCTCCCCTTCAGAAGGGGGGATTACGGTTTATAACTCTGCCTCACACATCACACCTTATTGTCTCGGTGGTCCTGTGATACGGCCCAAACCCAGGTGCGTATTTCCATTTCACAGATGGAGAGGCGGAGGTTTAGAGAACGTAAAGAAGTTGTCAAGGTCAAGGTCAGGCAGCTGTAGGATGTGAAGGTTAGCAGATAGGCTGGGCTCAGAGGGGGCGTTCTTGTTTCCAGATCCATCTTGTAACTTAGAGGCATCAATTCAGTTCTGTTTTGAGGACTTTAAGCTGTTTTAGCAGAATTGCACACGAAATTTTCTGGGTCCGCTTACAGCAGGTGCCCTGTGCATACTGTTCACCGAGTCTCTGCCTTTCCAGCCTCCAGGCTCCTAGGGTCACCTGCTCAGCTGATGTGCCCCAAACTCCCCTATGTTCACTGAGTGTATGAGTTGGATAGATCCTCAGACTCCATCGTTGGCATTCTCTCTCACCCATCTGAGCCTTCTTCTTAAAGATAGAGCACAAAGAAAGGCTGGAAAAGCAGGCTCCAGTGAGACCCGTGTCCCGCCATCACGTTGCTTGGCTGTTAGAACTCTTGGCTGGATATCTGCTATGTGGCATGCTTGGTGCTTGGCCCCGGGGCACAGGAACAAAGTAGGCACACCTGACCCCTGTCCTCCTAGAGCTCATGAGGTGGCACGCATTTTAGATCTCTGTGGTGACGTGATGATAAAGGAGGAGAAGGCAGTGAGGGCGAGAGATCTGGAGACCTGACCTCTTTGGGGGGACCAGGGGATACTTCCCAGAAGATGTGGTGTCTATGCAACCTGACAGATGAATTGCAGGCTAGAGTGGGGGAGGAACTGGAGGGTCAGGAGAAACTACTAGGGGGCAGTTACAAGATGGGGTTGAGGAGGTAGGCAGGGACCAGCCAGTGCAGGGCCTTTGGGCTTTATCCTAAGGGCTATGAGATTAAAATAATGGAAGGCTTTTAAGTGGGGAGAAGCAGGCTCTACTTTTCACTTTAAAAAGTCACTGAGGATGACTTAGTGACAATGGGGGTGGGGAGGTGCAGGGACAGCATTGAGCAAGTGCCCGGGTGGAAGATGGCGGTGGGCCGCAGCAGGGCCTGGGCCATGGAGATGGAGAGAAGCAGGCTGTGGTGAGAGGTGTGTAGGAGGCAGCATGGATGTGACTTGGAGAGGGACATGGTGTCAGGGGGCAATGCCCAGGGTTCTGGTGGAGGCAGAGGGGGATTGTGGCATCAGTCCCATGATGGGGAAGGATGGAGTGAGAGCAGTGTAAGTGAGTGTTCAGGTCAGGCTGTGTGGGCTTCGAGAGTCCCCTGAGATGCACAAGGGCAGACCTGCTGGGGAGCCGGATGGAGCTCCTCAAGCTCTGGGATGGGACAAGAGACTGGGATGCGGGATGCTCATTTGGGAATGATGACCCTGTGGTAGGCATCCTGATTACACAGGAAGGATGGGAAGGGTGAGAAGACAGAAGACTAGGGCTAAGCCTTGAGAAGGCCCCTGCTCTAGTCAACCGTGAAGAAGCTGCTGGAGAAGTACCTGGAAAACTGGTTTGGATCGTGGCAGCCATGGAAGCGATGTTGCAAGAGAAAGGGAGCTATTACCCATGCCAGATGTTTCCTAGACAGCAAGGAAGATGGGGGCTGCAAATTTTCCATGGTGGCCTGGAGGTCATTGTAGAGGAAGTCTGGGGCACGTACCTGGGTTTTCCAGGAATAATAGGTGAGAAAGCAGAGTTAGTGCATGGAGTCAAGTTCAAATATAACTCAGTCTGCAAAGGTGATTTCTCTTGTCTGGGTCCCAGTGTTCTCACCTAAAAAGTGAAGGGGTTGAGCTGTTGGGTCTAAAGGACATTCTCTAATCCCAGCAAAATGGGATTATTCCCATTAGCAGCATATAACTGCAAGAGATTTTTAATGACATGAGCTTCCATGGGCTCCTTGGGGCTGTCAAGCCTGGTGTAACAGGCCAACTGGGAAATTTCCTGCTCAGCTCCACATTTCCTCCACTTGATTTCAGGTCATTGCCCCTAGCGACATTCCTCTCTAGACTATCTCAAATATTCTGATTTCTACACCAGTGGAACGCTTATACAGTGGCATAATATTTTCCATTGTTCCTTGTCTGAATCTTTTGCTCCATCTCTTTCTTCCTATGACCTTGCTAAGGACACACATGTAAAAGTCAATCCTTGAGAATTTATCAAACAACAATTGGGTCCTAGGTACAGTCCAAGAGCTGTGTGTGTGTGTGTGTGTGTGTGTGTGTGTGTTGTACATGCAATGTGCACATTGTGATGACAATGATGGGGAACTGGAGTTCAACTACAAGCATAGGTTGTCCACCTAATCTGATGGACTTTCAACGGCTACTTTTTGGATTGGACCATTTAGAGAAAATTCTGGAAAGGAAGGAATGGAAGAGGATTTTATGATTAAAAATCAATTGTAGACGACATCCTCTGACATTAGAGTCTGGTAGCAAGTTGTTTACTGGCATCAGGGTATTCAGATGTAGAAGAGACAGCAAAGATCAGCACACTTGTTTTTATCTATCTTGCATCATTATATGGTGGGGTAAGCTTGGGTCCTGGAGAGGTAAGCAAGTCATGCAGCTAATGGGTGGCACTACAGAAATGATAAGACTTGTTCATGGGGCTCTTCAGTTCTCCTCTCGGCACAACAGAGCACCCTGTGTGCTAAATACAGGGTTGGCACCACAAGGATGAAGAGAACCTTGACCTTCCTTGGGTCTCACTGGGGAGCCAAAATGAAACCACTGTGGAACAATCTAGGGCTACATCTATATTCATCATATATCTGTACAAAAGTGCTACAGAGATGAGAGACATGCTATGGGTTTGAGGTCTGGGATTTTTCAAGTAGGTAGAGAGAGTGAGGGAAGGGGCGGGAGGATTCTAGGGACAGAATAGAGTGGGGTGGGGTGAGTGGCCAAGAAGACCTCATGAAGACACAGGCATGTGTGGAGAGAAACCAGGAGTAGAGGGTAGGATTAGGTTAGGCCAATCAAGATAATAAAGATATAATAAAGAAGAGATAATACAGAAATAAAGAACAGTCATCAATTTTCTATATCTACCTATATACATAAGATAGCAAGCTGAGGGGGTTTCTGGAGTTCTCTCTTCCACTCCTGTATCACAGCATGTGGGTGTTGTCTGATTTGCTCCCTCCTCTTCCCTGGGGCGAGAATGGGGCTCAAAGATCCATAGCCCCCCAGCTGGGTGAGGTGAAAGAGAAGAGATCCAGAGCAAGATGGGTGGGGGAAGGGTGAGGGGTGGCCAGGCATTGGGGACTACATACTTGAATCCCTTCAAAGAGTTTGAGAGAGACAAGGAAAACAGGAATTCTGGTACATTTAAGTGTATCTCTAACTGGAGTCAGGCCACATTGTGTACCTATCCCTTGCTTAGCCTCTTCAATTTGTTCCCCCAAGCCTTATCTCTGAGAGAAAAAAACTGTTGAATGAAGGAAATCATTCCATTCTTTCAGTAAGAAAAATTATGGCAAATTTCATCCCAGCAATTTTCACCAAGAGAAAAATATATTAACTGAACAATGAAGTTTCTGATGTTGTGATTTATAGTAAGAAATACATATTTGGGTCTTTGTTCCCATTTCTGACACAAAGTTCCTAAAACACTTGGAATTTTCTAAAAGACGAGACCCTCCCAAAAGCCTTTTGTTATGTTAATGAGGTGAGTTTTAGACAGCTCCTAAGGATGGGAATGGAGAACCAACTATGTGATTAGAGGGTTGGAACCGTCAGTCCCACCTCTCTGAGCCCCTGGGAAGGGGAGAGGGGTGGAGGTTGATTCAGTCTCCAATGGCCAGTGATTTAATCAATCATGTCTATGTAACGAAGCCTCCATCAATATTCAAAAGGATGGGGTACAGAGAGCTTCTGGGTTGGTTAGTGTGAAGAATTGGGAGATTGAGTTGTCTTTCCCTGTACCTTGCCTACACATCTCTTCCATCTGGTTATTTCTGACTTGCATCCTTTTATAATAAACTATAATCTAGTAAGTAAAATATTTCTCTGAGTTCCATGAACCACTCTAGCAAATTAACCTAACCCAAGGAGGTAGGTTGTCCATTGGAACCTCCAGTCTATAGCCAATTGGTCAGAAGCCCAGGTGACAACTTGGGCTTCAGACTGGCATCTGAAGTGGGGTGGGAGGGGGTGGTCTTGTAGGACTGAGCCCTTTACTGTGGGATCTGATGCTGTCATTGAGTCGAGAGTGTCACAATTGAGTCGAACTGTAGGACACCCAGCTGGCGTTGTGATGAAGTGTTCAGTGGTATGGGAAAAATCTGCCCCCTATCCTGCCCACTGTGATTGGTTTCAGGACCTTTAATTCATATTCAGTCATAAGAGCAACTTGAATGTAAATAAATAAACTTTCTTTGTAAGTAAAGTGAAGAATCATTGCATTTGCCAGAGGAAGAGTCAAAGACTTGATAGTAGATGGTAGCTGGTGGAAGTGAAGGAATATTTCTTTAGAAAATGCTTTCTTAGGGGAACCCTCTTTCACTGTTGGTGGGAATGCAAGTTGGCACAGCCACTTTGGAAAACAATGTGGAGATTCCTCAAAAAATTAAAAATAGAGCTACCCTATGACCCTGCAATTGCACTACTGGGTATTTACCCCAAAGATACAGATGTAGTGAAAAGAAGGGCCATATGTACCCCAATATTCATAGTAGCAATGTCCACAATGAAGAGCCAAGAAGCCCTTCAACAGACAAATGGATAAAGAAGATGTGGTCCAAAAATACAATGTAATATTACTCAGCCATCAGAAAGGATGAATACCCAATTTTTGTATCAACCTGGATGGGTCTGGAGAAGATTATGCTGAGTGAAATAAGTCAAGCAGAGAAAGTCAATTATGTGGTTTCACTTACTTGTGGAGCCTAAGGAATAAAATGGAGGACTCTAGGAGAAGGAAATGAAAAGTGTATTGGGGCAAATCGGAAAGGGAGACAAACCAAGAGAGACTGTGGACTCTGAGAAACAAACTGAGGGTTATGGAGGGGACAGGAGAGGGGGGATGAGTGAGCCTGGTGGTGGGTATTAAGGAGGGCACGTATTGCATGGAGCACTGGATGTGGTGCATAAACAGTAAATCTTAGATCACTAAAAAAATAAATAAATAAAAGTTAAAAAAATAAAGAAAATGCTTTCTTTTCTTTTACATATCATTTTTTAAAGGTATATTATAACTTAGGGGGAACTTGCGGTTATCTTGCACTCAAGCTATATTTAAAAAAAGCAATAGCAAAGAAAAACACCTTTAAACAAAATAAAGGCTAGTTATACTAGGTCATCGAAGCACATGTAAATAATGCATGTTTGTAATGGACTAAAAAGTCATAGAAGATACAACCTCTTCATCTCTCTTATTTGGCGTACAAAAAGCAAAATGATTTGGGTTCATTCAAATGTGAATTCAATTTTGTCCCCAGTGGTATTCTTTAACCAGAAAATGTGGTGTCAAGGAAATTGTTGAGTGAGTCTTTGCCTGAAACCATAATGTCGAAACTTCACTTTTTGTAACATATTTATTTGCAGTGTTGAGGGGTGAGCAACTTGTTTTACTGAATAAAAAGAAGGTGTCATCTGAAAAATGGTACACCTTTTCAAGAGACTTTATGGTGAAAAGTCATTAACAGATACACAGAGAAAGGAGTAAAACAGGCTTTGAAAACTTTTACCCAAAATATTTCTACTGCAGGGGACAACTTCCTGTCTGCATCTTCTGAGCCTTTTTTGGCCTGGTACACTCTGTCTGCTTTTCTCATTCGACTGCATATTCCTTATGAATAGAGACTGTGGATATATTCAGTGTCAGTAGTGCCTGGTGTTTGGGAAACATCCCATAAATGTGAATTAATGAATGTGTGTACATCATTCAGGATAGAATTGAGAAGCCAAACTTGAGGCCTGGGGAAAGTATCTGGGAAGTGTGTTAGTCAGTTTTCAGTGCTGTAAGAAACAATCCCATTACCTCCGTGGCTTCCAGCGACAAACGTTTATTTCTTGTGACATTAATGCAGATTATGGGTGGACTAAGAATCTGATCCAAGCTGTATGCGAATTGCTTCCACGTGTCTTCTCATTTGGGACTCTGTTCTCAAGGTGGAAAGGAGAAGTGTAACTCGCAAAGTAAAATATATCATTAAAGTTTCTGCTTTCACATGGATGGGAAAGTATACTCTGCTTACCCCAGGGGCATCATACAAATCAAATCTAAATGAGGTGGAGATACAGTCATCTTAAAGGATGAGATGGATAGTTGTGAATAACAAGACAATTAGATTCAGGGACTTTGCTTTTCTTACCTCTATTTTTTAAATAACAGCTTTATTGAGGTATAATTGATATATAATAAATTGCACATTTTGTACAACTTGATAAATTTGGTATATGCATTCACCTGTGAAACCACCACGACTGTCTAGCTCAGGGGTAGGCAAACTAGAGCTCATAGGCCAAATATAGTTGACCACCTGTTTTGCAAATAAGGTTTTATTAGAAACCAGCTGTGCCCATTTGTTTACATATTGTTTTTGGCTTCTTTTGTTCTATGGTGGCAGAGTTGAGTGGTTGCAAAAGAGACTAAATACAGAGTTACAAATCCAGGAATACTAACTATCTGGCTCTTGATAGAAAAAAAGTTTGTCAACCCTTGATCTAGATAATGAATATATCCATCATCAAATTTTTTGGTGTGTCTTTAATTTCTCCCTCTTACCCTTATTCCAAACCGCTCCCATCCACATAACCACTGATTTGTTCTCTGTCTCTATCCAATGTTTGTCTTTCTTGCAATTTTGCATAAATGAAACCATACTGTATGTCCTCTTTCTTGCATCTTTCACTCACCATAATTATTTTGAGACTTATCCATGTTGGAGAATAGATTGATATTTATTCTTTCTAATTTCTGGTCAGTGATCTATTGAATGGGTATACCACAGTTTGTTTAACCATTTACTTGTTGGTGGACATTTGGGTTGTTTATAGTTTGGAGCTGTTACCATGAAAGCTGATATGAGATTTATGTATAAATATTTGTATGATCATGTGCTTTCATTTCTCTTTAGTAGTTAGAATGTGTGGGTTATGGAGTAGATGTAAATGTAAACTTTTAAGAAACTGTCAAATTGTCATACCATTTTATGATCCCATCAGCAGTAATTAGGAGTTGCAGTTCATTCACATTCTTACCAACTCTTGGTATGGTCAGTCCTTTTAATTTTAGCATTCTAATAGGTATGTAGTAGTATCTCTATGGTTTTAATTATGTTCCTTAATGACTAATGACATTGTCTTAATCTACTAGGGCTGTCACAAAAGAGTTCACAGACTGGGTGGCTTGACCAACAGACATTTATTTTCTCATACTTCTGAGGCCTAGAAATCAAGATTAGGGTGCTGGAATGGTTGGGTTCTGGTGATGATT
Organism: Ailurus styani; assembly: GCA_002007465.1. Taxonomy (NCBI): domain Eukaryota; kingdom Metazoa; phylum Chordata; class Mammalia; order Carnivora; family Ailuridae; genus Ailurus; species Ailurus styani. The sequence continues at coordinate 1,680,800 of LNAC01000094.1, read as the reverse complement.
CTCTTCCAAGCTTAAGAATGTGCACCTTCTTGCTACATTTTGTTTTTTAAATTTTATTTATTTATTTGAGAGAGAGAGAAGGAGAGGGAGCATGAGCTGGGAGTGGGGGGGCAGATGGAGAAACAGACTCCCCACTGAACAGGGAGCCCAACTCAGGACTCCATCCCAGGACCCCAGGGTCATGACCTGAGCCAAAGGCAGACACTTAACCGACTGAGCCACCCAGGCTTTCCTTGCTATGTTCTCACATGTTCTTATTTCAGTAGAACATGGGAGGGATGGGAAGGAGTAGAGAAAGAGAGAGAGAGAGAAAGGAGACTGAAAGGGAGAGATTTTTTCCTCTTCTTATAAGGCCACTAGTCTGAATTTGAGGGTCCTTCTCTCATGACCTTATCTAGCTCTAATTACCACCTCAAAAGTCCCATCTCCAAATATTATCACGTGGAGGGACAGGGATTCAATATATGAATGGGGGGCAGACATAAACAGCCCATTAACAGATATTGAGCATCTTTTCCCAAATTGGAAATGAAAATTAATTTTTTTATGTGGGTATCCAATTGTTCCACCACTATTTGTTCTGAATTGCTTTTGCAACATTATTAAAAACCAATTGTCCACATATGCATACATATACTTCTAAACTCTACTCTGTTCCAGTGACACGTTTATATGCTTTTGAAGTGTACTATATCCCATTGTCTTGATGACTGTAGTACTAAGTCTTTAAGTCAGGTCATGTTAGTCTTCCAACTTTGTTCTTCTCTTTCAAGTTCATTTTGGCTACTCTAGGTCTTTGGTATTTCCATAAAATTTTTAGAATCTCATTGTCAATTTCTACCAAAAAATCACCAGTGGGCTTTTTATTTTAAAAACTGGCAAGCTGATTTTATTTATTCAGAAATGTAAGGAACATAGATGAGCCAAAACAACTTTGATAGGGAAGATGACAGAGGACTAACACTGCCTGATTTAAAGGCTTATTACAGAGATGTAATAAACACGACAATATAGTGCTTGTATAAGGATAGATGTATTGTTCAATAAGACAGGATAGAGTTCATAAATAGATGCACCCGTATTTGATTTTTAACAAAGATACTAAGTTAATTCAACAGAGAAAGTATACTTCTTTTAATAAATGGTGCTGTGAGAACTAGGCATTCATAAAGAGAAACAAACAAAGAAAAAACTAACTCCAACCTCTATCTCATGCCATATAAAGAGATAAAATTGAGATGAATCATAGACCTATCTATAAAAGTTAAAATATGAAAGTTCTAAAAGAAAGTATGGGAGAAAATCTTCACAACTTTAGATGAAAATATGCATAATGCATACAGATGTCAAAGGACTTGTGTCTAGAATATATAAGGAACTTCTATAACATTTATTGAGATGACAAATATCCCAAAAAGATGGGCATGATATTTGCACATGTAACAAAAGAATATATAAAATGATCAATACAGATATGAACAAATGGTCAACATTGTCATCAGTGAAATGAGAACTAAAAGCACAACAGGGTGCCACTATATACCCATTAGAATTGCTAAAATTAAAAGGACTTACAATCACATTTTGGAAGAGTAAGGAATAACTAGAACTCTTGAACACTGCCAATGGGATGGGTGAAACATACAAGCACTTTGGAAAACAGTTCTTGTTTTTAATAATGATAGACATATATTTACTATATAAGCCAGCAATTCTGTTCCTAGATCTATACTTGAGAGAAATAAAAGCATATGTCTGCACAAAGACTTACACAAGATTGGTCAGAGCAGCTTTGTGATGATAGCCCCAAAATTGAGATAATCAAAGTCTCCATGGCTGTCATGATGGACGAGCGAGTCATGGTGCATCCATACACTGGAACACTGATCTCCAGTAAAAAGGGAACAAATTCCTGATGTGTACAACAGCGTGGTGGAATATCAAATATGTTTTACTGTGCAAAAGAAGCCAGACAGAAAAGAACACATACTACCTCCTGATTTCATTTATATGGGGCTCTAAAATAGGAAAAAATACTTATATTGATAGAAATCAGATCAGTGTTTGCCTGGAGGGGGGAAGGGAGATTGACTAGGGTGAGCACAAGGGGATGTTTGGGGTAGTAGAAATATTCTGTACCTTGACCGCAGTGGTAGTTACAGAGATATCCATATTTGTCAAAAACTCACCAAACTGTACACTGAAATACGGGCACATTCATTTTATTGTATGCAAATTAGATCTCAAAATTAAAAATAAGAATATTATCTTTTGTGTCAAATTAAGATAGGTGCCTATTGATTTTTCGGCAGACCATGAAGGTATGTATCCCTCATGGATTCAGCATCTACACTGAGTGCCAGTGAGAAATGGTTAGGCTCTGCTGAAGGCATGACCAACATATTTAGCATGCCTGGCTCATGTGAATCCAAGGTTATGAGTTATCTGGTATATAGGCCCTTTTCATCACCCTTTTATATTGGCAAATGGATGCTGCCATATTGGACCATGAAAATGATGAAGGCATCATTTTAGCGAGGCATCCTTGCTAAGGATGATAGGTGGTGAGCTAGAAGGAGACCAGTCCCTCAGGTTTCCAGGCAACATGGATGGATGACTCCTTACTTCTGGACTTCTATGTAATAGAAAGGGAGAAATAACCTGCATGTTAAGTCCCTATTATTTTGATTCTCTTTTACGGCTTAATATAAACTCAACTGGTATAATCATTGTTCGAAATTGTCTGAACAAAAATTAAGTCATCAAACACTAATGATGAATTTTATGGTGACTAACATAACACAATAAAAAATTAATAAAAAATTAAATCATTATTTAGCCTCAATTCTACTTTTGTTGAGCACTTTCCATGTATTACATGTTTCCATACATGCTTTCTGCTGACTGGTATTCAATCCAAGAAGTGTATGGAATTCTCACACCATAATAAATTCCTCTTCAACTCATCTTACCCGGTGTTAAGGTCTGAGACCAGCTTGGCCGTAATTATTAGCCAAAACCCTTCAGAGGTCTGACTGCCAAAGTAGGAAACTTCATTTTATCCAAGAGGCAAAGAGGGCGTTGGATACTAAGTGAACATGTTCAGGATTTAGAGATCTATCTTTGTTGTCTGAAGAGTACTGTGAAACCGAAGAACTTGGAAGGACCATGTTTGAAAAGTTGAAAGCTCAAATGGGACTGAGAAAATTTACAAAGCTCTCTGAGGCCAGGGCTGATCTCTGTACTGGATTGAACAGTGTCTCCCCCCAGATCCATGCCTTTCCAGAAATTCAGGATGTGATCTTGTTTGGAAATAAGGTCTTTACAGGTTTTTGTAATTAGTTTGGATAAGGTTAGGGTGGGCCCTATATCCAGGGACTGGTGCCCTTATATGGGGAGACACAGAGACTCAAATACACATGGGAAGAAAGCCATGTGATGAAGGAGGCAGAGACTGGAGAGACCCAGCCATAGGTCAAGACACTTCCAGGATTGCCAGCAACCACCAGAAGCTGGAAGAAGCGAAGGAAGAATTCTTCCCTAGAATGTTCCCTAGAGCATGGCCCTGCCGACACCTTGCTGTTGGATTTCCAGCCTCCAGAACTGGGAAAGTATAAATTTCTGTTATTTTAAGCCACCCAATTTGTGGCAATTATATGGCTGCCTGAAGAAACAAATCCAGCCTTCAAAATTTCAAACCACCTTTCGTTCATTTCTGTGGCACCCCCCTCCCCCCCAACCTGCTTTGGCTTCCCCTTTGTGGTTTATTTGCACCCAACTCCTTGAGTCAGGCATTGTTTGAAATTCTTTAACGTCCATTTCACTCTGACGCATAAAAATTACTGTATAACTCTACCTTTTGTTCAAAGGCTCTTCTCTTGCGTGGGCAGTGATGTCTTGTGGAACTCACGTGTAAGATGATCTCGGGGCCCTGCGCTGCTCTGGCTGGTGTCAGGCTCTTTTGAAATGACACTTCCCAGTCCAGCCAATCAGTTATGCTTCACGCAACTCTAATTGACAACATTGCAATAGAGGCTTGGAAGCATTTCTCCAAAACCCTTCAAATTTCCTGTGATGTAAATCCCTTTCGCTTAGTAAAGCTATGGTAGAAATGAAGACATCTAAATGGATCCTGAACAAGTCCTCAACATCCTAAGACAGTGTTGAGATGCTTCACAAGGCCACTGGTAATCATGCAAACATAGGCTGCCCTATTTTCAACCAAGTAGAGTAAGCGGAAAGCTCTTTCTTTTTTCTTTTCTTTTCTTCTTTCTTTTCTTTTCTCTTCTTTTCTTTTCTCTTCTCTTCTTTCTTTCTTTCTTTCTTTCTTTCTTTCTCTCTTTCTTTCTTTCTTTTTTTTGATATTCCTCTAGAAGCATTTTATGTTGCTGTTTCTGAAAGCAAAGGAAACTCTGGAGCACTTCGCACTAGTGTTGGGCAACCCATTTGTGAATCAGGACGTAGCCCCACGTGGGCCACAGGAGAAAATTGCTGTAGTCTCCGGAATATTTCCAGATGTTAAAACAATTGACGTGATCCTAAAAAACTAACACCAGTTGTTGCATTTGGTTTCAACATTTTTGCTTTATTTTCTGCAGTGCTTGCCTTTCCCCATTGAACCATTTCCACTTCTCCGGGAAGCGTAGTGCTTACCTTTAAAGGTGTGATCTCCCAACACTTCATTCCCTGGATGGGTTTCTTTTTAACAAACTAAAACAGACATAACTGGAGCACTGTTGCAGACTGATATGACAAATGTGAAACTGAAGAATATTGAAAGCCACTCAAAAACTGGTTTAGTAAAAGACAGTGCTATATAATGAAACCAAATGCACAGATCGGAATTTTAAAAGAAATCCTAGTGTGAAGATAAAAGGACATGAAAGATAATAAATGTTGAAATGATACACCATCTAATGGTATCCTGTCAAGGAAGAAAGATAATATGATAACTTACAGAGCATCCCCGAGCCTCTATAGGTACTTGACCTATAGTTTGCAGGGAAACAATCTTTTTGTTTCATCTGGCTCATATTAAAAATAGGAAAAACAAAACCAGCATTTTTTTCTCCACTCTCACACAGATGGTGGAAAAATCCATGCAATTTTTAACTGTCTGAAATTCTTTAAAGCAATATAAGACAGAAAGAATTATTAAATCACTTTTCCATTTCATATAATGAAAAACTGCAGTACCTCAGTGGGGCTGGAGCCATCAATTTTGGAGCAAGTGGGCGCTCCAATTGGTCCTGTAGGCCAATCAATCACCAGGCAGTCCTGGGTCCCTATCTCTGAAGTCGTCTCACTGTAGGAAAAAAAAATTAGAAAATAATCAGACTCAAGTCAAACTGCTCATTAGCATTGATAGCATTCATTTTTGAGGTTTATTCATATACAACTTAACACATATGACATCCATGAGGGGGGTGGGGGGTGGATCTATGTTCATTAACCCATGTGTTTCTTTTTTCACTTGTTAATTTGTTCATTCACTCATTCAAAAAATATTTAACCGGGGACTCTACCAGGCACTGGGGATCCATGCCGTGTCCTTGAGTTAATGGCCCACTGGGATGGAGCCATGGGCAAATACATGAGTACAATGTATCTTAACAAGTTGTGCATTGGATGTACATGTGCATTGGATGTGCATTATGTACATTGTTGACATTAGTATGTATACTTCTCCATTTCCAGGTACTCTGGGACAAAATCAGAAATGTTACAAGGGCAGCTCACTTCTGTTTCATTTGAGGGAGTGATGACTGTTGTATTTTTTATTTACTTCTGAATTTGGACTCGCCTCTAATACAAAGGTTATTTGATGCAGTTTCTAGTACCTCATTTTTAATATTTGAGTGAATCTGGGAGAGAAAGACTTACCGAAAGACTTACTGAAAGTGATGTATCTCCCGGATTTGCAGATTCTCGTGCTACCAGTCTCTAGGGGTAAAAATCATTGCCTACTGACACGGCCCCTCTCCCCTTGGGCCCCTTATCTAGGTGCCAGACTGGACAGATACCTAGAGTTACCTAACCCTATCCAAATCATCCCTTTTATGGTGCCTCGGTTTCCCCATATGTAAAACGGAGTTAGCAAAGCTAATTCCCTCATGGGCAATCCGTTGGGGGAAAAAAGAACAGTGTCTAGTATATTATAAGGCATTGAAAATGTTCCTTCCTATCAGTATTGCTACCCTAGCCTGACTTGCAAGAGCTGACATGCTGCTGAATAGACAACCAGGAAAATGCAGCCTATGTTTCTACTAGGTCCCCCTTGCCCTTCCTTTGCTCTGTGTGGCTTCTGTTGGAATTGGAGTTCCCTAAGACAGGAATGTTTTCCCTTCTGTCTCAGTCCCAGCTCCCTGAATCTGTGTTGATGCCATCAAATTTGCTGTTCCCGGATCTTATAATGAAGAAACAGTCTTTAGAAGGAGATTGCTGCTGACAGATTGTCCCCGTTGTGGGACAGAAAGGAATTGGGTTTGAGGGCAGCAGAAGGCTTTAGCAAGGATGACCTGAGGAGGTGAAGTCAAGGAAGGCTTGGGGGAGAGTTCAGAATGGGAGGGACGTCTGTTGTGTGGCATGGCGGCGTGAGCTCAGGGCCAGGAACCTGGGAGCACAGGACCTCTCCGGGCTCCTTTTCAAGCTTTTCCTCCATATTGTGGCAGGTGGCACTATGACCGTTTTTTCCGGGTAAAGGCTGTGGATTTCTCCTTCCCCAGGTCCCATGATATAAAGCCACAGATAAAAAGCTATATCAACAAATGGAGAAGTAATATTTGCTATTTAAAGAATTGGGAGCTAGGTGCCTGGGTGGCTGAGTTGGTTAAGCAGCTGCCTTCGGCTCACATCATGATCCCAGGGTCCTGCGATCCAGTCCAGAATTGGGCTCCCTGCTCAGTGGGGAGCCTGTTTCTCCCTCTCCCTCTGCCTGCCACTCCCTCTGCTTGTACTCTCTCTCTGTCCATCAGATAAATAAATACAGTATTTAAAAAAAGAATTAGGAGCTGTTTCTGTTTTCTAGTTTGAAGAGTGGTGGGGAGCGTGCCACAGAGGGATGTCCTTGGCAAAGGGAAGTCTCCAATTTTGTTTGGGAAATGCTTTTTTGGGCTGTTAGGTGGTGGCAATGTTAGCCCCACAGCAACTTCCAGAATGGCGAGAGTGAAGGTAAGAACATAAATTGTTTTTCATGTACAAGTCAAAGGGTAGCTTGCCTGAGCAGAGACTGATTGTCTTTTGAATTTGAAGGGATTATAGTGTTTCCCTCACAGGCCTCAAACAGACAAGAGAGAGGGGAGAAAAGACATGCACTTAGGAACATACCCCGGCAGCATGGAGGTCTATGAGGCCCAAAGCACTCAAGGATTCCTTATGGAAAGATAAGGGAAGGAAGCTTTAGAACCAGGACACAATGCCTCCCCTTAGCAGCCAAGCCTTCAGGAAAGGAACATTAGACAACATCTTGAGGATAAAGAGCTACAGAAACCACGTGGTGTAAACTGGGAACTGGGTCCTTTTTTGGTTATTAAGGAGGAGGGCATTCCAGAGCCACTTGGGCACATGTGGTGAGGTCACTGCTAACAGGGTGTTAGTCATTCAGTCCTTTGGGTAGAGAGGAAGGATGACTCTGTAGGTTCTGTCCAAGTCTGCCCAGCTGAGAAGAGCTCTGTCCACACACAGCAGGGGTGTGAGATCTGCTCGAGGCCTGGTGACAGGGCCACTAGAGGAGACCCAGGTAGGGCCCCGTGGGCTGAGTCACTCATATGCACTCACTGGTGGCCTGCTTTCTGGGGTGGTGGTGGGGGGGATGAGTCTTAGAAACAACACTGTCTTCCTAAAGGTACCTCAGGGCAGATATCTGACTGGGCCCTTTCTTTAGAAACTTAATCACCACACGGCGGATTCAAGAAAGTATAAATGATGCTCCTTCTTCTCCAAATAACACTTGCATTGAAAACTGACAACTGTCGGTCAATTCAAAGCATTCTGTTCATCTGTCCAGCACACAGGAACACCTAGTGTGGACAAGTCACATGCCAGGCACTGGGGGTGCAGAGGTGACGAGATGCCATCATGGCCCTCCAGGAGCTCCAATCTAGTGGGGAGAGAGAGAGCACAAGGGTCAGATCTTGGCCCTTAAGCTTTAAACTCTGCGGGCGGGATGGGGGAAGCCAAGATACACTGGGGGCACAGACCGAGGTGGAGGTGCTGGGGGCAAAAGGAAGCCTTGTGGAGTCCCCAACAGGGGCAGCAGGGAGCGGGGTAGGGGCAGGTGTGTCGCCTGGGTCAGATGCAGGGCAAAGAAATGGCTGCATGGGCAGGAGAAAACGTTCCCCAGCCCGGAGAGTTCTCTGGACAAAGGGAAGAAGGGAGGCACTCTGGCCGGCCATCTGTGGGAGCCATTTTCTCATGCTGTTTTGGGTTCCCCCACAAGAAGCAGCCTTTCTCTTGGTGCTTCTTCACCCCCAGCCTGCAAAAACTGACCGGGAAGTAAACACATGGTACCTTCCCAGCTCCATCTTGTACTTGTTCACGGGGACAGTACAACTGCAAGGTGGGGCTGACCCTGCACACAGTGGATGTTCAGATCCATACGCAGCGGCAGGAGGCACACAACTTCTTTCCGTGTCTATGGTCCCAGGGTGCCGAGGGGACACTAATCCGGGCCAACTGCATGGGCCACCTCCCTGCTGGCCCTGTGCTCCGCGCCCCAGTACAGGTAGCCGCAGACTATTTCTGCCTCTGCTTGCAGAGAAAGATAATAACCCTCAAGGAGGGGATTTCACAGTTCTTTGAATTGAGTTGCATGTTTGTTCTGGGTTATTTTTTCTGTTTCCTAATATAACACACATTGCTATTGAGTCAATATTGATCATGTTGCAGTTGGCATTAGTGGTGGAGGAGACCGGAAAATAATCAGCCAGGTAATCGGTCTGTTTTGCGGGGAGGGAAGGGAGAGTGGTGGTAGTGTCGTTGGGGTGGGGGCCAGGTCCATGCCATAGACGATTCAATCAACACTTGGGTAGTTGCTAGGTCCATTGTGGTCCCTTATAAAATACAAATCTTCCTGGAATAACACCCTTCTTTGAGCATCTGTAAATCAGTTTATAATGTAGATCCAAGTCATGTGTGTGTATGTGTGTGTGTGTCAGGGAGGAGGGTGTCAGTGCTGGCTGTAAATTGAATTACGATTAGATTATTTGGTGATGCGATAAAATCTTCATGAGTTAAAACATTGCTGATGTCGAAGGAATGGTATCTTTCAACTAAGGATCAGCTCTATCTGCATAAAGAATTTAGCAAATTAATAGTGTAATAAAGTTTACAAGGGTAATGAATCTACTATTTTCAAGTTCTCAAGCAGGGTACTAGTTGTTGATGTTATTTTTCAGAACCATGGAGCCCAAGGTCATTAAGTGTAACTACTCCCATTTAACCCCTTCTACAATGTCCCTCCAAATGTCACTCCATCTCATCTTGGCTACCTTGGATTCGGCGGGGTGGGCAGGTGCTCACTACAGGCGACCATTACAAGGTAATGCTCTCTATTGGGAGAGCTCCAACGGAAAGGACTTCAATTGTTTCCTTACTTTAAGCCATGGGCTCTACAAAACAAGCCTAATTATTCTTTTAGTTATTTGCAGACATAAATATTTGTGTGCTTTTACCTGCACTTAGAATCCATAGTCAGTGATCGAAACCCCTGCTTTTCTTTGCCTTGCTCCAACCTAATGCGTGCATAAACTGCTGTCTACACATCCTTTCCAATATTCATCTAGCCTGCAACTCCAAGTAATGTTGAAAAACTTGCTACCAAAGATGTTTCCTCAAAATTTTTTCCTCAAACCAGCCTCTAATGCAGACTGATCTTCTTCCTGGATTTAGTAGAATTAGTGAGATGGGATGGCATTGTGATTTCGAAGTGGGAAGATGAAATCTGTCCTATGATGTTCTGTGTTGGTGTTTGTTATACAAGACTAAACCTTCTTGAAGACTCTCTGGAAGAAGATGATGTCTAAATTCATGAATAAATTAAAAAGCCTATAACAAGCCAGGTAGACCTCCTGATCGACCCCTGATAGTCTGTGAAGGAGGGACTAACACTCCTGTTGCTTTAGGCAATTGCTCTGGACTTCTCCCTCTGGCCCTTCCTATTCTAACCTCTTCCTCCCATCTGCTTGACCAGTTAGGTTTAACTGGCTTTCAGTTTCTTGATTCTAGGCACCAGAGTTTTGTCTCTGATTCTGATTTTGCCCCTTGTCTTTGACCCTGTTCATCTCCATGATCATTGGTACTGGGATCTGGCCCGACTATTCCTTTACTCCCAGCAACTCCTGTTGTCCTAGCTGGGTTCTCCCTGTTCCAACCCTGCACCCCCAAACCAAGTAGACTGTTCAAGCCTGGCACCCCATTAATGGTTGAAGTTTATCATCACACATTATTTCTTCCCACATTATGTCCCCAAGGCTAACATATGAGGCTGCTCTACTCCTCCTGCAGTATCCAGTCTGCTGAAAGGTCCACATTCACCATTACCACATTACTGAGCAGAGAAAACACAAGTTCATTTGAATTGTGAAAGAAACTTTTATGGGATATAGTACTATGTCACTTAAAGTGACTAAAATAATGGACCATGGCCTGTGTCCATGCAGCCTGATCTTCTTGCTGGGCATGCCAGGAAGACGTTGTTGCTGTAACTGTTAGCCCATTTTGTAGAAGAAAAGGAGGCTGCTAGAACTTAAGAAACCTGTCTGGGATTATACGCACATATTTAACAGAAATAGAAATAAGATGAGTCTTATACATTTTAATTTCTAGTAGTGTACAGCATTACTTACTAATTTACAGTCAGTAAAATTATTTAGATTTATAGACCAGTTTCGATGGTACCTATTGTCTCTATATCTTTCCCTTAAATAATGGCTAATTATATATCTATATATTTACACCGTACTTTACTTCAAAAAGATTTTGAAGTGGTTTCAGTAATACAATAGTACCTTGAAAAATGAAATTACAGTAAGAAGCAGAAAATGGAATTTAAGGATACAAAATATTCAGTTCAATAAATGGTTGTAATGGACTAATGTGGTGTTCGTGATGGTGGTAGAGGTATGGTGGAGGTGTTAGTGGTTCAGAAGGTCAAGGGGAAAGTGGAGATGGTGAGGTATTGTAGTTGTTTGCAGTGGTGGTAGAGGTAGCAAAGGCAGTCTTGTTTCTGGTTTTGGTGTTGACAGTAGAGTTGAAGGATATGATATGGTCCTAGTGTTGGTGATAGTGCTGGTGTTGGTGTTGGAGGTGCAGGAGATGGTCCTGGTGCTGGTGTAGGTGTAGGTGGTGGAAGAGATGGTTCCGGTGTTGGTCTTGGTGATGGAAGTAGTGGAAATGGTCCTGGTGTTGTTGTTGGTGGTGGTGGTGGAGAAGATGATCCTGGTGTTGATGGTGGTGGTGGAGAAGATGGTCTTGTTGTTGGTGGTGGTGGTGATGGAGGAGATGGTCCTGGTGTTGGTCTTGTTGGTGGAAGTAGTGGAGATGGTCCTGGTGTTGTTGTTGTTGTTGTTGTTGGAGGAGATGGTCCTGGTGTTGTTGGTGGTGGTGGAGGACATGGTTTTGGTGTAGGTGTTGATGGTGGTAGTGGAGAAGATGGTCCTGGTGTTGGTGTTGGTGGTAGAAGTGATGTTGGTGGTGGTGTTGGTGGTAGTGGTGGTGGCACGGATGTGGTATTGGTAATAGTGATGGCAGTATGGAGGTGGCTATTAACAAAGCAACCACAGCAAAAGGAAAAGAAGGGTCAGGAAAACTATGGTTTATCCAGACATAAAGACTGGAGGTGAAAAGGGAAAACTGGAGTTAGAAGAAAAGGAAATGGGAAATGTTTGATCTACCTTCTGTCACAACTGAGGAATAAAGTAGGCTGGGTTCTCAGCGGTCTAGTCAGTGGGAAGAGCTATAATAGTAATAATGTTGACCAATATTTATTGAGTTCTTACTATGTGCCTGATGATATTGCAAAGTACCTTAAATGAGGATCTCATTTGATTCTTACAGCAACTCAGGATATAGGCTTCCATTATTATTCACACTCACCAGATGAAGAAGTGGAGCCACAGAAAGGTTTAAGCAACTTGATCCATGTTGTCATGGTAGCAAGTGATGGGCCAGAGTTCTGTCTACAGCTCAGGCTCTTTACCATAGAGCTTTGAGGAACACGACAGTGAGTGATCTGTGTACACAGGACTGACCAGCATCCAAGGTGAAGGGTGAAGAAAACCTCGCACTTGCCTTTACTCTTGAGTTATAAGGTCTCTGTTCTAAATAATGAAGTGAAGAGTCCAGGGAGAAGTCTGCAGCCTCAGTTCAACTCATGAGCCTCTAATCTGCAAGTGCACAGACAACCAGCTCCACATGCCTGCCTGTTTCTTGTACATGTGGTGCTGTTTGTATGTGCAGAGCTGGTGCCTGGGTGTAGACATCTGTAATAAGAACGCAGTCTGAGGGCGCCTGGGTGGCTCAGTGGGTTAAAGCCTCTGCTTTCGGCTCAGGTCATGATCTCAGCATCCTGAGATCGAGGCCCGCATCAGGCTCTCTGCTCAGCAGGGAGCCTGCTTCCTCCTCTCCCTGTCTCTCTGCCTTGCCTCTCTGCCTACTTGTAATCTCTCTCTCTGTGTCAAATAAATAAATAAAATCTTAAAAAAAAAAAAAGAACGCGGTCTGAGAAAAAGTGTTAGCTGCTTTCCATTTTCACAGACTGAGCAATGGGGCATTTTTTAAAAAGAAATTTTGATGTCACTGCTGATGTCTGTGGTCTGAGCTGTCAGTGGTTACCCACATTACTGGCCGTCCATTCTCGGGCTCATTTAGGGGATGTCTGTGTGTGATTTCTTGGTTCTGCCCTTCTTTGCTGCAAACACTTCCTCTGCCTCATCCGAGCAGGCTTGGTGATGGCCCTGACATGTTGGCTTTCACGCATGCTTTTATGATTATCTTCCCTTCCCCCTGCCTTGCCATGAGCACATATGGGCCCGATGTCTATTTTTGCTTCTCATCTCCTGGTTTGTTTTTTTGTTTTTTTGTTTTGTTTTTTGGTGTGAGTGTGCCTTTTGGTCTGCTGCTTTCATTAATAAACTCTTTCACGTTTTTATTTTCTTCTTGCTTTTAGAGAAAGGGCAGAAGAATGGCCGCTTACCTTACCATCCTCGGGAGACACTTCTCACCCAACACCAGTGCATCCATGGGCTCACAAGAAACTGAAGCTGGGTTTCGAGAATGTTGAATGCCTATGGCTGGAGTTTAAACAGTATCATTAGCTTAATCTTCTACCACACAGGGCATGATTACAAAATCATTTTGTCTCACACACTGAATATCACTCTGACATACTCACCATGGAGAGAGAATGTAGACGCATTAATAATCAATGATTTCAGAAGATTAACAGGCCCTGGCATTTATGCCACAGCCCAAGAAAATGGGACATGTTCTCCTTTTTAAAACTCTGCATTTTTTTTCTTTTTAAGTTTTCCTTTTTTTATTTTTTTCTGTGTTATGTTAGTCACCATACAGTACATCATTAGTTTTTGATGTAGCTTTTTTTTTTAATGTAACAGACATAAAGTCATTAACTCCCTTAGGGACTAATAGGAATAAGAGGAAGAGGAACATATGAAAAATAAAAATGTTTGCACTTATCAGGCTATGGAAGTGACAATCTTTTTGATCTTTTTCTTTTTTGCCCGTGTTTATAGGAAAGTCAATATTGAGGAATTTTTAGTATTAAAAAAGGCTTAAGATTATAAAGTTGCTGATACAGTTTTTATGTGGTAACAATGCCATATAACATACAAGTTGACTGCAACCTCAAATTTAAGCTGATTTTCAGGGGAAATGGTTGTAGCAGAATGCCCAGAGAAGATTTGTAAAGCCAACGAATGCGGCGTGTGTTGGAACTGATTACAGACTATTATCGCTAGCATGGGAGTTTGGGGGTGGGAGTCATGAAACCTGCTGTTCGTAGTCTAGAAGGATGCTAATGATGCTAACGTTAACAAGAACTAGTTAATCTTTCTATCTGCTGAAGTTATATATATCAGTTAAAATTTTCAACCCCATTGGATAAAATTGCGTAATTTATAGAAGTTATTATCACAACAACAGTAAGAAAGACACCTGTCAGAATTTAATAATCCCATACCAGTCTTTGAGATCAGCCACAGCTTTCTAACGGATGAGGAAATTGGTGATTGTGCCCATCGACTTGTGGTCAGATTTAAATTATGGAGGACGGCAGTGCATATTTACAGAAACTTGTCCATTTGCAAACGGGTCTTGTTCAAGTTCAGGGAAATGTTTAATTCAGAGTGAACAGAGCGATAAAGTGAATTTTAAAGCGACTTTTATTGAATTTAAAAATTGTGAGCTAAAAGCACTTGGGTTAAATTAAAAAGCAGTTTTGTTGAGTTAATGGTGAGCGTAAAGAATTAAATCAATAAAAACCCTGCTTGCCGTTAAGTTCAAAAACAGCAAAAGCATTTTATTAACTGTGTTGTTTTAAATTCAACAATATATGTTCCCTCAATTTGCTAAGCTTTTTTTGCTCCTGAATGCGGGCTTTAAAAATTGCTGGTATATGTAAACACACATGTATCTAATCTAAACCATGAGCGAAACTGACCTTGGGCAGGCCATTTAAACACTCTGTTCAGTTTCATCACATGTGAATTGAGGACAGCTATGTTGACTCACATGTTGTTACATTTATGAAGTTACTGGTATCCCAGCCAGTGAAGTGGGTCCACACTAATGGAAGGGTTCCTATGCCCTTTATAATTTATAAAGCTATCACAGATAAGTGAAGGTGAATTCTCCATATGGCAAATATGAGGTCAAATCATGAACTGCTGTTTTTGTAGGTCAAAGGCAATTGAATAACAGCAATTTCATGTGGTTCAACCTAATATCGCCCTCTGGAATTTATCCATCTGTCCATCTGTCCCTTCAGTCATTCAATGAATCAAGAGACTGCTCTTCCAGGCACTGAATGATAAGTGATAAACCAAGAAAACATGGAAATTAAGACAGAGTGGGAGACAGAGGCCACAAAGTTTCAAATAAACATAGAAGTAAAAATCACGATAGGTGCTATCAAAATAAGAACTTGGGATGACAAGAACAATGGTGGAAACCAAGGAAGGTGACTCAGAAGCAGTGCCACTTAGGCTGCACCTGAATGATTAGCTGGAGTGAACCAGGTGAAGCATGGGGAAGGGTGCGCAGCAGAAGGAACAGCATATGCGAAGTACGGGGGTAGGATGTAGGTGACCATACCTCTACATGAGTCTAGAGTCATGGTGAGAGGGCTGAGTTCTGTAGCTCAGCTTTGAGCCTGGATGGCCTTTTCCTAACCCCATAGGACTGATGCCCAAATGAGATGGTCTGGCCGGCTAGACTGCCCACCTGTGCCCGTATGCTACCAGGGGCTGCCCATGGGGCCAAGCACTACTGACCCCTGGCAAATGATGCTTTTTATTCTGGTCAGCCCCTGTGCAGAGTCTGGACTTGGAGCCTTGGGGCCCAGCCTGAAAATGATGAAGTGATGGATATCTAAGCCTGTCCCATCAATGGGGACCAGAAACTGTCCCTAACAGAGCATTGTAAGAATACATCAACAAGAACACATGTTTTAATTATTAGTACTTATTATGTGCCAGGCACCAATATACCTACTTTATTTAAACTTCTATTGCTCAATTATATCCAACAAGATAGGCATTATTATTACCCCATTTTATAGGTATGGAAACTAAGGTTAACGGAGATTCGGTGACTTGCTCATAGTCTTACAGCAGGGAGGTGGTAGTACTAGGCAGTTTGGTCCCAGACGCTCTGCCCTTAACCTTTCTGCTGTGTTGACCTCCCCAGCCCAACCCACCCCATGCTGTTATTGAGCATGTCGTGCTTTGGTTTTATTCAAGAAATGTTACACTCGAGCGTGACCCTGTGAGTTGAAGGTGGGTCTCCCACCATTGATGAAGTTTTGCTTGTTGAACTTATTTAAGAAAGAGGGAAATTGTCACCAAGAACATGGACGATGAAGGGTGTGAGTCCCAACAGACTGGGAAAGCAAGCTCAACTTCTAACTTTTAGTAGAGACCCCAAGAATCAAGGGGCTTGTGCATATTGTCCTGACTGATGTGGTTAAGAAGGGTCTGGGGGAGGGTAAGACCTGAGCAGGGAGCCATCCATGGAAGCACAGGCCTTCTAGGTCCATGTTTCTCTGTGGGACTCCAGCCCAGTCTCTGCAAGACACTAAAAGGAGGATATGTCCACCTTGGGCCAGACTGACGGCGGGGGGTGGGGGGTGGGCAGGGGAGGCCATTACAACAGGGACAGGCAATTCCAAGGAAAGATGAATCCCAACTGCAGGGTCACCCTCTCCACTGAGAGCTTCTCTTTTCCAATGTCAACCTACAGAACCATGTTTTGGGGCTAACAGTTTTCTTTGCCCTATTACAAGTGACTAAATGTATTTCGTAATCCCCGGGCAGAGCTCACAACAGCCTATGTTATCTCCTCTTCCTGGGGGCCGCCAAGCAGGAAAAGATGCCCGTGAAACCACGGGCGCCACCAGTGAAGAGGAATGCTGTGCCATTGCAAATTGTCTCCCTAGCTCCTAAGCGATGGGGCGGCTTGGGGCAGGCAGCGGGACTAAGGGACATCCTGCTGAGGCAGATTTGGATGGGGGCCCTCCTGGGCTCTCCAGTGCATGGATCAATTTCAGGGCCCTGCGTGGAATCACTGCTGGGAAGGAAAGGACTGGGACACTGTGAAATGTGATAAAGCTGGTTGAGTTCAGGGCGCCCCTGCTTTGTGACACCTGCCTATCTGTTACACCCACGCTGTTACACAACTGTCTGGGAATTCACCCGCATCCTCATGTGTGCAACGGTGCCAACCTACCCCCAAGTGGGTGGGTACCGGGAGGGAGGGGTCCGACTGGGCTTTCTGCCCCCTTTTTGACTGTGCAAAACTCCCACATCCACCAAATGTCACGCTGGTGGAAATGATCAGCTTGAAGCTAAATTGTTAATTTCAGGGAAGCCGTTAGCCTCCCCTCCCTAAAATCCAGATCACAGGGGATATTCCACCCCAGTCACCCTCCCAGAAAACTCATGCAATTTTTAAAGTTCAGGAAAGGAACTTGTCGAATTTCCCCAGAAACTTCTTTTGGTATTAAAAACAATGTGGAAACAATTCAAGTGTCTTTTAATAGGCGAGTGGATAAAGAAACTGCAGTGTCCACATGAAGGAATACTACTCAGTAGCCAAAAGGAAGCACGTACCCTCAGACCAGTGTGGAAAAATCTCAGAAGCATTGTGCTAAGTGAAAGAAGCCAGAATCACATGACCATATGCCCTATGTTTCCATGTATATGACATTCTGAAAAAGGCAAAGCAATTGGGAAAAATCACCCCATTGGGAAGTAGTTTTCAATCTCAGGAGCGTCTCAGAGGTTTCCATGTTGAAGGAGGGCAAAATAGCTTTCAGAAGATTCTGAGCCCTTGCTGAATTCGGAGAAGCTTTACTTTTGTCTATT
Source organism: Ailurus styani (assembly GCA_002007465.1). Classification (NCBI taxonomy): domain Eukaryota; kingdom Metazoa; phylum Chordata; class Mammalia; order Carnivora; family Ailuridae; genus Ailurus; species Ailurus styani. The sequence continues at coordinate 1,663,200 of LNAC01000094.1, read as the reverse complement.
TTAGGCACTGGGGTTTGGTTTCTCTGAAAAGTTTGTTCTATACTTTAAAAAAACTTTGCATATGCTAAAGCCAGATGAAAAAATATCTGGAATCACAGCAAGAAGGTCTAAGTCTCCACTCCTTGTCCAGCCCAAGTAGCTTGAGAACTCCTCAGTGGGAAAAAATCTGATTAATTTTATGATCTCTTTCCCTTGAGAAATGTGCATATGCCCAGAAATTTACAATTTCATATGCAGTTTCTGGGAGAGTGGTAGCCTCTCTGAAGTCCATCCTCAAAGTTCCTAAAGCCCATGGATTTCCAGTCTGGGACCTCTTCCTTGGAAAGGAAGGACCCTATCATACACAATCTCCTATCATCCAGTTTCTGTTTGTCACTTCTCTGATTGCTCCATTAACAAGTCATCCCAAGATCTAGTGACTTAAAACCATAACACTCTGTCATTTCTCTCAATTTCATGTGTTAGATGGCCTCCATTGGGTTGTTCTACTGTTCCATGTAGCATTGGCTAAGATTACTCATATGGCTGCACTCAACCGGGAGGTCATCTGGTTGCTCTGCTGGGGCTGGAATGTCCGAGATGACCTCAGCCACATGTCTGGCGCCTTGGTCTTGGCTGTCCCCCGGGGCACCTTAGTTCTTTTCCATAAGGACTGTCTTTCTCTCTCTCCATGTGTTCTCTCATCAGTCCGTAGTTAAGCCTGAGTGGCTGACATCCAAGGAAGAGAGACTGAAAGCTGCCAGGCCTCTGAAAAGCTGATCCCAGAACTGGCAGGGTCCCTCTACCACATTCTATTTGTTGAAGCAAGACACAGAGGAGCCCAGACTCCAAAGGACAGAAAACAGATACTGCCTCTTGATTGGACGAGCCCTGTCCACTTACGGTGATGGCGGGATTGCTGATCGCCATTTAGGAGATAGTTTACCTACACTAGATTCTTGCAAAGTGCAAGAGGACTCATCATTGTAAAGGATACCCCCTGTACCTGCTGGAGCAATGAGCTCCTATAGCAGAACCTGAACATTTGCTTCCTGCTTTTTAAGAATTTGTCTTCTAGTCTTCCTTAGCATTATCACAATGGCCACCAGAAGATAGATGGAACCCTGTTCCTCAAAGCTTATATTTTCTCTCTCCAGCCATTGCTTTCCCAATTTCCCAATGACACACCCACATCTCCTGAAAACTTGACTGCACTTTGGACTTTGTTATAGAGCGCATTTTTTTTTAAAGTTTTTCTCTTTCCAGAAATATGTGTCTTTTTTTTTTTCTCTAGACAACCTGGACAGTCTTGAAGGAAAGGACCCACAAGTCCTATTTCAGGAAGCTAGTATAGTTCTACTAAATGGGAACAACTCTGTGATCTTGTTACAAGAGCAGCAATTCTTTGAAGGCACTGGACCATCACCGATGACCCTTCTCCAAAGATGACGGGGTAGATGAGGTGGATGGAGTGTTATCTTCCATGAACTCTTGTGATGGACGAGCTATCTTGTTATCTGCCAAGCTGATCTGTGTTTTTAGCATCCTGTCTGATCTGCAACTTGGGATGTCATTGGAAAGCATTTCCCATTTGTTGTGGTAGGATAAAATGAAAACGGGATCCCACAGCAAACATTAATGGGAAGCACTGATCCCACCATTCCTGTCCACTGCAGAGCCTACAGTATCTATCTAAACACTTTATTTCAACTGGAAAACCCCTTCCGCTTCTTCGTGTTTCTTCTTCTTGCCTAGAATACTTCCTTATCTCTCATTCCTTTGCTTTAGCATGGCTAATTCTTCAAAGCCTACACCAACTAGCCCATGGGGGTCTTACCGTCTTCCCAAATCAGGATCATGGTGGCACAGAGCTTGAGAGCTGGAAAGATTTTTCTGAGTTTCTAGTCCAACTATTCCAAACCACTTAAGTATTGAGGTCAAGGAGGGGCCTCAGAGGCAAAAAGGTAATGGGTGGGCCCTATAAGCCCAACTCTGTACTGGCCACTTCCATTTCAACTTAAAGTCTCCTGTAGGTTCTGTTTTAATCTTGGTCTTAAAATATGATAAAGGAATAAAAAAAGATTTCATGCTTAAAACAAAAATTGAAAGCCACATATCTAATCCAATTCCTTCTTTATGTAAATAAAAATGACTGGTCTGCTGACCTGGAGTAAGCTGCTCACCTTTAGACAAGTAGCCAGTGGTGGGTTCAGAGCTCAGGTCTTGCCATCTTGGCTGACAACCATCTACAATTTCTAGAACATTCCAGATAAGGACAGAATCCATTCATTCTAAGAATGAGAGTAAAAGTCTTGATACTGCTTTGCTTTGTCTTAAAAAATCTTCTAGTTGACTGGGATCCCGCCTCCGCTTTGCTGGAATTTTCTGTGCTGCTGAAGAACGATTATTGCAGGATTATCTTGTGCTGCGGGACTGTGTCTAGAGCCTGCTGGGAGCTTGTTTTGCTAGCTCAGCTGTTTCTCGGCTTGCCCTGCCTGGATGATGTCAGCTGTGATGTTGTTTCACTCAAGAATCCTCCCTCCCGCTGCTCACTGCCTCGGAGTCTTTTGGTCCAGCTAGCGATGTCTTCATCTTCCCTCCGTTTTTCCTGTTCTCTCCACTTTTGATATCCTTGAGGCTGATGGTGTTTGTCAGGTCTGTCTTTAACTCTGGGGAAAGAGCTGGTGGAGCCATCTGTGGGTTTTGGAGAGCATCCCTGCTTGTAATTATTTTTCCTGGAGTCATCCTTGATGAGGTGATGGCCCATTGTTCCATTATTACCCATGGTCGCCTGGGCTTTCCCATCATAGAGGGTGTCTTCTGGGGCAACAATAGCATGATGGGCCTCAGAAAAACAATAGTTGTTGACTTCTTCATAGACAATTCAATGAGAAAGTTGGCTCCCAGGACGAAGTGCGGTTTGGTCCCTCGCATTGTCTGGCTACAGAGTTCCCTGCGGCAGGAGGAGGATTTTCGTCACTTCTCCTCTTCCCCGATGTCAGGGAGCTGTCAGAAGCTGGGAGAAAAAGGAGAATGGGCACTTTCTCCACACAAACAGAAAGTTCTTCTCCCAGAATAATGGGCGAAGAAAGATGAAATCATCGTAAGCCCTCTAAAGCCTTAGTAATTTGGGCTAATCGTTGTGAAGGACAGTAAGAATAACTGAAAGGGGTAAATCACCTTAAATCCAGCTCAACAATTGGAAGAGAGTTTGATGTTAACAGAGAATTAGACAAGAGGTTGAAAAACCAGGTTTTAATCTAAGCTTTGCCATCACATTGCTGGCTGACTTTGGGTGGCATTCTTCCTCTCTTGGTATCCATACTTCCTCATGTACCAAATGTGGAGTTTTAAACAAATCCTTTCTGAAGACCCATCCACATCTCGTAGTCTAGCATCTGGAATATTCATTAAATACAAGCCCGGGCAGTGCAGTGTTCTGGACCCTGCAAGGGAAGCAAAGGAATATATGGACCGAAGCCAATCTACACCACCAGCTTTGGGTGAAGACTTGCCCCTGGGTTCAGTTCAAGCAGAAACAGTTGTGCATGATGCTACCAAAGCTCTGGCAAAAGGGATTGGCTTTATTCAAATAGAATGTTTGTAATTAGAACATTAATTGTTTAAATGTAAATGCTTGCTTATGAAGTGCTCAAAAGGACGCTTCTCTTAAATAGATTGAGCAACCCTCTTGCAATTGTCCTTTGACGTTGTTTAGCTCCTGCTTTTTTTTCATAGATTATTCTTATGACTATTCATGATTTATGCTGTGCCTTGGGTTCATAAAGGACTTGAGGCAGTTTAAAGCTGGAAATACACACAAACTGTGACAATGAAAAATTTTAAAAGGATTAAAGAAAAGACAGCACTAAGCAATTATAATGGGGGGGGAGGGAGAATAGGCTTTTCAAATAGCTGGAGGCCTTTGTTTCTGCCCTTGATCCCCAGGTTAACTGCACTCTTTTGCTCTCAAAGCACAAAGGTAGCCAGGAGGAATATGGAGTCCAGGGAGTAGGGTCAAGGACCTACTATGGGCATGGGTCGGTGAGAAGCTGGATTCCTTCCCTTAACGACAAGTGGGAAGACAGACCTGCAGACAACTTCTCAGGATACAAGGTGCTTAGTGTACATTTCTCAGTGATTGCTACATTATTTTTTTAAGATTTTATTTATTTATTCAAGGGAAAGGGGGGCAGTGAGGAGCAGAGGGAGAGACAAGCAGACTCTTAACAGGGGTGAGCATGATGTGGGGCTCGATTTGGGACCCTGAGATCATTATCTGAGCTGAAACTGAGAGTCCAATGCTTAACCCACTGAGCCACCCAGGCGCCCCCATATCCACATTATTCGGATTGCGTACCTCTGTCAGAAAAATATATGGGGCATGGACCCCCTTATTATATATGTATTTATTTGTATGTAAGTTATATATGCGAACTATGTATTAAGATCTTGTGTACATCATGAGACACACACAGAAAAGAAATAGAGATATTTGAGATAAAAACAAATAGGAGTTCTAACATCTCCTTCCCACATTCAAGTGGTGTGGTTTTATTTTGGATGCAGTGCTTCTAAGAGGAACAATAGTTGTTTACGTGTTAATCGATGGATGGGTGAATACTTATAAAGTACTGAAAGAGAATGCCTTCTGAGTATGTAAATCAACTCACTTGGGCACCTGGGTGGCTCAGTGGGTTAAAGCCTCTGCTTTCGGCTCAGGTCATGATCTCAGCGTCCTGGGATCGAGGCCCGCATCGGGCTCTCTGCTCAGCAGGGAGCCTGCTTCCTCTTCTCCCTGTCTCTCTGCCTGCCTCTCTGCCTACTTGTAATCTCTCTCTCTGTGTCAAATAAATAAAAAAAAATCTTTAAATCAACTCACTTGCAATTGCATTTCCCCTTATAAGTTGTTCAGCAAATGTGGTCTTTTAAATACATTCTTTTGGACAGGGTAGCAATTTCAGATTTATAGCAAAGTTGTAAAAACACAGAGTTCCCATATACCCTTCATCCAGTTTCCCCCAGTGCTAACATCAAGCAAATGTCTTTTTTCCATAGATTGTTATCCCTTCAAGCACTTCCTGGGATATTTGCTGCCAAGCCCTTTTTAGGGACTGCTGGCCTTTTTCTATATTCTATTTTTTAAAGTAAACACTTAAGTAGAGTATAATATGCATACAGCAAAATGTAAAATTCTTGAGTACACACACACTCACACACACACACACCCAACAAAGAGGGGATGCCTGGGCAGTGTTCCTAGAGAGAAGCCATGACAGCTAGCAATAGCTGTTCCCTGAGGCCCACAGTCACCAAAGATGGAGCCTGGAAGAGGAATCTTCAGCTCTTGTGTTCACAGCTGGACTTTCAGAACCTAGAAAAAAGTCCAGTGCAGAAAAGGCACTTAAGAAATACCTAGTGACCGACTAAATGAGGAAACAAAAATTTCTCCAAGTATCTTCGAAAGTAGAGAGGGGCCATAAATATCTTATTTTTTCCTGTTACATGTTCAAATGAATAACAAACCGGGGCTTTCTTAGTCACAGAAAAAGGTGAAGACAAATGAAAGTTTTGCCATTTATGCATGAATTCCATGTTAGCTGGCACCATAGTTCCAACTTACTCCAGTGATGGTTTGGAGTTCTGTCTAAGTGCATGCCCTAAGTAGGCGCGGGCTTGGCCCACCTCTCAGCCTGGCTTCGGTACCATGTTGACCAGCTATGTATTTTTCCTGTTAAGACTTAACTCACACAGGGAAGATTTTTCCTGGCCCACGTTGGTGTCTCCCTTTTCTGAACTCATAGAGAACTTTCCATCTGTATTGACTCCCATAATTGTATTGTCTTCCATCTCCCCTACAGGATCTTGACTGTTTAGAGGGTGAGGCTGCGCTAAATTAATTAGTTTCTTGTGTGCAATCCTTGCATAGTCAACTAAATAATGAGTTTCTTGAATAAAGGCCAGTGCCTTCTCATTTCCTAGGTCTTGCAGATTTTATAGCATGCTGATATCAAAATAAGATGGTGGAATTCTCAACTGTCACACAGCCGCCATCCAGGAAGGGCACCACAGGGAGGCATCATTACCTGGCCATTCAACAACACTCAGCAGGTATGTGTTGAGTGTCTACTGTCTGTAAGGCACTGTTTACTGCCCTTGAGTGTGTTGTGTGCACGTGTGTGTGTGTGTGTGTGTGTGCGTGTGTCTTAGATGGGGTCAATAGGGACCACCTTTCTGTTAAGTCAACCTGTGAGCAGAGACCTGAATGGAATGAGAGAATGTTCCAAGAGGATTTCTGAAGAAGAGCAGTCAAGGTGGTGGGAAGGGCTGATGCAAATGTCCGAGGGGGAGAAAGCTCAGGTTGAGCTGTGAATGCCTTCCCTTGATTTCCACATTTAGAAGAGCTTCAATTAGCTCCCTGGGACTTGAGAGGGCCCTTCCTCTTTTTGCACTTTGGAGTGCTTGCCGGCCCATTAGGTGAGTCAACTGGAGCAGATTTCCAACCTCACATTTTTGTGACTTTATGGAAAAACTATTATGTGATGGAGAAAACACATTTTTCTCTCCTACTAGCTGAGAACTTCTCTCACATACTTCATTTCTCCACCCCTCCCCCACGCTGCAAACATACACAAACACATTTGTGCACACTTCAGTTGTCTTTTTATTTTATGGTCATGCTAAGCAACATATGTGAGTGTAATCAACACAACAGTGTGTTCAAGGTTATGCACTGACAATTGCTCAGTGATCTAGATTGAAAAATGCCACTGGCATGCTCCACCTGCCTGGCAATGTGCACAAATCCTGGGAGTGCTGACGTCCCTAAACTAGAAGATTCCTAATGTGCACAAATCCTGGGAGTGCTGAGGTCCCGAAACTAGAAGGTTCCTAATGTGGTCACTTCCCTTGGTGGCCTTTCTCATGGACCCCTTTTTCCAAGCTTATCTGGATTTGGAGCTGAACAGAGACACCAGGGGAAGTGGTTTTCACTTCATTGTCCCCTCCCACTCCATTCGGAGAGCCACCAGGTGTCACTGGATTTTTCAAATGCCACACTGAAGTTTGGATCACTCTATCCACAGGCATGATTTCCTTTAATTTAGAACGCAATTCATTTGGATTGAAATGGAAAATGTGGCTTTGATTTATTTACACTTAGATCATGAAATGATCATTTAGCAGCTAGTGAGCAAACAAGAGGGCCTTCCCCCCTCTGCCTTCAGGAAATTTTGGGAGCCTCTGTTGCCCACAGCACTAACTTGCCCTACTGTGACCCTGAGCTGGCCTGCATCCCCTAAGGCATTGTTCTAATGGGATTGGGGAAACTGTAACTGGCAGGGGTTTTTTTGGATTGAGGTCTAGGCACAAATGTCCTGGCTCCCTAGATCCACATCAGAGACTTGCCTCAGGACAAGAGTGAAAGGCAACTGAAGACTGTTGTTGCTTTCTTATGATTCCTGGAAATGCTGAGTGTCTGTTATACTGGCATATCATGGGATGTAGTAAATTCCCATTTTTCAGAAGGGATGGAGCTGAGTTCCTGTTCTCTTCTCTATATACTTCTATTCAATCAGAATCATATCTTAGTCCCCCATGAGGAACAAGCTACTACCTCCCAGCACACCCCACCTTTGTACCAGCCTGGCCTACCCAATATTCTCTTCCATCTGACTCCTGACACCACTTGTCTCTGTTGACTTTGGAATTCTCTCTCAGCTTGGATTTTCTCCTCTCTTAAGGTAGTAGCTCTTAACCATTCTGGGGTCATAGATCCTTAGGCCACCTCTTTCCTGAAAATTGCCCACATATAGAATTGTACAGTTTCAGGGGGTATGAGGATTTCCCCTATCTTACCTGTGGACTATGGATTCCAGATTAAGCACCCTTAAGAGGGGTGCTTTCTCTGTCTGTTTATAGATCCCCTGGGTCACTGGTAGAGTTGTCCTTCCTCACCCTCTACGTTTCCACAGCTGATGCTATTTCTGTGGCCACTATGATAAACTATCACAGGCTTGGTGGCTTAAAACAACACAAACATATTATCTTTCAGTTTTGGGCTGATAAGTCTTGAAATGATGGTGTGAGCAAGACTGGTTCTTCTGGAAGGTCTAAGGGAGAATCTGTTTCCTGGCCTTTTCTAGCTTCTATAATCCTACATCCCTTGGTTTGTGGTCCCTCCCTTGACCTTCAAGGACAGCAGCACAGCATCTTCAAATCTCTGTCTCTGACCTCTGCTTCCACTGTCACATCTTTTTCTCAGACTCTCCTGCCTTTTGATTACCTTGGGCTCACGGGATAATCCAGGATCTTCTCCCCATCTCAGGACCCTTAACTTAATTACATGTACAAAGTCCCTTTTAACTTGCAAAATGAAAAATTCACAAAGATAAAGATGTGGACCACTTGGGGGGTGGTTATTCAATCCAACACACTATTCTTAAGCCTCACCTCCTGGGAACTCTCTCTAGACCACTCAATATCCAGAATAGGGGAAGCTGAGCCACACACTTCCCTTGTCAAGCCCCATTTTCTCTCTAAGGAATTGCTTCTTTCCCTGGCGAATGACCTTCCCTGCAAGCATCCTTGAACTGGACCAATTGTGAATGACTGCATGAGATTCTAATGAGGTATCTTCTGACTTAGTTTCGGGGTACACTTATCACCATCCAGCAAGGTGTTAGCCTTGGCATCGTTGGTTAGGATTCAACTATGTTATGGGAATAACTTTTATGATACTGATATTGATGATCAAATATATTGGTAGAATAAATTAAATCTTCCTCAGGATGGAATATTGATAGAAAGTGACTGGCCTGAGGAAGAACTGCATTTAGCTAACTATCAGTTAATTTTTATGTAATGTAGGTCTGCGCAAATTTATTATAAGGCACAAATGGTGGTAGAATAAGCAATCAAATTAGTACCCATGCAGTGAGTTCTGTGAGTCCCCCTAGTGAAACAAAGGTAGTCTTGGGAGATCCTGAAACTTTCAGTTGGTGTCAAAAGTGAGAGTGGTCTTGGGGACTCCCTAATTTGCAGTTGCATTCTGACTCTGCCCTCCAAAACCCACCCATTCTTAATGCCACTGTTTCAGGCCCTGCTCTCAGCCAGGGCTGAACTGATGGTTGATATATTGCCTCCTGTTTTAGGCCAGCTACTAACATTTCACAAATGTTGACTTCAACATTTTTCATTGACTTCAACCCAAAGGAGAGGGGAGGGTAGAGCTATTTGGCTATGTTTGGCCATGGAAGAAGAAGCATATGGGGGCTCTATTTATATGACAGTCAGACAGTTGTCAATGTCACCCAAGGCAGGCTGTGTTTGGGTACCCTGCCTACAGAATGAAACATTATCCAATTTCCTTGTTTTTTGTGATTAACTTTCAGAATCTATTTGCACATTGAATAGGGCAAACTGGCTAGCTCAGATACTCGTGGACAATGCTGAACATGTCCCGATAATCAAAATGGTACCAACAATCATCAAAGAGGGCTCATGGTGTGCTGGCCATTGCACAGAGTTCTTCACTTAATCCACATGCATTACCCAGCCTTCTTTCGTGGAGGAGAAATGAAGGCAGAGGAAGCTTTAGTAACTTGCTCAAAGGCTAACTCCAGCATTGGCACCCAGAGTCACTGTGCCTCTTGTCTTCCTTGCATTGTATTGCCTTGTTGATAGTTTCCTGTAAGAGATTACAGTTAACTAGGACAGAAAGAGGCACCCAGAAGTCAATAATGTGCTCAGTCTATCTGCATTAAAATGCAGGAAGCAGTATCTATTGATTGATTGACATGAGGAAGCACAGCCCATGACCTGAAAGGGAGGGAGGTTGGGTGTAATGGGGACAGTGGGAAAGGAACTGGTCTTTTGAAAACTTATTTTTTGTCGGGTTCTCGACATAGAGGATTTTGTTTAATCTTTGTAGTCCTAGGAGGGATTATTAACTCATTTTCCAGATGAAGTAACATTAACTTTAGATTATAAACCCCTGTTCTAATTAAAGGCTAGACAATGGACTGAATTGTGTCCCTTAAGACTTGTATGTTGAAGAGGTAACCTCAAATACCTCAGATATGTCTGTGTTTGAGACTGAGTCTTAAAGAGACAACTAAGGTTAACTGAGTTCATGACAGTGGGCCCTAATCCAATATGACTTTCATTCTTCTAAGAAGAGGAAATTTGGATACAGACACAGAAAGAGGGAAGACCATGGAAGAGCCAGGGGAAAGGTTGCCATCCACAAGCCAAGGAGAGAGGCCTCAGGAGATACTGGCCCTGCTGACAACTTGGTCTTGTCCTTTCAGCCTCTAGAACCATGAGGAAACCTGTTTCTGTTGTTTAAAGCAGCCAGCCTGGGCCACTTTGTTGTGGCAGCATTAGGAAACTCATACAATGTACAATGGTGATTCATCACCAGGTATGACTAGTTCCGAAGCACTGGCTGGCCCTTTCTCTGTACCATGGGAATGATGAGTCAGTGATGTGGGAGGCAGCCAGGCAGGAGCCAAATGAGTGATGTGCACAGTGAGTAAATGTGATGGGAGGGAAGGTGGGCAAGGGTGAGGATCAGGAAAGACCTCCCCAATGAGGTCAGCATTGAGTCGGGAAGAGAAGTTTGGGAAAGACGAAGATGGACAGAGAGAAAGGAGGAGGGCGTTTCAGGCCACAGGGCTGCTGATTTTGCTGGATCCAGGAGCCGCCATCCCTGCTGTCTGGATGGACCTTTGGCCAGCCCAGAACACATATGGACACAGCGCTGAGGAATGTTGGCCCTGACTGAGCATGGGGAGATGATCTGTAAATCAGGAGTCTCTTTTATGGACAACTCCTTCCTCTGTAACCCCAGAAGATGACCAAGAACGAAAAAAGCCAGCAGCTTCTCATATTTATTAAAAAGAAGAGAGTACAACAAGAAGGGACCAAGAGGTACTGGCAGAAAAAAGACAGTTAACCCTAGAACTCTGGGCTTTGGAAAAAGAAAGCTGATAACAAGTCAGTCACAGGGTTGAATGCAGAGCATGGGGACGAGTGAGGGGAGGGGTCCCAAGTCTGACACACAATGTATCAAATATAATAAGTCCTATGAGGCCAATCAAATCCCCTGTCACCCCAACCCCACACTATGCCAAATAGCAAAAGCAGATGTTTTGCAAACTGGTAACAACTCAGGAGTCTTTCCTTGTGATTGGCAAGAGACGTGGGGAGACTGCCGGGAGGGGTGGAAAGACAGGCTTTTGGGAAAGGTCCCAATATTAGTGCACCAGCAACCTTACTCTGAGTTCCTCCAACAACAGAAAAAGAGGGATTCAATTTGGCTTGAGCAAGGAGACAAGATCTATTGTAACATGGAAGAAATTCAAGCACGATAGAAGAACAAAGCGACATTTCAAATCACTGTGATTTATCTGGCTCCATAGCCCGTCCCATTTCTTTCAAATACCAAGCTGACAGGGCCAATTGCAATAGTTCATCGTAGGTTGGGGGTGGGGATTAGAAGGCCCCTGTTATGCCTTTGGAAATTCAGTCTCTCTGCACTTCTTCCTGAGCCTTTGGCCCTCCTCATTCTGGCAGGGGAACACCCCTCCCCACCCCCACAGCTTCCAGCATATTGCTGATGGGAATAATCACCAGAGGTAGCCGGAAGTAGCCATGGCATTGTCTTCAGCCTAAAAATAGCATCCACATAGCAGCCCATGTCCATCCTATCTGGTGGCTTTGCAGGGAGATGGTGACACATGCTTATTGCTCGAGGCTGGGCCAGTAGAAGTCTAGAACTCTGTGGGGTGCCAATGGGAGTCCAGTGGTTTGGGTGTAGTCTTCACGCAATTCACTGGTCCTCTCTGCCTTGCTTTCCTGACTTCTCCAATGGCGGGGACATTGTATGAGTTCTATGTTTTTTATTTTTTGGTATGACATGCAAAAAACCACATATTTAATGTTTAGAACTTCATGAGTTTGGGGAGAAGTATACATTCTTGACACCATCATGACAATCTATGGCATAAACAAATCCATCACTTCTCAAAGTTTCCTCTCACCATCATTGTTATTTTGTGATAGGAACTCTTCACATAAGATCTATATTCTTAGCAAATTTTTAAGCATACAATACAATACAACCATTATTAACTATAGGTACTCTACAGTACAGCACTCTGGAGGCTTTACTCACCTCGCATAACTGAAATTTTGTATCCTTTGATTATCCCTTCCTGTTTCCTCCTCCCCAAGTCCATTGTAACCACCATTTTATTCTCTGCTTCCATGAGATTACTATTTTAGATTCCTCATATAAATGGTGTCATATAGTATTTGTCCTTTTGTAGCTGGCTTATTTCACTTAGCATACTACCTTCCAAGTTCATCCATGCTGTTGCAAATGGCAAGTGTTCCTTCTTTTTTTTTTTTTTTTTAAAGATTTTATTTATTCATTTGACACAGAGAGATTACAAGTAGGCAGAGAGGCAGGCAGAGAGAGAGGAGAGAGGAGGAAGCAGGCTCCCCGCTGAGCAGAGAGCCCGACGCGGGCCTCGATACCAGGACCCTGGGATCATGACCTGAGCCGAAAGCAGCGGCTTTAACCCACTGAGCCACCCAGGCGCCCGTGTTCCTTCTTTTTAAAGGCTGAATAACATTCCCTTGTGTGTACATAACACATTTTCTTTCTTCATTCATTGTTCAATGGACATTTAAGTTACTTCCACATCTTGGCTACTTCTTGTGAATGACACTGCAATAAACTGTGATCCTACTTCAATTCTTCTTAATATACAACCCAGAATTAGAATTACTGGATAGTATGGTATTTCTAGTTTTAATTTTTTGAGGAAGATTCATACAGCCTTCCACAGCGCCTACGCCACTTTACCTCCCAACCAGCAGTGTACCAGGGTTTTCTTTTTCCGTATCTTTGCCAACACTTTTTTTTTTAAATAATAGTCATCCTAACATGTGTGATGTGATATCTCATGTTGGTTTTGATTTGTATTTTCCTGATGATGAGAGATGTTAAGCACATTTTCATATACCTGCAGGTCATTAATGTGACTTTTTTGGAGAAATGTCTATTCAGTCCTTTTGTAGTGTTCTGTAAACTTTATAGAGTTGCTCATTCCTTCCTTTATTCTACCCATATGCCCTGTGGTGGACACTGGGATACAGCACGGAGCATCATAACATCCTTGCTTATATAAGCTTATCTTTGGAGGGGTGGGCAGTGGGAGACAAATGATGATGAACAAATGCATCACCTGGTTATGATGAGGATAGAGTAAGTTGTAACTCTGAAGAGTCTCTGAGGAGATTTGGGGTATGACTGTGCCTGTGGACAGTGCTGTCCTGTTGTCATTGGAGAGCAGCTGGATGAGGAAACTCTGACTCTGGATGGGCAGAAATGAACTTGATTGAACATTCTCTTCTAAAGGCAAGAAAGAACAGGCCATGAATAAGATAACTATGGCAGTTTTGTTAAGGAATCTATCGTGATGATGTTTTATTGAAATAATCTGGGAGTATGAAGGATGTTTCAGTTTCAGTGGCATTGTAACTATTCATGTTCCAGTCATATTCTCATGCAGGTCTGTCATCCTAATTCTTGCATTAAGAACTGAGCTCAAATCTCTTATTGATTGGAAGGGAGCTGACATTTTTTGGTTGTCTTCCAATCTAATGTAAAACCATAATCAAGGCCTTTTCTTAAATAATCTCACCCAATCTTCACCTCAACCCCATGAAGTAGATGTTAGTATACAACTTTACAGATGAATGATATTCAATAATTTGTCCAGACATAGGCAGTTACTAAGTGGTGAAAGTTGATATTTGAATGCTAAAGCCCTTGGCTAATTGTCTTAATAAATTCCTCACTAATTTGAGGTAATGAGACTGAGAATTGAGTGTTGGCCCAAGGAACATACATTTTTCACCTATTACTATTTCTGGTTTGCTGGTGTCGATTTTGCCATTACTGAAACCATTTTATTTTTTTCCCATTGATTTCTGGCTCCCCATGTTGCCAGCTGCCAGGAAGTTGTCTGAAAGTCTCTCTTAGAAAGATATTGAGACAGACAGAGTGCTATTGTTCTGTTCAAGCATCACATTAATTATAACAATGATCTCTCTTGGCCAATATTGACCTTAGGGTTGGCAAAATAAGAGCTGGTAAGTTCTCAGAGAGGGGAATGCATGGTGAAGGTGAGGGAAAACACCAGACAAGTCTCATTTCTTTACTGTGGATTGAAATTGTGAAACGCACAGGAATTTATACTCATGGGGACTACTGTAGATGATATATATCTGAATTTTAGAAGTTATTGACTAAATCTCTTAGAATTGACCTGAACATTTAGGTGCTTTCATGGTCAATGGAAATTTTCACCTGAAAGTGTTAAGTGCCTTCTTCTCATTCTGGTGTCTTAACTCCTTCTTTCTCTTCATTGCCAAATTTCTTAAAAATAGCTAATATTCATTTTATTAAATTTCTCAGTGTTTTTCTCAAAACCTATTATAGATAGATTTTTCCCTCGTAATTTAGTCCTTAAGGTTCCCAATGGACAAAGTGAGGGCACTATTTCCAGACCCACTCCTTTTACCTCCTGGAGGTCAGTATTTTACATTAGTGATACTTCCATACTTCCTAAAAGTTTTTCTTTGTTTCCAAAGACCTAAGTACTTCTGTGTCACCCAGATGACCAGAAATAGTCCTCTCTTTGCATGGCTCCAATATATACAAGTTTTGGTTTCCAGAGTTTAAATAACACCAGTCCCCAATAAGATGGCTTGAACTTTAGTTACCATGACCTGTGAATTATGAAAGATTGTGTAAACTTCACTTTTAGCTCCAAAGTCCAAAAATCATCACATAAATCACAGACATGCATCATGATTAGAAGTGCACATCGTATCTTTTAAAGTCTGCAGTCACTGTGTATCTACTATTCGGTTTGGGCACAGACAGCAAAGCACATAGTTGTGTTGCCTCCTTGTGTCCCAGTGATAAAGCTACATGCTATTTTAAAAAGATAGATCACCAAAAGCGGAAATTGGCCAGCAAGGATGAAAGTGAATCAAAAAAACTCCAAAATATGATAATACTGGAGTAAGACATGAAAGAAGTACAAGCGGACCAAATAGATGACTAGAGGTACATTTTGCTGCTGCTGATAGGGAGCTCTAGGAGTGCAGAGTGAAGAACTTATTGAAGATTAACTCACTGACATAAATGAGGAAAATGTTTGTCACAAGAAAGATGATGTCCCAGAAGAAGTGACACCCGCAAGGAGGTTCACACTAAAAGAACCCTGAGCGATATTTCATAGTATTGAAAGCACCAAGGATAAAGTATTAGAAGCTGACCCAAATTTAGAAAGGAGTATGAAAATTGACCAAGGCTTAGGAAAAAGTCACTACCTCTATATCAAGTTATCTAACTAGAAGAAGGTAGTCACTCTTGATAAGTTCTTTTTTTCCCATGAAATAAGATACTTTAGTTCTCTTCAAATGTTTTGACTTACTCATATTAAATAAATATGAGTTTTCCTATTTTTTCACTTCTTATACATTTATAGCCTACAATAAGAGTTTTAAATGGATTCATGAAAAATTTTAAAAGTCAAGGAACAATTGTAATTGACTACTAAGATTATTAGTAGCTGTGTGGATGCAGTTTGCCAAGTAGTTTTTGAGTTCTATACTACCACACAAAAGAAGAACTGCCAGTATGAAGCGCCTCCAAGTTAACGTGGCTATAATTTCACACATTACCTTAACCTCAAAACATCCCCATCTCTTGCATTCTTGAGTTCAGTTACAATGGATAGGGCACAGGGGATAGCCAGTAAATGTGCCTTTCCTTCTCTATTTACCCCATTGTCCAAACCACCATGGACTCCTCCATTGCCCATCCCTGCTTTTCATCAAACCCAAGTTCCGTCCAGTATGTCTCCTAAACTTGGCTTGAATTTGACCCAATTTCCATCCCCCCTGTTTGCCTTCAGTTTCAGTACTTATTATCATTCTCCTGCAACCACCTCCTGATTGTTCTTCCATCCACCAGTCTCTGTTTTATCTACCCATACACCTCTCTCACAAATGCCAGAGCCACTGATCTAGAAAAATCACCCAGTCACATTCTGCTACTTTGCAAAACACTACTATTTGTTGTCTGATGTCACTGATGTGCCAAAGTTCTCCACATTTGTCAAAGAGATCCTGCCCCTTTAAACCTCCTTGCCTTTCCTTGTGATGTTTTCCCCTTCTGAAAGGTCTTCTCCTTTTCTGGGCTGACCCCAATTACACATAGTTTAATCCATTACAAGTGTTTCCCACCCAAGCAAAAGTCTTTTCAGTGTCACCAAGTTACTTAATTACTGTTTTGCCTGTGTTTCTACAATGCTTTATTTATAATTCTATGATGCACTGGTCATAGAATAACATTTATTTATATACCATGTTTCCCACTAGACTATAACTCTTTAGGATGAAAGCCTTGTCTCATCCCTGCTTCAGGGCAAGAAAAGCCCAAGAGCAACAATAACTCCAATATCAATATCATATACTCCTTATAATATATATATTTCTATTGGATCTATTTCTACCAACTGCTTACCAATGATGGGCAATCTCTAAGAGATAAATTTAGCTAAAGTATGCCAACACATACACGAAGGTGTTGTGCAAAACCCAAAAGTTGAAATAGCTTCTTTTAAACCCCTATATATGCATTTAAGTCATAGATATATCTACATGATAATTAAATAGTTCAGTTTTCAGGAGGCATGTTGAAGTTTAAACACACCGTTCAGGGCGCCTGGGTGGCTCATTGGGTTAAAGCCTCTGCTTTTGGCTCAGGTCATGATCTCAGCGTCCTGGGANCGCCTGGGCGGCTCAGTGGGTTAAAGCCTCTGCTTTCGGCTCAGGTCATGATCTCAGCGTCCTGGGATTGAGGCCCGCATCGGGCTCTCTGCTCAGCAGGGAGCCTGCTTCCTCCTCTCCCTGTCTCTCTGCCTGCCTCTCTGCCTACTTGTAATCTCTCTCTCTGTGTCAAGTAAATAAATAAAATCTTTAAAAAATAAAAAAATAAAAATAAATAAACACACCGTTCAGGCATCAGGCCCTTAGTGGGTAATCCCATCCCCTTGCCAGCAACCTCCCCTTTCAGAAGACTCCTCTCTGGGAACCCCTCTGAGAACAAGGTCTGCCCAGCGGCTCCTGCCTGGGAGTGTCCTGGGACATGTTTATGTACTACAAGCAAAGGAAAAGCAGAGAAACACATTCCTGTCTGTTGCTCAGAATATAAATCTGTCACAGGAGCCTTCCAAAGACAGTTTGGCCAAGGAGTAATGAAGTGAGGGAATCTGTAGGTGACCAGGGATGACACAGTAAACTCCAAATAATTCAATATGATTAGGGAATTAGCAAGGACCTAGGCGAGCTGGTGAGAAGAGATGCGTAAATTTCCCCTGGCGTAAATGAGCGGGGACTCAGCCTATCCAGGGAAGGGAGGCGACTTTTCTCTAAAGATGGCTCAGGTTTTAAAAGCTCTACATCTCCAAACAAATCCAAGGGTTCAGCCTTTGAAGATGAAGTCAGTGTTGACAAAGAAGAGGCGGGTCGACAGAACCGAAAAGGGTTCTGTCTGCAGACTGGCTGGGAACGCGGGCGCGGCTGCCCGCCCAGAGTCTGGCGCAGGATGGTGGGTCAGGTCAACAGAATCTGGGATTCCCTCCGTGGCTGCAGCTCCATTTTTAACACTGTGCGGGGAATCCGGGAGACCCAGACCACCTCGAACACACCAACCTTTGTGTCATGGGCTTTGTTTCCCCCACGCCTCCCCCAACCCCCACACCAAATCTTCAAAAATATTGATCATATTTGTAATGTTAATAGCAATGCTTCAAAAACATATTTTAGTTTGCATATCTATCTCACAACTATATCTAATAACCATAATCTTATTTATTTCATGCATATTTATGCCATTTGCTTCTCATATTAACCCAGTAGATAGGAAGACAGAGTAGATGCTGACCTTTTAAAAATTGTACAGTCTCTCCTTAGATTTTTCTCTTTCTGTAAATTATCACATGTTCATTGAACAAACTTCAGAAAATATAGGTGTGTATCAAGAAAAAAATTTCAATCACCTGTAACCCCTTCATAAAGCTATGTGTTCTTTTAATTTCATATATCACTTTATTTCCACTTATATGTGCTGTTTCACAACTTGTAACATATTGAAAACATATTTCTCAATTTTTAGTGCTTTTGAAAATATTTACCTATCAATAAATACACAATTATGTAATCTTTTTTTAAAATTGAAACCTTGTTGGCACACACTGTTGCATTAGTTTCAGGTATACAATGTAGTGATTGGACAAGTCTATACATTATATTATGTTAAACACAACTGTAGCCAGCCACCATCTGTCCCCATACGATGCTATGACAGTATTATTGACTGTATTCCCTGTGCTGTAAATTTCATCCCTTGACTTACTCATTCCATAACTGGAAGTCTGTACCTCCCATTTCTCCTTCACCCATTTTGCCCATCCCTGAACTCCCCATTACATAATCTTTTTTTTTTAATTTTTTTTTAAGATTTTATTTATTTATTTCACAGAGGGAGAGAGATCACAAGGAGGCAGAGAGGCAGGCAGAGAGAGAGAGGGGGAAGCAGGCTCCCCGCTGAGCAGGGAGCCCGATGCGGGCCTCGATCCCAGGACCCTGAGATCATGACCTGAGCCGAAAGCAGAGGCATTAACCCACTGAGCCACCCAGGCGCCCTACATAATCTTTTTAAATGACTGCATATAGGTAACATTCTGCTGTGTCGATGTGCTTTGATTAATTTAACTCATCCCTTTGTGTTGGATACTTAAATCATTTTCAGTGTTCACTGCTAAAAATAGTTATTAAATTGTCTTTATTTATGAATAAATCAAATTGGTTATTATTCTATTATCATGTATAAACAACATATAATAATAATTACACAATGCATAAAATAGTATGACATTGGATAAATACTTATTAACATTCAAAATAACAATAATTTTAACATCCTTGTGACTAAGTCATTAGGCATATCAAAGATTGTTTCCTGAGTCTTTAAATTCAGGTTGACTCTGCATTCTTGCAGGTTTTCCAGAGCCTTCAGTCAATGAAAATGAATCTCAGATAGCTCTGTCTTCATCCTGGAATTGCAAACTGTCTATCTTTGCACACACCATTGTGTCTCGTCCTTATTTAATTTTAGCTGCCATCCAGCTTCTAACATTTGCAACATTCATTCAAGAAACAATTTCCCAATTGTCCCATATGCCAGGCAGTTATGTTATATACAAGCTCATACAGCACAGTGCCTAAGGCCTGGTCCCTGCCCTCAGATTGCATGCAGTTCAGCTGAGAACACAAACAGGAGAAGGATGATTAGAAGTCAGATTTAGAAATGCTGTGATGATGAGAAGACGCGGAGGCCATTTTCATTCCAGAGAAAAGATTCTAACCCAGATTGAGGAGTTAAAGAAACTGATTGGACAGATGAGGTCTATGTGCTGCATTTGCAGTGATGACTGTGAATTAGCCAGGATGTGGAGGAGGCTGGGGCAGGGAGCAGGGAACATTTCAGACAGAGGAACCCACTTTTTTTTTTAAGGATTTTATTTATTTGACAGAGAGAGAACAGGCAAAGGGAGCAGCAGGCAGAAGGAGAGATAGAAGCAGGTTCCCCATGGAGCAGGGAGTCTGACGCAGTATCCTGCGATCCCAGGATCCTGGGATCATGACCCAAGCCAAAGGCAGATGCCCAACCAACTGAGCCACCCAGATGCCCCAGAGGAAGCCATTTTTACTATGTTCCAAAGGAGATGTAAGGATGACTGATTTCTTGCTACTCTTATATGTGGCTGCTTGAGAAATACAGCTCAAGCATGGAGAGGAAGCAGGATGTGGACACAACTTGAATGGTGAGTCAGTATGAGAGCTTCTAGCCCTTGCAGGTGATTTGGGGTGCCTGGGCCCAGGTGAATTGTATCCTAGCATCTGATAAGAACTTGCAGATGTGATTTACCTCACTGTCAGTAATGCTTAAAAAGTTTTGAGAGTATTTGAGGCAGTCAAATGATATACTTATTTTTGTTAACGGGGCAAGAACATTTTGAGACACTTTGTACTAGTAGAGTTCATTGACTCTTGGTTAATTCCAGAACCCGTTGTTAAACAGGTGGATTGTGGGCATTTTGAAAATCATGACTTCTAGCCATCTGCATACATTCACTAGGAATACGTCCCACTAACTAATCTCAGGATTACATGGACAGTACATCTTCAGCAAAGTTAGAGGATCCTAACTTCAGCAAAGTATATGGGACAAAATGTGAAACCTGAAGGGAATTATAGAAGAAGGAGATGACAGTATAAAAAAAAGCTGGTTGCAAACTTAGGTTGCCTTACTAGATGTTAGTGTGTAGTTCTTGTTAGTGGCGAGCTGATCGTCTTGTGCTGCCTCTGAAGCAGGGGACTGTAGTAGTACATGGAAATTTGAGGAGGAATACAGATGTGCCAGCACTCAGCGATGAAGAATTGAGCACCATGTAGGGAAGGCAGTGGGGTTATTGTGCATGGAGAAGAGAAACTTACAGAGAACATGAAGCCAGACTTTACATTTTTAAATTTCTTGGGGCGCCTTGGTGTCTCAGTCAGGTAAGCGTCCAACTCTTGATTTCAGCTCAGGTCATGGTCTCAGGGTCTTGGGATAGAGCCCCACCTCGATCTCTATACTCAGTGAGGAGTCAGCTTATCCCTCTGCAACCTTCCCCAGCTAGTGTTCTCTTTCTCTCTCTCTCTCTCAAATAAATAAATAAATCCTAAAAATTGTTTTAGCTTCTTAAATCTGTCATTTGATATTTTTTTCATCAGTTTTGTGAACATCTCAACCATTTTTGTCTTTAAATATTGCTCCTGCTCACTTTCTCTCTTTTCTCCTTCTAGGACTCCTGTGAAATATTTGGCTATTAAACTATCATCTGGGTTTTTATTATGTGGTTTTGCAGTTATAGAACTCCCATTCCATTTTACATTATGTTGTATATTTTCAGTTCTGTGGTGAAATTTTTAATTCTCTTTTTATCTTCTTGAACACCAAAGGCATTGTTATTGAAAGGTCTTTATCTGATAAGTTCAATAACTGGACATTCTATGACTCTTTTTTAAAATTTTTATGTTTTTATTTGAGAGAGACGGAGAACAAGAGAGAAAGAACTAGCAAGGAGAGGGAGAAGCAGGCTCCCCTCTGACCAGGGAGCCCCATGCTGAGCTTGATCACAGAACCCTGGAGCCAATGACATGAGCTGAGGGCAGATGCTCAACCAACTGAGCCACCCAGGTGCTCCTGGACACCCTATGGGTCTGATTCTATCTTCTATTATTTCTATTTATTACTGATCATTTAGCCTTACATCTTTGTATACCTACTTTTCTTGTGATTATCTTATCAACACTGTACTAAAAAATTGTTTGTGGAAAAGTTGTGAGACCAGAGATGACATTATCTTTCACTAGAAAGGATTTTCTGTTAGTGCTGGCAGGAACCAGGGGGACTAGCAGTCAGTGGTCACTTTAATCCAACTTTATAGTTTTAGATTTTAGGGGCCATTCAGATGACATGAAGCTGTTCATGTCAGGGCTGGTTTATTTCTGATTCACCTTTATTTCCAGGGTATAGTCTTTTAGGGTTGCAACCTAAAATATGGGGCTTTATTACCTCCCCATTATTATCCCTTGGCTGGCTCTGGATTCAACTCTTGCTCCTTTAGCCCCATGAGGATAAAAACCAGGGGAGTACCATTTAGCCCCAGTACCCTGTATCCAGAATCAATATCTGCTTTCGGGAGAAACACAAGCCCTACCAAAATTGTATCTCTAGATTTCCATTTACTTTGGGATCTTGGCCTAGAACTTCTTCATTACTTCAGTAGCTTTTAAAACACTTTGCTCATCTCTTCTACTTATTTTCTGTAGGAGGATTCGTCCTTATTACCAAGTGTGTAATTACTAGAAGCCATTAAGTGAGAGAATAGATTTGTTCTGTTTTGTCTGGTGGTTGGATGAAGTCTGATGGATGGAATTTACAAAGAGGCCAATTTCTACTAAAGCAAAGGAATAACTTCCTAGCAATTATGCTAACAATAATAAAATGGGTGGCTCACAAAATTGAGAGCTCTCTGTCATGTCTTAGTTAAAATGATGCTTTGCCAACATTTCTTCTGGGAAATCTTTAGTGGCAGAGGGAAGGTAACTTGTATCCTGTGGGACTGTTTAGATGTGGGACACATGAGACTTGATGTTTTCTGAACCTAAGACAAATCTCACCCTAACGTAGTCCAAACAGGATTCTGGATTTCTCCCCCATCTCTGTAATGGTGCCAGGACCCTACCCCTGTGCAAATGTTCAGGCTTCAAACCTAAAAGTATCCTTCATACTCTCTTTCCTTCACATTCCACATCTGATCCATTAATGAGAATTGTCAGTTCTCCTCCAAAATGTATCTTGGACCTGACCACATCACTTCTCACCCACAACCCAAATCTAAGCCACTATGTTAGTTTGCTAGGACTGCCATAACAAAGCACAACAGACCGGGTGACTTAAGCAACAGAAATGTATTGTCTTACAGTTCTAGAGTATGGAAGTCCAAGATCAAGGTGCCAGGAGGGTTGGTTTCTTCTGAGGCCCCTCTCCTTGGTAGCAAATGGCCATCTTCTGTCTTTGTCTTCATGTGGTCTTCTTTCTATACCAGTCTGTGTCTTCATGTTCTTTTCTTAAAAGGTCATTAGCCACACCGGATTAAGATCTGCCCCCAATGATCCCACTTTACCTTAATTACCTCTTTAAAGACCCTATCTCCACACATAGTCACATTCAGAGGTACTTCAAGTTAGAGGTTTTTTTTTTTTAAGATTTTATTTATTTATTTGACCCACAGAGAGAGATCACAAGTAGGCAGAGAGGCAGGCAGAGAGAGAGGTGGAAGCATGCTCTCCACCGAGCTGAGAGCCCGATGCGGGGCTCGATCCCAGGACCCTGAGATCATGACCTGAGCCGAGGGCAGAGGCTTAACCATCTGAGCCACCCAGGCGCCCTTCAGGTTAGAGTTTTAACGTGAATTTGGGGGATACAACTCAGCCTGTAACAGCCACAGTTTTTCCTTGCTCTGACCATGGCAACAGCCCACTTCCATTTCTTTCAGCCTCATTCTCCCACAGCCCCAAAGCCTACCAGCCACTTAGCAGCCAGAGTGATTTTTCTGAAGTACAAATTATGTCACATTATTCCTGTGCTGAAAACACTGCAGCAGAACCAGAATCAAATTCACATGTAGGTCCACAGGCCCTGTTTGATTTCACCTTTACCCACCTCTCTGACTTCACCTCCCACCAACATTCACTGCACATCAGCTATACTGGTCCTCTGTTGTCTCTTTAAACATTCAAACTTTGTTCTCAGGAATTTTGACTGTGTTCTCTCTCTCTCTCGCTCTTGCTCTCACTCTCGCTCTTCCCCCCGCCTTGGAATTTGCATGGGTATTTTTTTTTTGTCATCTCCTCCATGAGGCTTTATTGATGCTCTAAACTCAACACACCCCACCTCCACCTTCTATTACATAGCTCCCCTGTATTTTCTTCATTTTAATTCTAAGAGTCTGAAATTGTAAAATGTATCTATTGTCTACATGCATATTACCTGCTTTGCATTCTAGAATGAAAGTGCTTTGAGGACTGAAACTCTGCCTATCTTGGACACTGCTGCCCCCATGCCTGATGCAGTGTCTGCCATGGGAGATGCCCAGGAAAGATTTCTTCCACTGATTTCAAGAATAGAGAGTCTGAAAAATCTTTCCTCTTCCCCTCAACATTTTAGTGAAGTTAGTTACTGTGAGCTCCTTTTCTTCCTGTAAATTCATTTATCCTCTGGCATAGACTCCATATCACTGGGGGGCAAATTCTTATTCAAAACGCTTAGAGTAGAGAATTACTAAATCTGAAATGGCAAGTTGGTTTCTTCCCGTGTGGCAACACTGATTACTAGGAGGTGGTTAAGAAGGACTTTGAGGCACCACCTGAGTTCATTCGGAGTGTCATGATTGATTAGTAATGTCTACCATTGGCACTGTATGGGAGCATTCAGGCTCATGTGCTGAATTCCTGCTGTTGTAGGCTCTATGGTGTCTACTGCATCCATGAATGTATCAAGAACTTATCTTATATTCAGCGGTGCTTTAGGCAGAATTAAAGACTAAAATGTTCTACAAATCTAGATTCATATAATCATGGGGTTTATTTAAAACTATGTTGATTGGATATTAAAACTTGGAGAAAACATGACATATCCAGTCCCCTATCTACATGAAGATAAATAAACTTAAGCATCCATTATTAATGACTAAGAATTATAAAATATTTTCAAGGATAGAGTTTCTTCAACTTTTCCAATAAACTTATTTACATTCTTTATCTTCACTTGGCTGTCACTTGGCTGCTCTGGGAATTGTTCCAAATGTACACCAGAAATCACTATGTAGCTTGAGCACATGCCCTCTTGTTTAGTTTCTAATGAAAAAAGAATATAATTTCTTCTGTTCATTCATGAATTCAAGAGTTGGCACAAGTCCTCGGAACACCCACTATGTTTAGGTGCATCAGGGGTGTAGACAGAGATGAAAGAACTTTCCACAAGCTCCCATTCCAATGGCAGAAAGACGACTGCAGGGTCTTGTGGTATGTTCTGTGCTGTGCTCAGGGTTACAGATGCTGTTGAACTTGGAAAGAGAAGTCTAATTGCTCTTCAGTCTTCTGTTCTTCAGGAGAAAGAGTACCATTTCCTTTAAGCTTTCTTCAAAATCACATCAGCATAATTTCCTCGAACAGATCCCATGGCCAGCTTCAGCGCCAATAATACTTAACCACGCCGCCGGGCATACCCAACCTCAGAGACAGAGCCAACCACGGCCCCACGAGTTCTGACCAAGCCTAAGTATTGTTGCCAACAGAAATTCCTTAGATTGATTGAATGCTCGAATCTCAAGGCAACCTTTCAAGGTTTTTGCCACTGAAGATTATGTTTGCAGACCAATCAGCAAAATGTAGAATGAGATTATCCTTCTCGTGGTTTGGATAAGGAAAAGCACATTCTCTACTGTGTAGATGAAAGTTGAGAAAACAGTTGAGTGGGATGTTGCCCATTTGAGTTCTCTGGATCCTATAATCAAGGATACCTGGGAGTTTGGGGATGTTAGACGTAAGCTAACAGATGTAAGCATTTTAGGAAGCACTGGGGGAGTAGCCCACATTTTCCCAATTATTTCGCAAAACATAGCTCTTGCTACTTTGTATGAGCAAGATAATCAAGGCAGCCGCTCTGTGACCTTCAATGTCATTAGGGCAGTTGTTAATGAGGACATGCTCTCTAGTGAGCACAGAGTGGCTAGCTGCTAATTCCCAAAGATCGAGGTGGAAGCCACCTAATCTAGGGCTCTGAGACTCCCGTTTCCAAAACCTGGAAGGTTCTTTTCTAAAGGAAAAGCCTATTGGTCCATTCTATGTAGGAATTTGCCTTAAAGAAGGCTGTAAAACAAAAGTGTCCACTCCTAGGGGTGCCATGATTGAATAGGCTTCAATCAAACAAACCAACCAATAAATACTTTAAACCATCTATTTGGATTATGGGTTATCTACATGTAGATATTCATTATATTTGATCTCATGTGTCCTATTTCCTCTGTGTATTCATTTGCACATGTCTTGTATTTGTATGTGTATGCCTGCATGAATGTATATATCAAATTTAAAATGCATTTGCATGTAGAAGAAGAGACAGCCTTGGCAAATCAAAAAGCTGCTGGAGTTGCATAGCACATCCTCTCATGGCCTTGAGCTTGCTTTCTGTGTCCTGCACAGACTCCCTGATGCCACACCTGCTAGGAAGTAGCTTCATCCTAACTGTGGGCATCTGTTGGGATGGCCATGCGAACATTATTTTATTGGGTCTTTGCATCTGTCATTTGCAGGTAAGAAAACTGAGATGAGATGAGAAATGAGAAGTTTTTTTAAAAAAGATTTTATTTATTTATCGAGAGAGAGAGCACATGCATGCATGACTGGGGGTTGGGGGGCAGAGGGAGAAGCCAACTCCCCACTGAGCCACTGAGCAGGGAGTCTGATGCAGGACTCAATCCCAGGACCCTGAGATCATGACCTGAGCTGAAGGTAGGCGCATAACTGATTGAGCTACCCAAGAAATGAGAAGTTAAGAGATAATCTTACAGGTTGGGATGTAGACACAGGAGTGCTTGTGTGTGTGTGTGCATGCACACACACACGTGTGAACATACACATGCACACACACACAGGTAAAAATACATTGTAGCTCTGATGATATCACACTAGACTCTCATAACACTGGTGATATCTATTTTTGGATCCTCAAATTGGCCAGCCGCTAATCCTCCTCCTCCATCCCATTGTTTGTGGGACTCCTTCTCATCTTTCTAACCTAAAGGTCACTATTCAGAGAGGCTTCTGTGACCATATAATTCAGATTCCCTTGTTTGCTTTCTTCAAAACTCTTATCATGATTTATAATTACTTTCGTTTTGTCTATTTGGTCATTTGTTCACTGTTTGAATGTTTCTCGCCCACTAGAAGGCGAGCTGCATGATGTCTCAGGGCTGGTCCCTCATCTCCCACTGTGGCCCCAGCACCTGTGCACAGTGTTTAATGCCCCAGTAGTGTCCTCAATGCCCAGGAAACCCTGCTTTGCTGTCTCACTCAGTTCTGGGGACTCTGTAATTGCTGCCTTTAATGGTCCTTCTCCTCCAGAATGGTGGTGGTTTCATTCATTCAATCACCCCCTCCCTGGCCTCTGAAAAACTACTGAATGCCTCTTCTGAGACAAGCCTTGTGGAGGAGAATAAGGACACTAATATGACTAATATATGCTGTTTGTCCTCTGTCAGTTCGTGGACTAATGGGGGGAGGGAATATTGAGCAGACGAAGGGCTCTGAGAGAAGCAACCCCAGGATACTCCGTGGGCTCAAATGTTGGTGCCCTAGCCCAGTCTGGATAGGCAGGGAAGCCTCCTGGAAGAAGGGACTGGGGAGAATGTTTCAAAAATTTAAAAACAATGTAAATGCTTTATTTTTTGCAGTTTTGTTGGCATATAATTGGCGTGTGACATTGTATCATATTATGTTGTATTTTATTTATTTATTTATTTATTTATATTGGAAATAAAAGGCACAGCATAGGGAACAGTCAATGATGTTGTAATAGTGTTGTACGGTAAAAGACGGTAGTTATGCTTAGGAGCATAGCATAACACACAGAGATGTGGAATCACTATGTTGTATGCCTGAAACTAATGTCACATGGTGTGTCAACTATCCTCGAATTAAAAAATAAAAATAAAAAAGGAAGGCTTAGACATGTTACTTAATTTCAATCACGAAATCATAGGCTATGTGAGGGTTTTTCATTCCTGTTTGGAGGGTAGGGAATACAGAGTTGAAATTCAAATTGTCATAAAAGTGAAAGCAGCCAGGCATGACTCCTTTGAATGGAGACCGTGTTTAGGAGGATCTTGAAGGACCAGTAGGATTTAGTCAGCTAGAGTGGAGCTGGCCTGGCGTGTGTGTGTTGCGGGGGGGAGTCGAGGTGGGGGAGGAGAATGCAGAACGGTCCAAGGGAAGAAGCCTCATGTGCAAAGACAGCAGGGCTGTTTGGAGCCTGTGGGGGGGGGATTTGGTGTGGCAAGCACCTTGCATAAAAGTACAGGGTAAGGGACAGAAGTCCTAGACAGGGAGCGTGCATCTTGAGATGGGCTAAGCATTTTTTTAAAAAATCACTCTGGGAACACCTGGGTGGCTCAGTGGGAAGCCTGCTTCTCCCTCTCTCCCTCTCCCTGCTTGTGCTCCCTCTCTCCCGTCTCTCTCTCTTTCTGTCAAATAATAAAATCTTTTTAAAAAATAAAAATAAATGGAAAGATCCCTCTGGTTGCAGGACGGAGAGGGTACTGAGGGCCTGTGGAGTGTTCATTCATTCACTTATTCATCCACAATCTTTATGTAGTACCTACTCTATGAGGGACACTGTGCTGGTCTGATCTAGTAGAAAAGACTAATCCAGCACCCGAAGTGAATAGAAAAGCACAGGTTGTGGTACTAGCCACCAAGGGGAAGAAGGAGGAGCTGTGGGAGCAGTTGACAGGGCCCCAGAGGCCACGAGGAGGAAGCAATGACCGTGTTGACTTTTGATGGATGACGAGGTGTTCATTAGCTCTGCACATTGTTCCAGTGCAAAGGGTTCTGACGTTGAACGCAGGTGGTGGCTGTGGACTTGAGGGAAGGAGACAAGCTAGACAGATCTTAGGGAGGTAGAACCAGTAGGACTTGAAGGACTTTGGAGTAGGGGACAGTGGGGATGGAGGCCAGGGGGAGAGAAACAAGTCAGGAATGGTCCGGGTGCTGGCTTGGGTGCTCTGCGAGGGT
Organism: Ailurus styani; assembly: GCA_002007465.1. Classification (NCBI taxonomy): domain Eukaryota; kingdom Metazoa; phylum Chordata; class Mammalia; order Carnivora; family Ailuridae; genus Ailurus; species Ailurus styani. The sequence continues at coordinate 1,634,667 of LNAC01000094.1, read as the reverse complement.
GATGCCCTCACGGGGACTTCAACACAGAAAGACACAATGACAAGGCTTGCCGTGTCTTTCACTGACCCCCTCTCACTTCTCACAATGGTGTTATTGGTTCTCCACCCCCCTCTATCTGTCAGGCACTATACTAAGTGCTTTGCATGGATTAACCCTAACCATTGTCAGATGAGCCAGTGGCTCTTAACAGGTGGAGGCTCAGAGAGGCAAAGTGACCTGATCAGGGCCACAGGCTCCTCAGTTACAGAGCCTGGTCTGGAAGCCACCTCTCCAGAGCAAGTGGCTGTACCCACACGCGCAGGGTGAATTTGGACTATCTACCAGCCACGTTTCTGCCTTCATCTTTGCATTTTATTAGAACTGTCAGTCCCCTGACTCGAAAACCATCATCCAACACTAACATTTAATGGCAGCTGGTCACTGATGAGCTTTGTTTGTCAACCCTTTATGACAGCATTTGATTAAAACCTCAAGTTCTCCCTGAGCTAATAGGACTTGCTAACACTGCCACATGACCACGAAGGGATTAGAAAGCAGACTGCCCTACCGATTCCCCAGCCACCTTGGGAGCCCCAGCTTCCTTCTGGAGGACACTGGCTGAACAGGAGGTCCCCAGGTGTGAGCAGAAGAGGGAAGGGGTAGAGGTTCACACGTACTAGAACTCTGAGGTGCTGGAGATGTTTCCCAGTGAAGGACACTCTGGCTAACATCTTGATAAAGTTACATGACTAACAGGTAGCTAGGGAGTTTGGATTTGAATCCAGGCCTGTCTATACCCCTTACTCCACCAGAAATGGTGTGGCAGGAGAGGTGGAAGAAAGTGGGAGAGTTGTGTTTGGAAAGGAATTTCACGAGGCTTTCAGGTGAAAAAAAATAGATTCCTTCTTCCTGAGGTTCTAACAGGCAGCATTAGGACCCAGAGCAGAATTCAGATTAAGTCAGCAAACCCTAACCCCTCTGTGTGCCAGGGACTGGCATATCAGGAACAAAAACACCATCTTTGGCGTCTTGTAGCTCACAGTTGGGGAGAGCAGACAGACAGGGGGCCTGGCGCTTCTCACATGAGTCCCCCGTGCTGAGTGCACTAGCGGACCCGGTTGCAAAGGAACGGGGCCCGATTGCCCATGACTGGGGTTACTGGGGAACGCTTGGGATAGACGATGGCCTTTAAAGGGTCTTCAGGGAACAAGCAGAGCTCTGACAAACTGAGAGACAGAAGGAGGATGTTCCAGGGAGCAAGGATACTGAGGCAGGCAATCTACTGGAGTGTTTAGGAAGAGTGATTAGCAGGTAGGTTCTCTCTGGAGAAATGCCAGCTATGAGTCTGAAGGTGGTCTGTGGGGGGCCTTGAACATCAAGCTTCCTGAAGTAAGAGTTGTCTTGCTTTAGGCCAGCTTGAAAGAGGAACATCTAGATTTACACAAAGATAGTCACTGTTGGCTGGAGCTCTTTAAGATGCCGCTGATAGGGTGAGGGCTGTTTAAGTTTAAGATTTGCTCCTAGAAAAAACCCTCCCCACCCCCACCCATCGCAAGGAACTCATTGCTCTCTGAAAACACATAGCCCCAGTTACTTTGATCTTAAACTCGAGCCTGAGATCAGAGCTAGCCCCAAAAGATTTGAAAGTATGTCAGACCACTGAGGGCTGGCCTGCTGAGGGAGATGATACCTAGGTCGGGATGGGAAGGGAACTTGGGGAATTGGATGCTACAGGGGTGCCCTGAGAATGCCAGCCTGTTTGGCGTTAGTCAGATGGGAAAGGAACAAAGTGAATGATACCCTAACGTTTCCTTTCTGATGACTATCTTGCCCTGCATATTTATAGAGAAACAAGCACCAACATGTTTTGGCATTTTTTCAAATATTTGCCCCTTGATTGCAAAAAAAAAAAAATTGTAACAGGCCTCTTAACTGCTTGGTTAACTTCCTTAGTCAGGAAGAATGGAGGTTATTAGAATTATTATTATTTTTTACCATTCCCCTCCAACCCAACTCTGGTATTTTTCACATAGTCGAAGACAAATAGTTGAAGAACGGCATTTGCTGGTCTTTAAATGGAAGAGCGTGGAAGAATGTGTTGGGAGAAGCAGCATTTAAGAGGTGAACGATTACCATGTATTTAGTGTTTGAGTCCATCCGTCTTTGAGGGCAGAAGCCTTTAATCAGGACCAGTGATTATAGGGATAATGTCAAGATAAAAATCATATGCATTCTAACATTTGAAAAAATTCTCCACTTTGAGTCGCTAATGGTAGCTTAGATTATTAGCACAGAGATCATTCTAGAGATCTAATGGGCCCTTGCTGGTTCCACTCTTGGCAGGCCTTGGGCTCTGGGTTCACCTTTGTAATTTGGCCTTTGGCTTAGAGTCTGTCTGTGTCTCCACAGGCACATTGATTTGGAAGCTGAATTCATCCTCAGGAGTGACTCTTACTAAGGGATTCCATGCTAGTTGTTTTTAAGATAACCAGTCTGTTGACTGAAGTCAGGAGTTGCAACTGAGTGGGTTGAGTGGGCACTGCAATTTCCCTTACCCTTTTGGGATGACTAGTTGGTGGGATATTGCTCTTTTACTTGTGGAGCTTACACTTTCCTGCCTTTGGGCCCCTGCTGTTTATAAAATGTTTTCCCATACCTTGCATTTGTTTTTGTTTATTTGTTTGTTTGTTTTTTAATTTAAATTCGATTAGCCAAGGTATAGTACATTATGAGTTTTTGATCAATGATTGATTAGTTGAGTATATCACCCAGGGCTCGTCATATCAGCTACCCTCCTTAAGGCCCATCACCCAGTTATCCCATCCTGCCACCCACTTCCCTTTCTGCACCCCTCCGTTTGTTTCCCGGAGTCCAGAGTCTCATTTGGTTTGTCTCCCTCTCTGATCTCTTCCCATTCAGTTTCCACCGCACCCCCCACCCCAACTGTCCTCTGCATTATTCCTTATGGTCCACATATGAGTGAAACCTTATGAAACTTGTGTTTCTCTGATTTGTGTTTGTTTAATGGACATTTTTTTAAAAGATTTTATTTATTATTTGACAGAGAGACACAGCAAGAGAGGGAACACAAGCAGGGGGAGTGGGAGAGGGAGAAGCAGACACCCCACTGAGCAGGGAGCCCAATGCAGGGCTCGATCCCAGGACTCTGGGATCATGACCTGAGCTGAAGGCAGACGCTTAATGACTGAGCCACCCAGGCGCCCCTAATGGACATTTTTAAAGAGCTTATTACATAGAGGCTTTGTGCTAGGTGTTGGGATGAGTAAGCAAGCAAAAGACATAATCCCTTCCTGACGAAGCATATAGTGCAAGCATTCCTTCCTTCATCATTCCTACCAGCCTTCAACAAATGTTTATGGGGTATCTACCATGAATGTCATTGATCCGGGTAGTGGGCCTGCCGTAGGGCAAAATCTTTGCTCTCAGGCTGCTTGTGTTCTTGAAGAGACGTTGAAAACTCACTATGTAATGTGCCAGGTGTTATGAGAATGGTGATGAAAAATAAAACCGGGAGTGCAGAAAGTTATTTTTTTTCCACAATTTTATTCATATTTATTTGAATGAAAGTTCACAAAAAAAAGAAGTAAAACTCCAAGAAAGACTTAGACTCAGGAGCTTATATGCCCTTTTTAATAAATGAAAAAGGCAGAAAGTTTTAATCAAAGAATCACATGTCTTATCTCCGTTCAGTGGGTTTAGTAAATCCATTCTAAGGATGTGAATGACAAGGCCCTGGGTGCATGGAATTGCTCCGGGTCCTACAGTGAGCTGCCTACAGAGGCAGGATTCGCCCCCGGCTGCACTCTTTTGGTTCTTAGCTCTCTGCACAGGCACATGGCCCGTCACCACAGTCTGCTATCTTCCATTGGGGGTTCTACCAAATGAGGAGATGTTTCCCTTAAACGACCTCCAGTCTCAAAATTTTCTTCTACCTTCGGTTATTCCCCCAGAACTTGACTTTATTTCAGAGGGTTTTATTTATTTGTTTTTCCAGAAGGAATGCCTTAAATGTGTCCTTTCTACTTCTTTCATTTTAAGACCCCACTCCTCCCAGGAGAGAAACCTGAATAAAACTCCAAAGAACCAAACTGGATCAATTGGGAATGACCTTAGAGTCACGTGATCTGCCTTGGAAGCCTGGATTTGCCTGTCACTGTCTGTGTGACTTGTGTTTCTCCCTCCCTCCCTTCTTTTCTTTTCCAGAATCTTCCATATCTGTGACATCATTATAGCAACAGCACCCTGCCCACCAGCTCCAAGGGTTGCTGTGAAAGACTACGTAAGACAGCATGTAAGAGTTCTTCATGAACCTGCCCCTGGGGGAGATACCCACAAGGACAACAAGGGTCAATGGGTATAGTGGGAGGAGCACACACTCTGGGCTTTGGGGAGCTGGGCGCAACCCCAGCACACCTGGCTGCCCGAGGTCCTTCCTTCTCTAATCCCGTCTGTTCACGTGACCATGGAGCCGGCCAGGGCGACGTCCACCTGGCCAGGGAATGAGGACAGTAATGCCTCCGCCAGAAGATGGAAGATTGAATGAAATGCAGATGGAAAGGCCCCCCAGCTCTGCCCTCTGATCCCCAAACTGCAAGGGTTCAGGAGCACCTTTGTGACATTTGCCACATCGTCACTTGAAACACGTTCATTTACATTTGCCCCTTAACCATATCTAAACAATCAAGGCCACAAATCGCAGGTTTTATTTCGTGCATGTCTTAATATCCATTGGCCTAAACATGTCATCCTGAAAATGGCTAATTCCTGAAATCTTCGTAAGCGGCCTGGTGCCATGTGGGCAGTCGTCTGGAGAGCCCCTCAGAGGGAGCCTTTCCTGTCCATCTTTGTTCTCCAGCACATTCTCATGGAGCTTTCAACTCCTATGTTGCCCCTTCCGAGATGCCATCTCATTTGATCCTTCTGGTATTTGGAGCTGAGAGCAAGGCTGAAATGATTGTCTCCACTTCATTGGCATAAAAGCCGCGGAGAGAGGAAATAAGTTGCCCAGAGTCATGCTGCTAGTTTGGGGGGAGCCAGGAAGAGAGTGCAAGGTTCTGGACTCCCAACCCAAAGTGCTCTCCTCCTCTGGCTGGGATGTCCTCCCTCACCCCAGGACCCTGGGCCACCCACCCACTGCTGGCTCCTCCCCTCCAGACCTGGCTGAGGCCTCGGGAGGCTGTCTGGCCTCTCCCAGCTCAGTTGTAAATACTAGAGAGGGGCTCTCTTATCTTAGAGTCATTTCTCACTTAGCCAGCTGCCAGCAGTCTGAGCGTCTGTTAACTCGCAGATTGCAAATCAGCACCAAACTGGACAGCAAACCCGTGAGCCTACCCTGGAGCCCCAGCAGGCAGCACCCCCTGCCTGGGGAATTGCAGAGAGAACTTTGGGACTGAGTGCAGCCAAGAGACACCCGGTTGAAAGAGATGCTCTGAGCCCAGACTTATTGTCCTGCCTCCTAGGAAGAAGGACTACAAAGAGGGAGCCAGGGACTGGAAACCAGGCCACTGAGCGCCAGTCAGAGTCACGTGGGGGAGAGAAGGGAGGGAAGCCCAGTTCCAAGTTTAATGTGTCCTCCAGAACACACCAGCTCTATATCCAGAGAATCATGCAAAGGCACAGACAGAGATCATTCTAGAGATCTAATGGGCCCTTACTGGTTCTCAGAGTACCTAGATAGGTACTCTGCCAGGGGCATCTTTCTTTCTATTCCCACTCAACTCCTACTCACCATCAGGAGTCTGCTCCTTCACCCATTCATTGATTAATTCAACCAAAACATATAAACAAATAGATGAGGTAAAGTACAGGGGTTAGCCTGGCCACTGGAGAAGAGGGTCCTTGGCAAACACCCCAGCAGGGCCAGCGACAGAGAATAGAATAATCAGGCCTGAGCCCTCACTGAGTGCCTTCTCTGGCATCCCTCATGGGCCTGTCAGCTTGATCCCATAGTTTGTACCTGGGCTCTGTCTTCCCTCTCCAGCCAGTTCCTTTGGAGCTCAGGCCCCGCCCTCCCCGGGGTGTCCCACCTTTGACGAAGTTTGTTGGGACCCTGACAGTTGAACTCCAAAATGCCTGTTGATACCTTGTAATTGTTGGCTTTTTCATACTTTCTTGTTTGTCTCCCCAGATGGACTCTGACTTCATCAAATGGGCCTTGGTCAACTTCTTTCTGTTCACCTCCCTCCATCCCATGCTCTGACCCCCAGCATCCAGCCCTGGTGGGCCACAAGGCAGGGTCAGTGATGGACACAGATGGGCTTTCCTCTCTAGGGGTAACATTTGTTTAACAGTCATGCCTCCGGTGCCCATATTTTGTCAAAGGAAGAGATGCCTTGCAATAACAATGTTTTGAGCCACTTAAAATGGCTCAAGCTAGGGGTGCCTGGGTGGCTCAGTGAGTTGGTTAAGTGTCTGCCTTAGGCTCAGGTCATGATCCCAGGATCCTGGGATCAAGTCCCACATCGGGCTCCCTGCTCAGCAGTGGTCTGCTTCGCCCTTCCCTTCTGCCCCTCCCCCTGCTTGTGTGCTAGCTCGCTCTCTCTCTCTCTCTCTCTCAAAAAAAAAAAATAAATAAAATCTTTCAAAAATAAAACGAAATAAAATGGTTCAAGAGAATTCTACAGTACCTGGGACTATTTCTCCTGGGAGTTCAAGAACAATACAATGGCAAATATAAATAATTCTTCTCTTCCATTTGTTTCTCTGGTGTTCTTCTATTGTTTAATGGCTCCCCTTTGTAGAAGGGCCAAGGACACAAAGGGGTTAATTTTAGCAAGGCCGAGAAAGGAATAGCCAGGGAAGCATGGAGTGGGTGAGAGATAACAAGAATTCTAGAATTCAGGCAGTGTGGGTGGGTGGCTAGGGGGGCAGGTGAATCTCAGAGAGGTAGGTCTCCTTGCCCACTTCTCCCTGACCCCCGTATCATGATCACGGATGATTTGGGGTGGATGAACAATTTAAAATCTCTTTTTCATCTCCCATGGTTCTTCCATTCTTGTCGGCAATTATTGCTGATGGCAGGGCATGCTGCTGTCTTGGCAGAGTGGGGCCTTCCTGCTGGGGAGAGAGGTTTTGAGTTTTATGTCCCAATATGACTTTGATGGATTCAGACAAATTTCTCAGACTTGGTGGACCTTCGCCCAGGCTGGAAATCTTCCCTGGGCAGCAGGAAACATCTGAGACACCCAGACCCCAAATGGGGTGTTTTGCTTTACTAATCCCTAGATCTTGGTGGACAATGTCCAAAAGAGCTTGAGGAAGGCAGAGCTGGGGTTCAGTCTCCAATGCTGTAAGTAATAGCAGAGGTATCCCTCAATTTAGAGTTTGGGCATGGTTTCTAAGCCCTTTGCTAGATTGAACCATGTCCAGTCCAAGGTGACCTGGGATGAGAAAATGCAGAGGGTGGCCTGTACTACTGGGAGAGGTTTATCCTGGGGCTACATCTTTAAAGAAGATCATAAACCATCCATGATTACATGGCCTAGAAAGAGAGAGGGGTTTGAAAGAAAGACAGAATGGAAAGGAAGAATGAATGGAAATCACAGGTAGAACCGGGTAGTGGTTGTCAATGGGTAGGACAAATCAAAGAGCAGAACTGGAGGAATCTAGAAAATGGGCAGTGATTCCAGGGTCAGGAGGAAGCATGTCAACCTGGAAGTTCAGGCCACAAAGCCTGGTCATCTACTGTTGCCGCCATGTTTGATGTGCACCTGGAACGACATAGCACCAAATGCAGACTGAGACAGACCCAGATGGGGGATGGGCTTGGGCACCTGGCTCTGCAACCACGACCTAGGCTCTGCTCCACAAGGGATGCCATTTGTAATCTCAGAGCTCAGGAATGAGGGTCAGAGAAGCCTTCCAAGTTGCCAGGAGCCAGCCTCTGTCCCAGACTGTCGTCCCTACAACAAGGCCATGCTAAGCCTCTTGGGCCCTAAGTTGAGATGCATGATAGAGTATTTCCCTTCCCCAGTTCCTGGGCCAAAGTCCTCAGAAGATTCGTGCCAATGGAATCCTCTTTACAGGCCAAGGATGCAAGCTGTTATTTAGTATGTGTTATGTGTCAGGCACTGTGCCATGCTTTGGGTTCCAAATGTTACCATAAGAATAGTCTTTCAGCCTAATGAATGGGAGAGAGTCCTCTATGTATGTGGGCTTTGAACTCATAGATGTACAAAGTTAGGAAGTGATCCAGAAGAAGCATGCCTCAAGGGTATGCAGAGAGGAGTTATTAATGCCTGGGTAAGGTTTTGAAGAATGAATAGGAGTTCTCCAGGTAGATAGGGGAAGGGAAGGCATGACAAAAAGAACGAATAAGTTATGCAAAAGTATAGAGACACTGAGTCCCCTGGGTGTTCAGGGAATTGGAGGTGGGGGAAAAGGTCACAGTGCACCCATATGCCCCGGTAAGGAGTTTGCATGCAGTCATGTAAGTGACGGGGAGCCACTGAAGAATTTTAATCAGGGTGTCCACATAATCCTACAGACAAGACAGCTTGAAGAGGGGACGCTTACCTCAAAGGAACACTGCAAAAGGAGGAAATGCAGATCGTATGCCCACTTGGCCAACTGATGGCATGACCCACAGACACTCATCTCCCTTCTGGGTCCTTCCTGCCACATTGGCCAAATCCCTTCTGGAATATACTGACAGTGCTTTTGTAAGCAGAGTGTCTCTGGAAGGGAATGGGTATGAAAGCTCTTTGGGAAAAATGGGCTATACAAGCAAGATGAGGCCGTGCGCTTTCTACTTTCTGAGGGCTTAAGAAGGATAGCAAACCCATCAGCTCCGAGTGCCCACCCTGCCACCCAGGAAGGCTTAGGCCCCCAGCTTCTTAAGATGCACTATGGAAAATAGGGAGCAACGTCAGCAGTTTGCGGGTGTGCCAAATTGGTTCAGCTAGGGTGTCTGATTGTCTGGTGCCTTCCCCAGCTTGTGGGGGGGGGCAGGATTTGTTGGGGCTTTGAGGCCCGTAGTAGCTTCTCCCTTCTCCGGGCCCACCCTCCAGCAAGGCCCCAAGGAGTCACCGCAGATCCTAGCTTGGAAACCAGATCCACCTGTCTCGGGCTGGCTAATCTCCTAAAGGTTCTGGTGACGGGGATGGGCAAATTGATCACTGACTGACAGGTCCCCAGGCCAGCTTGGAACGCCTGCTTGGGGTGAATTGGCAGTGCTTCCTGCTTTCCAGAGTTCATGGGAACATGCTGTTCCAGTACAAACAGGCTGGACCACAAGCAGGCCGGGGAGGCAGGGGGCTCTGGAGCATGCAGAACACAGTGGAAGAGCCTGAGTGCCCAGGAGAACAAATGGTGCTCCTTTAAGGCAGGGTTTGCTCCCTCTCCGGCATCCCAGACTCCCGCCATCTGCAAACTGCGTCTTATTGTCAATGACTCCCAAGGGCTCTGCTTTGGACAGATATTGGAGGACACACAAGGCCCACAAGGGTAAACCCACAAGGGTACTGGGGCGGGGGGTGCGGGGGTCAAACCACTCGGATCCTGTTCTGACATGAGAATGAGTAAGACTTTGGAGGGGCCATGGCTGAAAGAGTCAGCCCAGCTGGTTTCCCAGGTGGGACCCAAGGGAAGCCTTTGTCTTCGGACAGTGGGGGGCATCTCTGACTCAGAAGTGCAGAAGCCTGACAGATCCCCTCACATCAGGATCCCAAGGGTCCTCAAAGAGCACCTGTCAAGACAGGCTCAGTGACTGGGCCCAGACCTTGGCTCTATCTAGAGTAGATCCGGGGAATACTGGCTGTCCCTTTGGACGGAGACCCCGAGTGCTTCCTTCTGTACTCTCTGAGCTGCTCCTACCTGAAGGGTCCGGAAGAAGAAATAGTAATAAATTGGAGAAGCAGTAATATCAATAATTGACAACAATGAAGCAAGGCAGACAGACACCCACCTAATGAGAAGCAGTGCAGCCGTTAAAAGGGACACGCACAAAGACTTTTCCCAAAGATCTGAAGGTGTGCGTCCTGAAGTCCTGTAATGCCGAATAAAACTGGAAGCATTCACCTGATTGCAAATCTGTTAACTAGAAGCTTAGGGAAAACGGTCTCCGAAAGAAATCAATCACTTGACTCCAGGTGGTCCTTGCTGGCTTTCCCTTTGGAGGTACTCACGAACATTCCAGGGTGCATGTCGTATTTTGAAATGGAAAAAAAATTCAGCAGCATTTTCTCACCATCACTTTGAGACAGGCAAGCTGGAGGGCTGTATCTCCACAACCATGCAGCAGCTCAGGCGTCTCAGCGGGATGGCAAGAAGATTATGAACCATGTAAATGCCAGGAGAAGAGCCAAGGGACGGAAATCTCACCGCCACCACCACAGAGCGCTGAACGTCACACAAATGGCTTTCCTTCCAGGATCCTCCAGCAAGAGGACAAGTGACAACAGCCCCCCCCCAAAAAAAGCACATTAGTTAAGGATATAAATAAACATAGCGGAAATGGGTTGGTTGGTTTGTTTTTACACACACAGAGGAATTTTTATATTCTTTGAAGTGGATGCTGGTGCTGCAGAAAAGTCCCTGAGATAGGAGATACATTTAGTCCCTCATGGCTGTTTCGGCTCGGAAAAGAAAAAAAAACATTGCCTTCTCTTTGGAATTGTCCCGGGATTCACAGCTCAAGCTTCTGGAGGTGGTCGGTGTTGCCAAGCCATTGCCTTTTCAAGATGGACTATGATTTTCCAAAAGCATTTTTTGAAAACTCTGTCCATACTTAAACTGGGCAAAGACTTTGGGGAACCTTTTCTGGTAAAAGTAAAACAGGACTGGAAAGACCAGAGACACATCACCTGCCAAGGAGGACCCAAACCGGGCTGGCACGAAGCTCTCTTGCCTGACTGCCGCTTTGGAATATTCGCACAGTCTCGGCGGGGGACTATTCTGGGGGCCAAGGCTCATTGTCATGTATTAATTTACATCTGTTTGCAGGAAAAAGTCAAAGCTCTAAGTACTGCCTGGGAGTTTATCCCGGTCTAAGTTGGAACCAGAAAACAGAGAAAATGAAACACACCCCTGGCTGTCTTTAAGGAGCTCACCAAATCCATCTTTTTGCCAGGCCATCTCGCCTGGGTTTATTTTTTGGTCCACCTATTTCAATATCGGTATCCGTAAGAAGACCGGAAATGGCTCATGCCCAGTGCATCAGCATTTTTATAGGGAGTGGGGCGGGGACCTGAGGGCAAAAGGTCAACTTTTGGACAAGAGGAAGATGAATCTTTTCTTCTTGTCCCTCTGCTGCCCGAATCACCTGAAGCAGACAGACCTGGACTTTGTTACAGGTAAATAATTACAGTTGTATCTGCCATAAATATCTCACTGAAGAGGCCATTGCAAAAATTGAGATTGTATCTCCAAGCAACTGTCAAATGGCTAGAATAAATTCAGAGGACTTGAAATACTGATGTACATTTTCTATCATAGATATCTCTCGGTCTAGACTTTCAGACTGCATCTTGACAGAACACCTAGGAAGGCTGAGAAATTAAGGAGTCAGGAACAAAAAAATTACATAGTGTTGGTGTTCTGTGGTTTGTGTCTTCTTTATCTGTGGTCTCGGCAAACAGGAAGTCCTTGTGAATTGGGGGGGGCTTGAGCAGAAATGTTAAAGGCACAGATCCCTGGGAATTAAAAAAGCCGAGGAGGTAATAAATCTCCGACCAAAATGGAAAGCCTGAAGAGGTCAGTGAGCTACAGCCAACCTAATATCTGTACTCAGGGCCGCAATAAATCTGACACTACTCCTTCTTGGCTCAGCTGGCTTCTGTGCAGCGGGCAGATCAAAGTCTCTCCCAGTACCCTCTGCAATCACCTGTTTCTCATTGGGCCTGGTGGGTGCGGCAGGCGGGAGGGGGAGGCAGGGGTGGGGCAGCCCCCTCTTTCTCAGAGCCATCTGGGGGCCATATTTAAGTCCTTGCAGCCTGGGGTTTAGGGAGAGGATCCTGGGGGAAGGTGGGAGACCACAAAGGCATTGCCCCAAACTAGAAGAAGTACAGGATCAGTCGTGGGACGGAGGGGCAGCGGGGGTGACAAAGATTTCCTATCTGGGGGCCCTGTCCTGTTTGGGTGAGAAAGGATGAAGGGAAGGGTACCATTCCTTGGGCTCTCTCAAACTGATCAGAAGAGGTCTCCCACTTGTCAATTCCAATTCAGCTGCCTCTCTGTCTCACACAATCTCCCAAATTATTCATTCCCCTCCCCCAAATACTAATTAATGGGCCCATTTACTTATTATCTAATAGTTTATCCCAAATCCTATGTCAGACAGTTAGCTTACTCCTCACTAGCTCACCTCACAGCTCTGCAAAGGAGATGTTCCCTTCCTGTGGAGGAGGAAACTGAGGCCCGGCATGTTTAAACTAGCCACTAGTGGGAAGCAGAGTCAGGATTTGAATCCAAGCCTCTGTGACTGAAAATTCCACTCAGTTCTTACTCTGCCATAATAAATCTCCTGTGATCAGGGCACCACTAAATCCTGCAAAGGATGTAAAAATAAAGCAGAAGAGGATCTTACTTTTAAAAAAATGGTCTGAAAGTTGAGATCTGACATTTCTATAAATAATAGTGATACCGAACAGAGTGTGATAAATGCCTGGAAAGAGGGACAGATAAAATATGAAGGGATTTGGAGAGGCAGCGAGTGCTTCTGGGCACTTTCTCCCGATCTGGGAGCATCGGTAGGATTTGGGCTCTGGCTGGAAGGGGAGAAGACGCTGCAGCAGAAAAAACCACTGTCCAGTGGCCCCAGGTAACAAAGCATGGAGTGCCTTTGAGGGACTTCCCTGGAGGAGGTTGGCGTGAGCTACCCCATAGAGGACAACTGAGGAATGAAAAGCTTGGTGGTTTCCGTATGTACCTGTCTTCTGATAGCTGATAGAGAGTTTGGCCTTTTTTTTTTTTTCCTATAAGCAACAGAATGTTATTGAAGATTTTTGAGGATATGATTCAGGAAGCTTATTTTTCATGGCAGTGTGGACAATAAATTGGAGAAGAGAGAGGGAAGGCAGACAGACAAGGGGGGAGGCTATCACCATAACCTGGGTTTTGATGAGGTAGACCTAGAAGACTGTTGGACTCCTATTCATTTCTGGCTTCGTAGTTGGAGGAAGATAACTTCTCAGTGTCCATCAGCAGAACTGTGTGAAGTCCTAAGCCTCCTGGGTCCTTTACTTTGACTCATTCTCTAAGGCCGAGCAAGTCCTTAGGGGCTGAGAAAGCGTCCAGCTGTTGACAAGGATGTGAGTCAAGTGGTGGATCAGTCTTGACTCTCTCCAGTGGCTCTTCCAGAAATCCTGCTATTTCCTGATGAGCTCCACCCCTAGCTTTCCCTTCTCAAACACATAGAATCCCTCTCTGTGAAACGGTTGATGAGATCGAAAGAGGAGCCTAGGATGTATGGAGATTGGAGAGGGTTGGGAATTAAACCCCCGATTCCAGGCTCTGTCCTGACACTCAGCTTCTATTTGACTTTGGATAACTCACCTTCCAATTTTGGATTGTTTTGCTGTCTCCTGGACATGGAGAAGGTAATTCCTGGTTCCTCTGAGGTCCGGTAGGACAGTGTAGTGCAGATCACAGAGGGTGTCTGTTTTCAGACTGGATCCTGAAACTCCAGGGGAACTTGGAGCTATTCGAGAGGGCCCAGGATCTCCTCTAAATAGTTGTGAGAGCTTCAGCAAGCCATTTATTTTCACCTTGAGCTTCTGCTTCTGCATCTGTCACGTGCTCAGTTTGAATAGCTGATCTGTTAAAAAAAAAGAAAAGAATAGCTGATCTGTGTCCCTTCTAGGGATGAGGGTCTATTTCTCCCTTGTATGGGGACTAGTGGAATAAAAATAACCTGTATTGCAACAATGTTGTTTTTTTTTTTAAATTAACATAGAGTGTATTACTTGCCCCAGGGATACAGGTCTGTGAATCATCAGGCTTACACCCTTCACAGCACTCACCATAGCACAAATCCTGCCCAACATCCATAACCCATCCACCCTATCCCTACCCTCCCACCCCCAGAAACCCTCAGTTTGTTTCGTGAGATTAAGAGTCTCTTATGGTTTGTCTCCTTCCCCATCCCATCTTGTTTCATTTTTTTCCCTCCCTACCTCCCACAAACCCCCTCCTTGCCCCAAAATCCTCATATCAGAGAGATCATATGATAATTGTCTTTCTCTGATTTACTTATTTCGCTTAGCATAATACCCTCTAGTTCGATCCATGTCACTGCAAATGGCAAGATTTCATCTTTTGATGGCTGCATAGTATTCCATTGTATATATATACCACATTTTCTTTATCCATTCATCTGAAACAATGTTTTAACTAATACTTAGAGAGTACGGTTCTTAGCACATGAGCTATGCAGCCTATGAGCGGATTCAGGGAGTCAGGCTTTGGGGCCATCCAAATAGGCATGAACCCAAACCAAAATGCACGTGCTTTATTCTTAGGAAAGTCACCCAGGCCCCCACTCAGAGCTTACTAATTCTTAGTTTACACACAGTTCTAATGTGCTTGGCGATCTGCTGTTACAGCATGCAGCAGAAAGCCCTGGAGCAGGAAGGTGACTGCTACAGGCAGGTATTTGTGAAAGCAGTACTAGGTGATTGAAACCAAGCTCGTAGAAATGAAAAGAGTGAAAAGCATTGTGGAGCTGGAACAAGAATCCAAAAGAGCTTGAAGATTGGGATTGTTGATCATGGGAGGACATATTTTCCCACCATCTAACTATAACCCCCCTCTCTCTATGGCAAGAGTCAAGTGCATGTGAAACCCAGAGGAATCCAAGACAGTTAAAAATTTGGCTCCAAGTTCAAATAAATGAGTTAGGAAAGAAGCAGAGCCAGGGATCCATCAGATATTTGTTTTAAAACACCAGGCTGTCAAATCTGAGATCCAAGGGAGAAACTGACTTAAGGAGAGCATGAAATAAAAAGCAGTCATGGGACTAGTGTATCTGATAGTAAGAAAACTGTCAAAGGGGTTCCATTAGACACACTAATTGATGTTCCAGTAATGATCCTGAGTCATGTTGGCAAATAAAACTTATGTTGTGTCACCTTTACTGCAGGGAGCATGGAAGTGCATAGTTTCCCTGGGAAGCTTGATAACACACAGAGTGAACTGGGGAAATGGGTGGTCAGAGATTCAAGCTGTGGTTCTTAGAGGGTGAAGGTTCAGTTACCTGGAAATACCCTTATCTGAATTCCTCATAATGTCAGGTCTTCCCATGGTGGAACTCCTTCCTCTGGGGAGCAGGTGGTCCATGGGATTCTAGCCCTGGGGGTCTCAGGGTGGGTGGGTTCCCAGTGAGCCCCAATGGACACAACACCCAGAATGGCCAGATATCTGAAGGAAGCTTCCATGTTCTCAAGGGCTCTGTCCACTTCTATTTTGTGCTGCTTGCGGAGATACACAGAAGGAAAGCCTTACTGAAAACCCCAGCTGTCTCATGCCACACAGTACCTCCTTCTTCTCTTCCCACCACCTGGCCATGGCCACTAATTGCAGCAAAGGTTGTAGATTTGGTGACTAGGGGATTTCGGGATGGTGGGGGACATGCCGGACCCTGGACCTGGAAGCTTCCACGAAAGGCCAAGGGAATCCCAGTTTGGATTCCTGTTCCCTGTGGTTACTCTTCCCTCAGATGAGTGCCTGTAAAAGCAGAGGAGTCTTCTGACTGTGGCCAGGAGGAAGCTGGAGACCACTTCACAGGCGCAACCCTGGTTTAGAGCAAAGGGAAAACTCTGAGGGGAAAACTTGGCTGCTGTTGCCACATTAGCACCAAGGACACCTGTAAATATTAAATGTGAACAGGCTCTAGATCAGAGGTCCTCCTGGGGGCACTGCACTCATATAAGGGATTCACCCAATATTCCTTCAGACACTTTGGATGGTGGGACGTCTGCCCCAAGGCAAAGAGGGGAAGGAAACTAAAATATGCCAGGCACTTTGCTAAGCCCTTTACTTGCATTTGTTCCCTGAGTCCTGACATCAGCTCTGTGAGGTGAGGCACTGCTGGACCCATTTCACAGAGAGTGGCTCTGAGGCTCAGAGCTTCTCTTCCTTCTCAGGCTTCCCTTCCTGAAGGAAGGGAATCTTCTCTCACTTCTCACATTCCTAATGTGACAAATCAGGGTTTTCAATCACGTGTGTCCAATGCTACCAAGTCCTCTGCTGCTTTCGCTCTATGGGCTTCCTGGAGGACAGAGGATGAGTGCTGCTGGAGGAACTTTCTCCAAGGTGTTTGAGAACGGCACCCTTCCGTTTAGACCACTTGGAATTTGTAAAGAATGCAAATTCTCGGGCCCTCGGGACCCCAGACCCACTGAATGAGCCACTCTGGGGGTGGGTCCTGCAATTTGTGTTTCATGGAAACTTCCTGGTGATTCTGATTGCAGCTAATGTTTCTGAACCACTGCTCTAAGGCCTGCAACTCAAAGTGTGGTCCCAGGACCAGATGTAAGGCATCAGCAGAAAGCCTGTGAGAGGTGCAGAATCTCATATCCCCTCCTGGACTTTGAATCTGAGTCCATGTTTCAACAGGATTCACAGGGATTCAAGAGCACATTGAAGTAGCAGAAACACGTGGCTCTGTTCGTTGAAGGCTTTGCTGAGACCTTACTGTGCTGTCTGAGCTGGGCAGGAACCAGGCTCTGTAGAAGTTTCAGGAATGGACTGGCACCACACTAGATGGAGCAGACAGGTAGGCAAGGGTGAGCAGGCTGGGATAGACTGTGAATGGCCAGATTAGGCCCAGTGCTTTTTTTTTTTTTAAGATTTTATTAATTTTTTTGACACACAGAGAGGTTACAATTAGGCAGAGAGGCAGGCAGAGAGAGAAGAGGAAGCAGGCTCCCTGCTGAGCAGAGAGCCCGATGCGGGGCTCGATCCCAGGACCCTGAGATCAAGACCTGAGCCGAAGGCAGAGGCTTTAATCCACTGAGCCACCCAGATGCCCCAGGCCCAGTGCTTTGATGTTTTGCTTACTGGAGGCCAGAGCCTCCAGTAGACCTTGGAAGAGACGGCATCGTCCCAAGACTTCCCTTCTGTCCAGTGCTCTCTGGAGGGCAGGGATGGAAAATCTTTCTCCTTTCTTACCAAACTGATGAATGCATAGTAGTTGCTAGGCTATCTGGGGTGAGAAGGATACTCTCTGTGTCTGGGTTCAAGGGTAACAAGTGCTGGGATCGGTTAGCCATGTCTGTCATGGATGTGAAATGGTGCAGTAGCGGTATGCATGGGGACCAAGAGTTTGAGCAGATCAGGATAACTAACAAATTTGGCAAACACTTAACTGTAGATACCTTTTTCTCTTTCAGAGTTTTTAAATAAATTCTTCTACAACTTAGCTACCATTTTCAAAAGATCAAAATGACTATGGTAAAAAGATATGCAAACAATATGTAAGCATATAACCCTTCTTCTGATAACCGCTCTCAACAGTTTCTAGGATATCTTTCCAGAGATGTTTTTATGTACACACACACACACACACACACACACTTCACTTAACAATTTATTTGGAGCTTGACTCGCTCTAAAAATTATTTTCCAAGATTATATAGTATTCCATCACTTGAGTGCACCATAATTTATCTAGCTAGTCCTCCATTAATGCATATTTGGATTGTTTCCGATCTCTTTGCTACTGATTACACTTTACACTACAAAGGATATCTCTGTATACGTGTCTGTGTTCTCAAATGAGAGTATTTCAGTAGAACCGATGGTCCAAGGGAATGTGCATTTGAAATTTAGATGATTCAGGCCCAATTGTGTTCTCGAAAAGGTTGTGTCAATTTTCACTCCTACCTACAATACATCAGCTGGCATTTTATTTTTTTAACCTTTTTAAAAAAATTAATTATTTGAGAGAGAGAGAGAGCACAAGAGCATGGGTGGAGGGGGAGAGGCAAAGGGAGAAGCAGACTCCCTGCTGAGCAGGAAGCCCAACGTGGGACTTGATCCCAGGACCCCCGAGATCATGACCTGGGCTGAAGACAGACGCCAAGCCGACAGAGCCACCAGGCACCTCCATCAGCTGGCATTTAAAAAAATATCTTTACATTTTGAAATAATCACACAGTTACAGAAGAGTACAGTAGTGCCCAAAGAACTTGTTTCTGACCCATGTGAGAGTCAATTACTGACCCAGTCCATCTTTGTCTCTGAATACATCAGGGCTCATTTCCTACAAATAAGCACCTTTTCCCAGGTAACCACAATACAACCTTCCAGATCCAATAGCTAACAAACCTTGGACCTTTTGAATCTCACCAATTGTCTCAATAATGTCATTCAAAGCAAACAGGGCCAGGCTGGAAGGGACCATTGCTTTCAGTGTCTCTCTTTTTTAATTTAAAAATTTTATTTATTTACTTAGAGAGAGAGCATGCAAGCAGGTGGAAGACAGAGGGAGAGAGAGAAGTGTGGTGTCTCTTGAGTGTCCTATTTGGAAGAGACCTACGATTCTCCCTTGAGTGAGGGTTACAGACCCCTTACTTCATGGAGAGCTCCACACTTGGGGTTTCTCCAGTGATAAGATTCCGAGTACACACCTTTGGCAGGAATATCAGGCAAGGGATGACAGGTCTTCTCACTACATCCTAGTGGGAACACATGAGTTTTCTTTTTCCCATTTCTGCCCATGTTCACTTTGATCACTCACTTCAAGTGGGAGATCTTTGGCTCACAAAGTGACTTTCTCTTTATAACGAATTAGTATTTTGTTAGGAGGGATTTTGAAACAAACTAGCATTTTGTTAGAAGGGATTTGAAACTGTGAGGATGCATCAGACTTTCAATGTACTCATTTATGGGTATGTCTTGCTAGGATTTTTCTGTTTTTTGTATTCCATGACAGTCATTCTTTAATTTGGTGTTCCCTTGTCCTGATTTGTCTAATGTGCCCCTTCCAGCTATGTGCCTCTGACCCATCTGGCTCCCTGCTCTTTCAGCCTTTTTGCTCTCTGGCACCGCGAATGTTCCCGACTCATCTTACGCTTCCCATCTTGGTCCTGGATTCAGTCACTTCCTCAAGAAGCCCTGGTTTCTTTCAGGAGAGAACCATACTTACACACACACACGCACACTTGCGCACATTAACACTTCTATTTATTTCTAGATCTGTCCATACATATTGAAAGTGGTGAGTTCACAATGTGCTTTCAATTGCAATCCAACACCACAAGGGTGAGTGTGGTTTTCTCTCTTTCTGTATTTTTTTTTCTTTTCCTGCATTTTTAACTTCCCTTTCTGACAATAAGAATTTTAGATCCTATTATCCTAAATGTATTTGCTTATTTGTTTAGGCTCCCTGTATATAATGCATCTCTGATCTTGACCACCACCCTTTCCCCACAGATTCCCTCCAAATTCATTCTCGCTTTGACACCTTATGCCCAGCATCCCACAGGGGGCTCCTTCATTGCACCCTCTCCCATCTGAGGAAATCCCTCCCCACTTCACTCAGGCCACCCATCCATGTGCGGCCCTCCCTGGTCCTCTTGGGCTGGGACTCCCCACGCAGTACCACACTCCCTGACATGGATGTCCTTATTATGCTGGGCTCTTGATCCCACTCTGAGTCCCTATGGCTCTCCCCATCCTGAACCACAGCATAGACACCTACCTTGTTCTGCCCCACCTAACAGCTTTAGGACTGAAATGAGCAAATGGGAAAGGGAGGAAGAAGAAGAGAGAAAGGGAAGAGGAGGAAACCAACTAGTGGGTTAGAGGCCTTCATTGTTCCCTACTGTTGAACTTCATCTTCCACCGTCATGGGGACCTTTCTGCATCAAAGGAACGTGGAAATTTTTCCTAGAAAAGAAGAGATGTGTGACGTTGGGTTCTGGACTTAAGCAAGAGTGTATGTGAGGACGTGTTTCTTAGGCTGTAAGTGGGGCCCAAATCCATTCTTGGAACTCTTCTTCTGGGAGACGTGCAAATTTGGAGCAGGCATCAAATTAGGATGGGATGTGCAAGAAATGCATTGGGGCAGGGATGGCAAGAGGGAGTGGGGTGGAGGAGTGTGGAAGAGCTGCCAGACTGATGCTGACCTGACCTCCAGTGAAGGAGAGACAGAAGGAAGGAAGGACAGAATGCTGGGCAGAAGCATTTCAGGCTGCCGGGCAGTTCTAAGGGATGTTTGACAAGGTTTTCAAGGAGTGCCACGCCACACTCGCCTATCAGAAGGCCTCAGTCTCCCAGGGAGAGGCCTGCCTCAGTACCCCTGCCACGCTCAGTTATTGGCTGGGTGAGGGGGCTTGGAAAGGGTGGTGACAACAGGAACGTAATGCTGGATTCAGAGCACAGCGGCGGGGCCATGGGTTAATATGCTTCCTTAAGTCAGATGCGGTGGGAGCCTTTTTGTGGCTGCCACATGAGCAGAAGGGCAAGGTACCTTCCTGGAAGGGAAAGACTGAATTGCAATCTATGACCAAACAGAAAAACCAGCAGCCAGAGAGATGCAACCTGCCTCTGTGAGCAGAATCACACAGGAAAAAAAAAAAGGAGGAGGAAAGATTAGCAAAGAGGAAGACAGGTAAGATTTGTTGCCAGGTATCCAATGCAACTGGCTTTGCATTTTTAGACTGTTAAGGGGAGGTACCCATTGATGTACCCTTTTGACTAGAACATTTAAAAACAAGCCATTTGCAAAGACAGACAGACCCCCAAAGGCCCACTTACCCATCATTCACCACTCTTGGCTCTTAAATCTTTGATCTCGGTTTCTTCCACACTTTAACTGCCCTTAATTGACCCTCTTCCTGGTTGACAACGCAATCTTATTCCTTTCTTGGGTTTAGCAACCTTGGCACCTCCACACTAGTGAGTTTTCAACATGGTGTGTTTCCTTGGGCTCAGGGGATCCCACAGCTGCATGTGGGATCATTTTCTCTTCCAACTTTTCCCAGTAGGGCCCACTGGCCAAGCCAGGACATTGACATTTGCTCCTCAGTATTAGTGGCAAGTCATGGAGAACAGGGACAGTGTGCTGGCTGGGACACTTGGCTCCTACAGGGAACACTGAGAGAGAGCAGAGGAATCCATAATGCTAGACCTTCTGGGTTCCATTGACTATACCCTTCATTTTATGTCACTGCTCAGAGGCTTTTGGTTTTACCTCTAGTACTAGGAAATAGGTCCAGTCTTCACATCTGTATAGCCATTGTAGGTTTCATGATCATACTATGAAGCATGTGACGGCATTCTACAGGGGAGAAAGTGGAAAGCCCAGAGAGGGTTAAGTGTATGCCTAAGGTCACACAGCTCAAATAGACAGAAGCACAGCTGGGTTAATGCTTAGTCAACTGTTCTTCCCACAGCACCCTACTTTCCCATCTATTGTGTGCCCCTATCTCATGGACTCCCTCACAACTTTCCTGAGAGCCTGCTCCATTAATTCTGATTCCTTCCCCCATCTTCCACAACCTTATGAAATAACTTGCTCTACTGAATCATCGCTTTACCTACAAGATATAATTTTATTCTCTTGCCTCTGATTTCATTATCTTTTTTTTGTCACTCGATCTCGCTTTTTCTAGGGGTTCCAAAGGATTTACAATGAATGATAAGAATGGAATTATAAGCACCAAAAAATAGAGAATAATTAAATGTCAGTCATGGCCGTGATAGAGTGAATGGGATTCCGTATCTCACTATTTGGGGCACTGACTATGATGACACTCATTAACAGTTTTTTATTCTTAAGGCTGTGAGTTTGGCTGGGAATTCAGCTGTTTGTGATGTAGTATGCTTACCTCGCCTTCTGCCCCCCACCCACGTGCCTCCCCTTGCAGGAGATAAGCATCTATGTGAGCGAGAATTTTTAAATGAGATTGTTTATGCATCAAGGAATAAGTATTAATAGCTAAAGTGCATTCATATGGTGATGGTTTTCTGGTGATGAGAATGGGAAATGTTACTTCTCTATTAAATTATGGAGGCTACTGGATTATGCATGCTGCCCTGATATGCTAGCTCTGTTTCTGTCTACTCAAGGTGATGCTGGGCATCTTATTATCACACATGACACCTCTGTCAATTGGCCTGAATGTTCTCTGTGTCCATGGGCATTGGTGCCAAGGAAATACAATGGTGGCTAATTAAGTGTGTTGAGTCTACTACGAAATCTGCATTATAGGCAGAGAGGGCTACAGTCTCCACCAGGGTCTGTCCTGGAGTCCTGTGCTTTGCCCCAGGCCCTGCCCTGCAAGGGACATGGTGAGTGCCACCAGGAAGGGAAGGCTGTACAAGGTGAGCCATAGGAAGAGCCACTGAAGAAACCCGGGGTGTTTGGTACGAAGAGGCAGAGGCCAGAACCGATGTGAGGGTTGTCTTCAAATACCTGAAGGGGAAGATTCTGTCCAGGGGGTGACACTTGCTCTCTGTTGTCCTGGAGCACAAACATAGAATTTAAAGATAGAAGACTTCCAGGGCCGCCTAGGTGGCTCAGTCGGTTGAGCAACCAACTCTTGGTTTCGGCTCAGATCATGATCTTAGGGTCGTGAGATCGAGCCCCGCATTGGGCCCCACGCTCAGTGCAGAGTCTGCTTGAGATTCAATCTCTCCATCTCCCTCTCCCCCTCCCACCACTCTCTCATTCTCTCTCTTTCTTTCTCCAATAAATAAATAAAATCTTTAAAGTTAGAAGATTTCTAGTTCCCCAAAATGATGCTACTTTACATTATCACAGTACCTAACTACTTGTGATGTCCTTTCAAGAACACCGCCACTAGAAAATAATCTCCAGGATGGTAGGAGTTTTGCCAAATTTTGTTTTTCACTTAGGATCAGCAGCTGCTATGATAGTGTTTGGACATAGTGAGTCCTCAATACTACCAGATGAATAAATGAATGAATGAGTCTGTGCATGTGGGACTTGTTGTAATAAGCCCATTCCAGATGATAAAAACTGAAGTTCAGACATGTAAAGTTTCCTCAGCTCACATAAGTGAAATCATCTTGAACCCAGGGCCCCTATTAAGCGTCTACTGGCTCACTTGGGGTTTAATGATGTTGGCTTTCTACAGTGAATTGGGTCATCTCCTGTGGTAGTTAGTGAGCCCCTCAGAAAAATTTGAACATGTTATTTATGCTTCTGTTACTCTCATTTCCTGCATCGTCTGGATAGTCAACCTTAGTGGGTTGGGCGAGCCACAGAAAAGCTGCTTTTCTTAATGTTGAGGTAATAAGAACATGGCTTTTCACACTTGTGTCTTTCTGTTCCTCATCTCTCCTCCCTTATCTGTGGAATTTTCACCCTTCCCAGCACTGGAATTCCTCTACCGTGTAGTTTCTCTCACGAGAACAGAAGCTATTGTCATCGACCACTAACATTTTGGTGAGCAATAGGTTAGCATACTACTTCTTTCATTGCTATTTGCCTTTCCAAAGAATTTTCTATAGAGTAACACCCAAAGGAATAAGTCTGTCATAGCTGAATTGCAGGTACCATGTACCTTGGAGTATAAACTATTCTTGGAGGGGAGAAGAGGTAGGGGGGGCCCTTTCCAGTCACCCTGGCATCACAGCAATCTGGCAACCTCATGCTCCACTTACAAGAGCCCAGACTTGCTTACATAGTTTGCCTGAGGGTCCTCACTTTTGCCCTACCTAGTTTCACCACCCATCCCCAGAAGATGATCCCAAATGTACCGAGCTAGGTCTCCAGCTTTTTCACAAAGCTTAGAAAAAACTGCCCCCGCTGGAGTGTGGATGGATGTGTTTCTGTGTGACAAAGAACCCAGGAAGAGAAATGATTAAAGAGAAGTATTCATTAAAATGGCTAAAGGTGAGGGAACTTTGAAAATCTGAGATTAAAACAGATCTACAACACTCTTGTTTCCAGAGTCTGAAAACAGCCTTGTCCGCATATGGATGCCTTTCTAGGACATCCAGTCCCTTTGTCTCTGAAGGAAAGCCTCCTTCAACCCTCTCGCTTGGCCTTTGTTATTGAAGCTCCAGGCACAGGGGCTCTGGGCTCCCAGGAGCTCAGGTAATCACACCTCACTTCTTCTCAGCAGCTGCTGTGGACCTCAGAGGACAAGAAACATAAGCAACAACATAAGCAACGACGGGAATTTCAGAAAGCATCCAGCAACGAGAAAATAGTTAATGGGACCACTAATAAGAAAGCAAACCTTGTACAGAAAATCTGTCTGTTCTACTTTCCTCTTATCAATATTGCTCCGAAAGTCAATTTGTCACTGTGTAGTCACAAAGCTCAGCCCGGTCTCCTTAAATGTTTCACGCTAGGTTTACCCAACAAGAGTAATAAAAATAATGACACCATTATTCCTCTTCTCTCTTTGTTTTCAGTGCTTCACTTGCAGATTTGAATAATGAATTATACTCACATTATCTGTACTCTCTTGCTCTTGACTTCCTCTACTGGCTAAAAGTGAAGCTATTATCCAATTGTCATATACTGAGGAGCCTTTCCTCCTGCAGTCAGTGACCCTACAATGTAGATACACTCTGGAGTGAAATTATCGAGAGTACAATTTCAAGTTATAGAAGAGAAAATTACCAGCCAGTGTGGAAATGAATCTGGAACCTGGTGAAATATTAAATATTTCATTAATAATCCTTTTGGAACAAAAATAACTAGACAACAGAATTAGTTGTGAGTTGGGCATAAAAGGCTAATTAATGTTATTGTATTCAGCTGATTGACTTCAAGGCTATTAAATCATTATTTTATTGTCGGTATATCTGCCTTGCTCATGCTAAAGAAGCCATTTCATCAGAAAAACTGTTTTTCCTCTTCTTCATCTTTTTTTTTTAACTTCTGCACTTCGAAGAAGACCCACTCGTGTGTCTGAGCTTGGTTTCTGATGCAGTTGAGGTTACATGTTTGGATAGACCTTGCAGTGTGTTTTAGAAGATGTAAAATCCACCTCTGCCATCAAGAACAGATTAAAAGTGGACATGGCAACCACCCTGGGGAGACCAGAACCCACATCTGGAAGGTACCTTGGAGCTCATGTTGTCCGTGCCTTTGCACAAACAGGTGGGTGTCCTGTCTATTGTCCATCAACTTCTCCATCTTCATTGACTTCATCTCCTTCTGTCTCTTGCAGAACCTTGGCTCCATATTCCATTCCTTCATCCACCATCTGCAGAACCAAGCGAAATAAATCTTTCTAATACACAAGCTCATGCAAAAACTTATCTGAATCTATTTGTGATGACTGTCTCCAAGTCTCTACTCCTAGTTCCAAAGGCGCTATTTAGCAAGGACAGATGTCGAGGCCCAGCCTATGTATCCAAAGGGAGGTTCTCATGTCTTAGCCTAGGTCTGATGGATGGTGGTCACTGACATCTCTATCATATGGCATTTCTAGGTGAACTGGGAAAAGGCTCTCTTTGTCTGTGCTGTTGTAGCCTCCCACCAAGTCATATAGCTTGGTAAGTAAAGTGCAGGGTTGAATATCAGCTCTACTTGTTCAGTACTACTTGAGCAGCCCAGAACCTGAACAACCATACACAGCAGACCCAGATGGACTCTTGGCACATGTGGCTTTCAACAAAGATGTAAAGTGGGCAAAGTCCATCTCTCAGGCTTTCCATCTTGGCCTTCCTGTCCCTTCCTTTCCTACTTACTTGTCCAGATGCTAGAACTTATTCTTTAAACAGTAGCTAAGAAGATGGTCTCTTTTCAGGGGACCTTAAAATCCCATCTTAATAAGGTTTCCTTAAAGAACAAGAAGATTTTGAGATGCAAAGTAACACATTTTAAAGGTGCAATTCCTAGTACCCGAAAAGGCATTGAAGGCTTTCTGATGTCTTACTGATTGGTCTTCTGTTGGCTACTTTGGAGAAAGGGGGTGTCTATACAACAGGTAAAGTTCTTTGCCCGGGATTCTGGGGAACAATTGGTCAGCCCTCACTTTTGGGGTATTAAGACCATTCTCAAAATAGCAGAAGCCAGGCCAAGGGGTGGACCAGACATGAAAATCCCTGGAAGTTGGGCTGCGGTGGTTTAGTTAAAACTTTATCTGGACTGCTTTTAGCTTCTGCAGAGACTATGAGAGTGGAGAGGCCCATAATATAAACAATTCAGACTCCAGTTGAGCCAAAATGAGTAACTCGGGCCAAGTCATAACATGGGACTCTGGCCCCATCAATCTCACTTGAAAATAACTCAACTGTTTACAAAGTGTAGATATAACCCAATACTCACTTTTTTTTACCACTTCCCTTTTCTTTTTCCTTTTTTTTCCCTGAGAGGCAAATGGAGGCAGCAAAGGAAGAAAAAAAGTGAAGTTGAAAGAGATTTTTCTCTTGTTAATGGGCCTAGTGGCTTGGAACCAGGTGGAAAGCTTTTATTTTCATATTTTTAAAATCAGCCGTTCTATTTGCTCTGGACAAAAGAGATGGCAATAAAACTGGATCAGTAATTTGGAAAAAAAATTATACAGCACTGGATGGATGTGTGGCCTTGTTCTGCTTTCTTTATACAATTTCCTAATGACAGGGATGTGACTGACAGAAGGGAGCCCTCCGTGGGTCATGTGGGCAGATGTCACGGAGGGTTGGGAGGGGGGAAGAAGAAGCTAGAGGGGATTTGCATGTGACCCCAGATATGATCCATAGCCCTGGCTCCCAAATGCAGTGGATTTGTACTAAGGAAAACCGCATCATTGTGCTCTGAATACCAGGGTACTCTGAGCTGAGAAGGATGCTTTACAGCAAGCTTCTTTGGAAACCTGCCTGGTGGTGGACCCTGAGATGTGTGAACTCAATGGGACAGAGCCTGTGAAGGAGGCCACAGTTTCATGCCAACATGGTCATCTTATCTCAGAGGGGCCACAACGTGAGGCCCACCCTCTGACATTTGTGAGGGGGCTTGTGGCACCAGGAGAGATGGGCTGGGTGGATAATTGAACGTCCACAAAGCCACCACACACCTGGTAAGGCAGGAAGCATGCTCATTCCACACCCATTTACTGCACCTTTGGCCCATTCCCAGTACCCTCTGGGCAGGACATTCAAAGACAACATAGGAATAGCCCTCCCTAACTTTAAGAGATCATCATCTGAAGGATGAAGCCAGAGGAGAAACAGACAGTGAATGAAGTGAGCTCAGAGCTTACAGCTCAGAAACACAGGGGAGGACCCCCATTCTGTTTCTAGAAGCAGTTAGAAGAGTCAGACTCAATTTGGAGGCAGCGAGTGCAGGGTTCCTTCTAATATGGGACCCTAGCAGTCTCCAAATGTCATTCATCTTCATGGGTCAGTGTGGACTATTAGAGAACATGAACTAGAGAGAAAAGATGAAAAAAAAAAAACGTTGGTGGTCTTGCTCTCTTTCTCTTAGTAATCTCCGTCAGCTGCACTTAAGAATTATAAAACCACTTCAAGACAGCAGTGCCCACACAAGGTTGTATGCAGTCTAGTAAATGCTGGGATTGGCTCTTTCAACTTCCATTTTTCCTCCCATTTTATTTGAAAAACTTGGAAAACTATAATCTTCCTTGTCCAGAAGCTCCGGCTGCTAGGAATCTGCATACAAGTTAGGACCTGCAAATCTAAGGCATGTAGGGGAAGTCGGAACATATGGTGGTGGCCATCTTGGTGGCTGGCAAAGGAGGCTGGGCAGAGAAATGAACTCTCAGGGGTCATGGCAGTGCCAGGGCAGTGAGAGTCAGATGCAGTGGCTGCAGTGGAGCACCAGCTTCGGGACCCCTGGACCACAGTCAGGGTGGTGTGACCTTCAAACTGGTAGTTTAGTGGTGGTTCCCAACATGTGCTCCTCTAGCTAGCACTTACAAGCATTTTGTAAGCAACTATGTCTTTTCATTCAAAACACTCAGAGAGATTCTGTTTCCGGCACTGACTCCTGGCAGATACACATGACCAGGATTCCCCTTGGTCAAGATCTATTTCCCAAACTAACTGGCTTCAACCTGTCTTTTCGAGTCTATACTGGATTCTACTTCTCTGACCCTTGGCCTCCTTCTTGGACCATAACCGAAGTTCACCCCTTGGACTCATCTGTTTCTGGTCTCCTAGGCATTGCATGTGCTGTTGATGCTGCATTCCATACCTCCGTGGCCCATAACTTCTTCATCCACCTATGGCAGATGCTAGAGAGAATTCCCAGCATGGTGCCAACTTATAGCAGAAGTAGCCCCAAGGGTGAGGGTCATGGCTAGGTAGCAATCTTTAACCAATGAGGTGTTGAAGTCACTGGGCTAGTACACAACCTCCTGCTCCATCCTCTTGTAGGATATTTCTAAGACTACATGGTTTCTCAGCAGGTGCTTCCTTACTACAATCCCCTCTCAAGTAAACTGCCTGCGCCTGGGTCCTCTTGTGGGTTTGCTTTTGGGGAACTCCACACTGAGATCAGGATAAACCTGCCAGTCAATCTAGCTTGTGTCTCTGTATTCTCACTACAACTATTCCAGGTAGGCCTGGGATTCTCTTAGCTTTGGCCCTGAAACTCCCATTTCCTGGGTGACCCCTCTGTCCCAGGGAAACCAGGATGGCTGTTCACCCAAGCAGGGGGCTGGAAGATGGAAATGGGTTATGCTCTATTTTATGGCTTGTTTAATAGAAACCCATGAATTCCTACGCAAATGGGGTTCTAGAAAAATCCTGATACCTTGGAAACCAAAATTTAAATGCTAATACTGTTTGGTGTTATAACGGTATTATAATGAACTGCATTAAATTCCACCCTTGATTTTGGTTTTTACCTTTAAAGGGCTATGGCCAGAAAAGCTGATAGTTGGAGAGCTGGAGGTTGGTACTCCCTGGGTGCAGGCCCTGGGGTCAGCAGCTCTGCAGCATTTTCCTCAGGGGAAGCTTGGCAGCACCTTGGCAGAACTTCATGACATGGCTGGAATCCATCTCCTATCACCTCCCTGACTTTCTGGACTTGTGGGCACCTACTGGGTGTCCAGCTGCATTCTAGACATGGTAACAAAGAGGCCTAAATGCACATCTCCTGCTCAAAAGAACAGTTCACACTGTTCCCGTCTCTCCTGGGGTTCAGCCAGGTCAACCCAAGTGTCTGTTGAGCACTTAGCAAGTGCTGCTTCTTCCCTAGATGCAGTGGGTGGGGGATACAACTGGGTAGGGCAGAGGTCAGTATTTTTGCAAATGTGAACATTGTTCAAATAACTACACAGGTAATGCATCAAATCTGTGGTAAGTGCTAACAGAAAAAAAATTCTAGAGAGCTCTGAGAATATAAAACAGGCACTGTACCCAGTTAAGGCGTTAGGGAAATCTGTTGCAAGGAAGTGACATTAAAACCCGGATAAGAA
Source organism: Ailurus styani (assembly GCA_002007465.1). Classification (NCBI taxonomy): domain Eukaryota; kingdom Metazoa; phylum Chordata; class Mammalia; order Carnivora; family Ailuridae; genus Ailurus; species Ailurus styani. The sequence continues at coordinate 1,605,376 of LNAC01000094.1, read as the reverse complement.
AGGAGTAAAAGACAAGGAGAGAAGGAACAAGATGGAGAGTGTTCTTGGCCCTGAGAGACAAGTGCTTTTCAGAATGAGGACATATGTAACTCATGTGTAGAAGCAAAGGGGTGTATTGAGTGAAGGTCAGCAGAGGTGGTGGAACCAGATTGGTAGTCCGTTGGAGATTATTTAGGACCTTTTGCTATATTCTTAGAGTAATGGGCAAAGTCAGGTGGTGCAGAGCCCCGTTCACTGTGCTGCTGACAAGGTAGCAGGTGCTCAGAGAAGGAAGGTCAGGAAGGACACACGGGGTGGGGCTGAGACCCACACTGCCCTTGAGAGGTTGGAGAGGGGGCAGGTGGAAACCCCATTTCAGAGAGAGCCCAGTCCCAGCGCATTCACGGCAGTGAATAACGTGTCTGAGGAGCTATCCCACAAATGGACAGATATGGAGGGGGCTACAAACCCCTGGTCAGCATCTAACCTTTCATCTTCTCACCTCTTGCCCTCTAAGTATTTTCTAGAGTAACATATTTTAAGATATTAACCTAAAATTATTATTATATTTAAAGTATTAACATATTTCTAGAGTAACATATATCTTCTAGAGAACCATGAAGGCATCACAATGCAAGGTATCATTTCTAACAAAATAAGATTAAAGTGAGGAGACATTTTGGTGATTTAACACTCACTTCACTCAAGAAAAATGGAAGCCCAGGCTGGTTTGACCCGTGCCCAGATGGTTCTGCAAGTTAGAAGCAGATAGAACATGGTGGAGGGGGCAACTGTGCTGACCGCCAGCCTTGTGTCCTTCCATCACACCACAACCTACCTGATAACTCCACCTGGACCTCCAAGTCTTGGTCTTATAAGATATGAAGCAGATAGGAAGTCCCCAGTTTGTGTGTGAGTCTCCCAGACAAACATCCAAAACCATGCACTATAATCTGTTTCTCCTTTCCTGACTTGCAGCCAATGCTTCTCCCAAAACCTTGGCCGGCCCTCCCTATGAAGAGGGGCTCCATTGCTAAATGAAACCAAGAGATTTGCTAGTTTTCAAGAAATGCAATTCACTGCTGCTTGGTTCATCTAAAGACATTGTTGGCAGGGGCAAAAGAGCTCAGCCGGAGTCTAAGGGTAGGGTCTCCACACTTTGTATAAAGAAAAGCCACTTTGTGGAGGGAAAGAGGGGAAATGGGGGTTTGGAGGTGGGAGAAAAGATCTTTTTATCATAGATCTGGATGGGATGGAGTTTCTGGCTGTCTTTCCGGCTTGCAGGGGAAGGTACTGGTTTGGAATAGCTGAGGTCAGTGTTTGAAATCTGCTAAGGGTCTGTGCTCTATGTGGGGATTCCCAACTCAGAACATCTGGCAAGGGATTTAGCAAATGTGTACAAAAGCAGGTGTAACCAGCAATTGCAAAGACAATGAGGGTGAAGTGGAAAGCAAGGGCTTTGGACGGTTGTCAAACTTGTGGTCAAACCCCAACGACACCATTTTATAGCTCTGCCCTCTTGGGAGAGCTCTTTCATGAGGATAGTAGTTGGTATATTGTGGAGCAATAGTGAGAATTTAAGTTGACAAATTAACTTGCACATAGTACGTGCTCATTAGCATGCATTTCTAAAAGCAGAATCTATATTTATAATCTTTTTTAAGATTTATTTATTTATTGAGAGAGAGAAAAAAAGCATGAGTGGGAGGGGCAGAGGGAGAGAGAAGGAGAAGCTCAAGAAGATCCCCCCACTGAGCACAGAGTCCCATGCAGGGCTACATCTCATGACCTTGAGATCAGAACCTGAGCTGAAACCGGGAGTTGGACGCTCGACCGTCTGTGCCAACCAGGTGCCCCTGTATTTATAATCTTGAAAATCGTTTTAGACTAACACATTTTAGAATAAATGTTTTCCTCTAATGCATATTTAACCTCCCGCACCCCCCATAACACACACACATACACATGCAGCTACTTTTTCCTTTGAACACTGTCTAGACAGCATCTTAAGAGCCTCCCATTGCCATCAATAGCCCTGGTGATGGAGATTTTGGTAAAAAGGCAGGAATCTTTCCAGCAAACCTGCCCCAGCCCGGTGCACACAGCCAGGTGCCAAGCGCCGTCCCCGGGGCACATGTCTTGTTTCACATACGTCCCCAAATCCAGCGGTCTGTCCATCCTGCTGCACGCCAGTGCGTGTCCACGTTCACGTGACGAAGTTTTCCACAAGGCACCTTGCCAGGTCTGAGTGCTGGTCTGTGCTGAATCCAGCACATTTGAATTTCCTAGGCGGCTGTCTCAAATCAGGCTGGGGCCGCGGACTATAAAATTTACGAAGGCACACTCTGAATTAATCAGCAAATATATACTAATTCACGCTGACCTTTTTTCAAGCTGAGGCCTTTTTATCAGTCACTGTAGGTTTACCATTGGCCTACCGAGTGTTATTACAAAGGACTCAATGGTTGGCCATAATTATATAATGCAAATGACATTTGCTGTTTTGTTTGAACTTATTCCCTCAGATGTTTCCTTCCTTTATCACGCTCCTCACACATCTGTGTCCCCGCAATGGCTCTGCAAACTCCCCCTCTCCCGGTCCCCAAGTTCCTGGTGCTGTCTGTCCCGACTGTCACACAGACACGGCCCGCTGTGCGGAAGCTGCCGGTGCGACGTGTGCCTCTGACACAGGTTATGTTGACAGCTGGTCGGAACAGGTGTACACTGATTCTACCATCAAATGGCAACACACATTTGGCTCCCTCCCAACGCACAGGCATGAAAAACCTGTTCTCTTCACATTTCTTTGGAGATTGATTGACTTCTTTGACACGGCACACTGTGACTGTTTATAAGTTCCCTGGTCCTTCGCCTACTCAGACATGTTCGAGAAGTCTCAGAGAAGACCTGCGTGTGGGCACCATGAATTATTCATCGGCTGCTCCTAGATGGTGGTGAGGGAGAATAGAGCCTTCCCTCCCCTCCCCTCTACTCCGAGACCCAGAAGACACATTGCTGTGTATCTGGGGAGTGAAGGACAGCAAGGGGATGGCTGTTGGAGAAAACAAGAAAAGGCATGGAAGAAGTGTAAAAATATTTTACTTTTGAGATGGTTTAAAACAGGAGCACCCTTCTCAAAGACCGAGGGCATCCAGTTAGAGACCCTAGGCATTGTAAAAAATGATGAAAGAAACCACTCTCATAATTTAATGCAACTTAAATTGTTCATCCCTAGAAAGCAGCAGAAGATTGGGTTCTGTCTCAGTAAAAAAAATTAATAAATAAAATAATAAAATAGAAAAAAATCCTATGATAAAATATCTTGGTTAAATTAACAACAACAGAAAAGTTCCCATTTAAGAAGGTAGCATTGTGCCCAACCAAATGCTCTGACAGTTTTATGAGCGGGTGATGTCTCGTTTGAACTCTGTGGGAGCTCTTGTCTGGTCACAGACAAAAGTGGCTTTTTTTTTTTTTAAAGATAGGACCACAAAAGCCATATCCTGTTACCAAGCAGGAAAGGTGTTTGTGAGCATGTCAAGTGTACCTGTGGGCCCAGGGATGAGCAAGTCAAAAGCTGCAGTGCTTGATTTTTCCATTTCCAAGAGGATTGGAGTCCCCAGGAAAACAGAGGCAGATAGGGAGTAAGGGACCACCATCCTACGTCCCCCATCCTGCTCTTTCCTAAGAGCCTCACTCTGGCAGTTCTGGTCCTGGCACACTTGCCCTCCTGGACTTCCCCCTCTTCTCTCCTCGCATGCTGATGATTATTTTCATCCCTGATTCATTTCTTTCACTCTCTTCAGTGGGTGGAACAAAAGAGCTCCGAAACCAAGATGGCTGGAGCAGGGGAAGCAGAGGTACAATTAAATGTGTGCTTTGTGCAACTGGATTTTTATCTCAAACCTCACCCAAGACCTGAAGCTCAGAGCAGAAATCTGTGAGCTGATTTTGGGGTCTGTTTGGAAAGTATCATATCAACGTCTAATGGCATCTCAGGGCTTTCTCTGCTCAGAAGCTGCCATTGTTATCCTGAATTGATGATGCTATATTAGCACTCCACCAATTCATTTCACACAAAGTACAAATCTAATAAACTCATCTCAAAAACAGCCCTGATGTATTCAACCGCTAATGCCTCAGCAGCCTGATGTATTTGTATACAGCAGAATTCTAAATCCAGCCGAGAATTATAAGACGGGTTTATGCATTGCATGCTTCTCATAAAACCTTATTTGAACATTTGATTCCAGTTTACATTTTATTAGCAAAGCTCTCATTTTTCACCCAGAATGAGGAAGCAGAGGGGAGAAGTACATTCCTGCAACTTCAATTCTGTGTCCAAATAACTTACAAGACGGACATGAAATGGACAAGACTATGACTGCCCTGAAGACAATTACAAAAAATACTTAATTAGGATGCAATGCCGGTTATTTTAAGCCATACAAAAGAGTTCTGTACATAATAGAGTGGCTGTTTCATGCAGCTCATATGATAAAATTCTCACCAGTCTTAAAATGACAGATGTAATATTACCTTTAATAAGTGTCTACCGATGCATGCAAATTGAATTAGATAGTGGGAGTACAAATTTGTCCGATAATTAAGATAAAATTTCATGTCAGGTTAAACCCTGGTGTATATTAGTAACTCTGTATATTTCTTTTCTCTGTTCTCTAACAATTATTTTTCAGTGTGGCCTCTTGATTATTGGAAGAGTCAGGGGAAGGGGGTAAGAAACATAGCCCCCCAAACATATTACTATAAATGGGAGCAAATCATGTCTGTGATTACTACTCGATTTATGCTGCGTTTTAAATACTGGGCACAATTCAAATAACTTTGAATAAATTCAACGATGTATTAACTTAATGTTTCTGGGGTCTCATGAGGTGTTACTATGCCCTCAAGGCTAATGCCGAGCGAGTACCATTGAGGAGAAATAAAAACACAGAATTTGGAAGTTAATAACCTCAATGATTTAGAAAATCTGAGTTTTGAACTGATTCGGCAGTGCTTTAAGGCTGAGAATGAACTGGGTGTTCCATGTAATACATTGTTGATGAAAATCTCAGAAGGCGTAGAGAATGCACGCACATAGACACATGCACACACACACACACACACACACACAAACACACACAGAGGCAATCCCTTGTGTGTGCACATGCAAAACGCCATGCCCACATACACACAGCTTAAAGGGTAAGTGCTCTGCGTGGCATTCAGCTCCATTTTAATACCCTCCACTGCTGTGATCGCAGTCCCCCGAGGGAGGCAAATATCCTGAGCATTATTAAAAGTGGGATTATCCAATCTAATACTGAAGATTTGGGAAACAGCCAAGAGGAGTCATAAGCAGGAGGGTAAAACAAAGAAGACTTATCGGGGCCCAGACCACCGGGTTTGCCTCCTTAAGCTTGCGCCTGGCTGCGTATGATTGACAGCCCCTGACAGGTGACTCTCACTCGCCCGAACAATGAATGAACAATGGATGCCCTCAGAGGCAGGTCAGTGGGCCCACCATACTGCCTATCCATGGGACAGAACACTGGGACAGACTTCTGGACAACCTGTGGCAGGTCCACTCCTCGGAGCCTCACAACAAGCCCTTGAGGGTTTACTGTGATGACCAGGTCTTTCTTTCTGGTATGGAAAACAAAGCTCCAAAGGATCACATGGCATGCCCAATGTTGGAGGGTTAAGTGGCAGGGCCAGCATCTAGAAGGTCTCCTTTTCACTCCAAAGACAGCTCTTCAAGAAACCATACCAATGTTAAGACTGGGTACCGCCACTCATTAGTCATGTCTGTGGCCAAGTTGAGATCCAGCCTCAAGCGTCTGAGACATGAGACTGTGGCAGACTGCCCACTGGGGGAGAGGAGTCCCTCTGTAGCCCCCCAACTCAGCAACCACCATGAAGAATGGATCGTTTGCTGTCCTACACCCATGTGACTCATTGTACTCATCTGCCTGGTGGTTATAGTCTTGTGGATTTGCAAACCCTCTACACGTGGTCGTCTTTCCTTTCTCTGCTCCGAGATGTATTTTTTGTTTTATGCTAATCAGATACGCTTTATATCACTCTTTAATAATTTAGTACATTTTCACACTGCACCTGGCCCCCTACAATTCATTCTTTTTTTTTTAAAAGATTTTATTTATTTATTTGACACAGAGAGAGGGATTACAAGTAGGCAGAGAGGCAGGCAGAGAGAGAAGAGAGAGGAGGAAGCAGGCTCCCTGCAGAGCAGAGAGCCCGATGTGGGCCTCCATCCCAGGACCCTGGGATCATGACCTGAGCCGAAGGCAGAGGCTTTAACCCACTGAGCCACCCAGGTGCCCCCCTACAATTCATTCTTATAGCTCTTATGTTACCTCTCAGCCCAGTTATGAAATTCCTCACAAAGGACATTTTTGGAACATTCCTGTGGGCAGTGAGTGCTAAGGTTTACCTTCGCTATACTTTCTCCCCTTTTTCTTAGTAGCAAAAGTCTGATATTTTACTGCACAGCTACCTACTCAGTCAATAGACTACATTTCTCAGTCTCCCTTGCATCTCAATGTGGCCACATGATTAAGTTTTGTCCAGTCAGGGGCAAACAGAGTGCCGTGTGTGGTACTTTCTCCACAGTTCCATAAGGGGAGGGAAGGTCCTCATTTGAACCCTTCCCCCATTGGAGACCTTAGACATAAACGGAGTACAGTACTCATGGCCATTTTAGATCATGAGGTGGCTTTCAAATTTAAATTGCTCCACTTCTAGTACAAGCACCTAGTTTTAGCAGACTAATCATCCTACAGAGAACAATGAGACAAGCTGAGTTAGTATTTTATTTTTTATTTTCTAACAAAATATCTAGTTGATGGTCTCAGGAACTGTCAAGGTGGTAGGGATTCGAAAGACTAAACAGCAGGAGTGGGAGGGCTGCTGGGCCCTCTTCTGTCAGTTAGAGAGTCGAAAGACAGAGATACTGGGGTTCCAAAGCCTTTCAGAGCCCGTGCCATTTCCAGATATCTCTGGCCTCTCTGCTGGATTCTTCCCAAGGTCAAGAGTAAGAAGCACAAAGGCACTATCTTTAAGCAGGGAGATCTGGTAGCACTGCAAAAGGTCATGGGAGCTGGGAGATGCTTAGTAAGATCTTCTACCTCCCACATGAAGGGTATGAAGCCCATTGAGGAACACTTTCTTCTATCCTCTGCAAGGCTCACCCACCATATTCAGGAGATTCTTAGAGAAGGGAAGTCAAATGATCCCTAAATTCACTGCCTCTTTCTTCACTAAGGCATTTGTCAATTCCAATATGGTAGTTTAGGGCTAAAAAACAGCATAAAGCATTGGCTGAGATACTGAGAGCTGAAGAGAGATTCCAGCAGTCTCACCAGGCTGGAGGCCATAGCCAAAAATTGGAGTCCAGACCCGTCAAGCAGGAGAGGCCATGGCAAGCATCCATACTTCAATTGGGACCTCACAGTGCCCTATCGAGAAGTGGTATAACAGGTTGGTCCTTATAAAAATGGAAGTACAGGGGCGCCTGGCTGGCTCAGTTGGTTAAGCATCTGCCTTCGGCTCGGGTCATGATCCCAGGGTCCTGGGATCGAGCCCCATATTGGGCTCCTTGCTCAGTAGGGAGCCTGCTTCTCTTTCTCCCCACCGACTTGTGCTCTGTCACTCTCTGTCAAATAAATAAATAACACCTTTAAAAAAATAAAAATAAATAAAAATAAAAATGGAAGTACACCTTCAAATCAGCTCAGTCCTAATTGGAGTAAGGTAGACTACTCTTACCCTAACTGTCTGCCAGAAATAAAACCAAATCCTCTTTGGAGGAAGAAGTCATCATGTTTGGACCTAAAATTAATTCTATCCCTTTCAGCTACAATGTCTGACACACAGTAATAATTTACCAAGCACACCGCAAGACAAGGGCAACATGACTAAAACTAAGAGAAAATACAGTCAATAGAAATGGACCCATAAATGAAATAGGTATTTGAGTTAGACAAGAATTGTAAAATAAATGTGATTAATATGTTTAAAAAATGAGATAACAAGATGGGAAATTTCAGCAGATGGACTGGAAAATATAAAGAAATTTTAATGGGAAAATCTGGAAGCCAAGAATAAAGTAATCAAAATTCAGAACTCAGCAGAAGGAGCTTGAGAGCAAGGCAGACATAATCATAAGTGAAACTGAGAACCAGAATGTTGTTCAAGAAGAAATATTCAAATAGATGCCCCCAAGGAAAAAAGCATGGGAAGTAGAGAAAAGAGCATCTGAAACCTGAGGGGCATGGTGAAAATGTCTAGTGTATGTATAACCAGTGTCCAAGAAAGAGCAGGAAGGGAGAATGAGGAAGAAGAGCTATCTGGAGAGAGAATGCCCAGGAATGGAAGCAAAATATCGAAGACAGTATAGATGCCATCATTCTGCTCCTGGCGTGCATACTTCCAGATTTCTTTTTTGTGGTAGAGAAATAATGCCTATCTTGACTTAGCCACTATTTTTCAGGCCCTGTTACTCATGAATGCTAACTGAAATACCCCGTCTTTGTTAATAGACATCTCAGTGCAAATGTGGGTGTCCTCTCCCACGTCTATATTCTTAAAATGTAAAACATGTTCATAATGAAGAAAGACCCTATGCTGTGTGGCTCTGAATGCAAGAACAAAACCTATTTGGAGGTAGGAATTAGAGGGAAAAATCTTTCGGTTCTGTGAGTTCTATATTCTTTATTCCAACAACTACTTTTGAGCAACTACTCTGTATCAGGCTCTGTCCTGGATCTTAAGAATGCAAAGTTAAATAAGACAGCTTAATGTCTGCTTGGGCAAAATTAACAGATTCAAAATTAAGGGTCACAAAATCAAATGCTTATGGGGATCTGACAGGTCAGGTCAGGTTCAAGTGAGTGAGGTGGACTGGGAAGGGGTAGTGATGGGGTGAACCAGAGAACACAGACATCCACTGAGTGAAACCCCCATGCAGGTCCCCTGATTAATGCCATTGGGAAGGCCATCCCAGGGTGGTTAGATCCTCTGCTTTTTCCAAAGAAGCTGAAAATCCAGATATTGAGGTGGAATGTCCAAATGTATAAAATGCAAATGTCCAAATGCAGGGAAGGGCAAAATTTGACCCATGGGTGGCCATTTTGCCACACCTTGTTTAATGGGTTGAATGGTGGCACCAAAAAGTATCCATAGCCTAACCCTTAGAACCTGGAAATGTTACCTTATTTAGAGAAAGGGTCTTTGCAAATCTATTAAGTAAAGGATTTATGGGTGAGATCATTCTGGATTATCCTGGTGGGCCCTACATCCAATGACCAGTGTCTTTATAAGAGACAAAAGAGAAAAGACAAAAGACAGAAGCAGAGACTGGAGTGATACAACCAAGGAAGACCAGAAACACCAACAGTCACAAGAAGCTGGAGGAGGCAGGGAAGGATTCTCCCTTCTAGCCTTTCAAGGGAGCACAGCCTGCCCAATACCTTGATTTCAGATGTCAAACCTCCAGAAATGTGAGAGCATAAATCTGTCGCTGTAAACCACACAGGTTGTGGTCCTGTGTTATGGCAGCCCTAGGAAACTAATACGCTCTGTCCAAGTGTATAGTCAAGGTTAGCCAAAGTGCTGGGGAAGTACTAGGGAGCATCTCCAACCCTCTAGACGGAGACCAGAGGGGAGAAGAGTTAGGGGTGGATTTTGGAAGCGATTGACGTCTGAGTGAAATAGCAGGTATTAGGCACAGTGTGTGTGTGTGTGTGTGTGTGTGTGTGTGTGTGTGTGTGTGTGTGTGTGCGTGTGTGTGTGTGTGTAGGGGAGGTCAAGCGCTTCTAGCCAGACATAATAAATCGAAGTTGCTCAACAATGAGGCTTATTTCATGAGATAGTGGGCTTCCTGTCAAGTGAAGGTTTAAGCACACACACTCCACAACTGCTTACTATGAAGGGCATTCACGAGAGAAGCGTTATAGTCATTACTAGACAAATTTGAAATGCCTTCTGAACTTAAGATTCTAATGACCCCTGTCTTTTCCCATCTTATTATATCTCCCTGTGCCGGCAGGGCTGACTGCCAATAGCAAGCTTGTCGGTTGCAATGATTCCAGGACACTGGGCTGAATTTCAAGGGGCCAGATTCCTGCTGCTCCCCGTCCATCCATCCATGGTTTAGGCTGCTGCACCTGCCAGAAAGTAAATGACCAAATACCCTCAACCTGGGAGTTGTACTCCATCTCTTGACCAGTAAAACACAAACTGGTCCCCCTTCTTAAAGAGTTTTAGTTGAATTAGGACCAGACCAATTGGGTGATGAATAGAACACATTTGTGCACCAGAAATCTCAGGAACAAGAAATGGTTGTATCTCAATTTGAAAAAGATTAATGGTAATTGAAGAGGAAAACACTGGCCAAATACATCCTAGGGGCTGTTTTGGGTTAGACTCCTCATTCAAATTGACAGAACTCATAAATGGAGGTGACAGATGACGGGGCATAGACCCTTTCAGAGCTGTGTTCTGTCTCTCTACTTGCACTGTTCATTTCTCAGTCTCAGGGGTGTGTACTCTGTTAGGTAGAAATATGCCAGAGCTAATCTGAAGACATAGAATAAACAGGCCATATCTCCCCAGACCAACAGTTCCCAAACTGTTTGATCTTAGGACTTCTTTGTATAACTCCTACAAATTACTAAGGATCCCAAAGATCTTTTGTTTCTGTGAGATATATCTATCAACATTTACTCTATTAGAAATTAAAACAAAAATTTGAAACACGAGTATATAGCAGCATACATTCCAATATCCATAAGAATAGTGATATCATGACATGCCATATAGTTTTTTGGAAAACTCACATGTATACTCATGAGAGAATGATTTCATATCAGTATTACAGTGTATTAATAGTATTATGAAAATAGTTTTCACCTTAATTAGTCCTGGGGACTCCTAGGACTCCCTAAACTATGCTTTGAAAACCATTATCATAAGCCTTAACTTTCTTGAATACTTAGAGAAAAACACATTTTTTAAATGCGTAGGAGAAGGATAAATTATTCAATAAATGATATAAGGGCAGCTGGCTTTCCACTTGGGAAAAACAAAAATCTATTCTGATTTCACTCTTTAAAAAAAATCTGTGGGGGTTATAGATGTAAACACAAAACGATGAAAGTATTAGATGATAGTAGAGGTGACCATATCTTAGAGTTCTGCGGGGAGGAAGGCCCTTATGAAAAGAAAAAAAAAACACAAACCTCAAAAATCACTAAAGGAAGGGAAGCAACGATTTGGCAAGATTAAAGGTAAAATTTCTGAATGGCAGACATCACTAAATATTTGCAACATGTTTAATATGCAAAGGTCAATTTCTCTAATATATAATGATCTTCTATAAGAAAAACCAAAGAATACAGTAGGAAAGTGGCAAAAAATATGACCAGGAAACTCAAACAAGAAAAACTAACAGACACTAAATACAGGAAAATGAACTCATCCTAAATACTATCTTAATGCAACTGAAGCCAGTAATGATGGTGCACCTGACATCTACTAAATGGTCAAGAGTGTAACTTTTATTGATAATGTGTTATACTGGTATGTGTGTGGGAAAATGGGCACTTTCATATTTTACTTGTGAAAATATAAATTAGAACACTTTGGGCAGAGCAGTTTGCTATATCTACTGCAGATTTAAGTGTGCATAAGAGGGTGCCTGGGTGGCTCAGTGGGTTAAAGCCTCTGCTTTTGGCTCAGGTCATGATCTCAGCGTCCTGGGATCGAGGCCCGCATCGGGCTCTCTGCTCAGCAGGGAGCCTGCTTCCTCCTCTCCCTGTCTCTCTGCCTGCCTCTCTGCCTGCCTCTCTGCCTACTTGTAATCTCTCTCTCTGTGTCAAATAAATAAATAAAATATTTAAAAAAAATAAAAAATAAATAAATGTGCGTAAGAGCCAACAGAATTGTGAAAGGTGTAAGCCTGATGATTCACAGACCTGTACCCCTGGGGCAAATAATAATAATAATAATAATAATAATAATAATAATAATAATAATAATAAAAGAGCCAACAGCATTTCATATAAGAGTCTGTTCTACAGAAATTACAATAAAATAATGAGGATATTTACTGCACCATTGCTTGAAGTCACCAGAAATTGACTACATTGTAAATGTCTATAAATAAAGTAATAGATAAATACATTGTAGCTTATTGATTCAATTGTAAACAATGCAGACCTGAACAAGAGCAAAGTAGACTTCCCCGGCTGATACAGAAAAATGCCTATGGTATAAGGTTAAACTTGAAAGCAATTTGAAGAGTTATATGTATGGTATCATCCCCTTTTTAAAAAGTTTTTATTTAAATTCCAGTTAGTCAACATAGAGTGTAATATTAGTTTCAGGTGTACAGTATAGTGATTCCACACTTCCATACATCACTCTGTGCTCATCACAAGTGCCCTCCTTAATCCCCATTACCTATTTCCCCCATCCCCTCCAACCTCCCCTCTGGTAAGCATGAGTGTGTTCTCTACAGTTGAGAGTCTGTTTCTTGGTTTGCCTCTTCCCCCCCCACCCCCTTTGCTCATTTGTTTTGCTTCTTAAATTCCACATATGAGTGAAATCATATGGTATTTGTCTTTCTCTGACTTCTTTCAGTTAGCATTATAGTCTCTAGCTCCATCCCTATTGTTGCAAATGGCAAGATTCCACTTTTTTATTACTGAGTAATAGTCCATTGTGTGTGTGTGTGTATGTATGTGTGTGTACACACACACACACACAAACACACACCCCACATCTTCTTTATCCATTCATCTGTCTGTGGACACTTGGACTGTTGCCTTAATTTGACTATTGTAGAGATAATGCTGCTGTAAACATCAGGGTGCCTGTATCCCTTTGAATTAGTATTTTTGTATTCTTTGTGTAAATACCTAGTATAGCAATTGCTGGATCATAGGGTAGTTCTATTTTAACTTTCTGAGGAACTGCCTTACTATCTTCCAGAGTGGCTGCATGAAGCATCAGCCCATTCTTTTTGAGAAAAAGAAGTATGTAAATAAATATATGTGCAGAAGCACAGGAAGTGGTTGAGGAAGGTACATTAACAATTATCTATTGTTACCGCTAAAGAGGGGGATGAGGCCTGAGAAGAAATTTCATTTTATTATTTTATTTCTTAATGCAAGTAACCTTAAAAAGTATGGAATTATGAAAGGTTATTATTTTTTGTCTGCTTTCTTAGTACATTTTCAGGCAAAATTAGAGTTAATGTTTTCTTTTTTCCTTTCTTTTAATTTTTTTAAATTTATTTTTTCAGTGATCCAAGACTCATTGTTTATGCACCACACCCAGTGCTCCATGCAATACATGCCCTCCTCAATACCCACCACCAGGCTCACCCATTCCCCCTCCCCCCTCCCCTCCATTACCCTCAGTTTGTTTCTCAGAGTCCACAGTCTCATGGTTCATCTTCCCTTCTGATTTACCCCAATTCACTTCTGGTTGACACACAATGTTATACAGTTTCAGGCGTACAGCATAGTGATTCAAAAATTCTATATACTATGCTATGCTCACAGTAATAAGGGTAGTTGTCATCTGACACCATACAAAGTTATCTCGATATTGTTAACTATGTTCCCTATGCCTTAACGTTCATCCTAGAGTTAATTTCTTTTAAAGATTTTATTTATTTATTCCAGAGACGGAGAGAGAGCCAGGAGGAGGGACAAGCAGACTTGGTGCTGAGCGGAGCTGGAAGTGGGGCTCCATCTCAGGACCCCAAGACCATGACCTGATGGGAAACCAAGAATCAGACACTCAACTGGCTGAGCCACCCAGGTGCCTCCATCCAAGAGTTAATTTTTAATAATTAAATTCAATACCTCCCAACACAATTGCTTTGAGATCCTCCTGGGGAGGCTCCTCTGTCCTCAGTGATACCCCAGTAGAGAGGAATGAGGCACCTGTGCCTGGACCAGGCTGCCTCACCAAATGACCCAAGGGCGGGGAGGGTCCACCAGGTGGCTAAGGACACCTGTGATTCTGGGCTGATTGGCCTGGTGCAAACAGAGTATCTCATCCCGGTTCTTCCCTCTGCTTGTATCTACCCCACGCACCCTCCAAAGCCGTGAAGTTCTCCATGACCTGAACACATTGGCGCCATTTGCGCATGCGTGCACAGGGTCAGGCAGCCAGGTGGGGAAGCTGCTTTAGGGCAGCACGTGGGAGGAGGTAAGCACTGTGCTGTGTGCCCAGCTCTGTTTTCAGGATTTGGGAGCTGGAAGGAGGCTGAGAGTTCTGATAAGCTAACTCTCTCCATTTACAGAGGTGGGAACAGAGGCCAAATCTGGCCATAACCTGCTTGTGCCTTTACAGTGCATGGTGGACAGGGGGTAGGGAAAGGGGACCTGCGTTGCAGCTGGAGTGAAGAGGAGGGTGTCATGCTATCTGTCTCTTCTCAGAATAGGGTGGCTGAAGGAGCAGGACTGCGAGGGCCAGCCTCAGGAGGTAGCAAGTCGGGGTCAGTTTTTCCAGAAAGAGGTTCTAAGGATTTGGGGCTGAAACCATGTCACTGAAAAAGAAGGTTGGGGAGGGCATGGTGACTCTTTAGTATCTCTAAGAAAAGGTTTTATTTCCTTTTCTTTAAAGAAAAGTTGATGTTCTTTGCCGTGTAGGGCTGTCAGGGAGTTCCCCAAATCAAGACTATGGTTGGCTGAGCATATCAGTGCCACCACCTGTGTCTTCTCACCTCAAGGTCACCAGCTGCAATGGCTCCCAGGGGACAGTCAGAGGTATGCCTCCTCCAGGTGGCCTGTGGAGCACAAAGAAGGGGCTGGGACAGCGTGATGGACAAGCGCTTGTCTGTGGGGCGGGAAGGGAGAACCAGCTCCGTGGTTTGGATCAGCTGCATTCTGTTTGAGCCTCTGTCTTCCCATTTGAAGGATGAGAAGCTCGGGACTGGATGTTCCCAAGACCCCCTGTTGTATGATCTGCGGCTCTGCCCAAAGCGCAGCAGAGTACACAGAAGGAAGAGGTGAGGTGTGAGCACCAGCACCCAGCTCTCCCACACCCTCCTGCCCCACTGAGCTAGGGCTCCAAGTGAGATCTCACCACACCAGTGGCTGACTTGACTGTGAGGAGCCTACCTTTCTATTCTCTTCTGCATCTCCCTTAGGGACAGGCGCTTCTGACCTCTCTTTCTCAAAGCCCCTGTTGAGGATGACCATGACCTGCCATGATCCCTGCAGCTATCAGGCATCAGGATGGAGAGTGGGCTCCGGGCTCCATGGTCCCTCTGTTTCAGGAGCACCTTGCTCCCTGCCTCTGAGTGCCTCCGACCAACATGTTCGGAGAAAGGAAGACACACAAAGAGAGGTTCACGAGATAAATTTTGTCAGACTAGCATATGATTTTAGGTGTTCTACCCAGAAAGAGGAGCTAAAACCTACTGAAGCCCACCAGAAAGGAGAGTGGCCCCCTTTGCAACGCTCCTTCAGTTCTTCGAATCTGCCCAAGGAGAGTCTCTGTTTGTGTCTTTTTTGCCCCTCCCTAACTCAGGCTCAAGTTCCTTTTAAACAAAGTGATGGTAAGTTCTGGGTTCAGCGCCTTCATCAGGAAATGTTCAATACTAATGTTTGGTTTTATTATATATACTTTTATAGTTACCATCTCTTATGGTGAATGAGGCTGGTGTTCCATTTATAGCAGTGTACAAAGTCTAAAATTTTTATTTTAAATGAATTTACATAGGGGGAAAAAAAGGAAGTTGATTTAAGTAAAGATTATTCCAGTTGGGGCTTGAATGGGGCTGGAGTTTGGGAAAACCCAACACAGAGAAGGGGGGAACTTGCCAAAGGCAATAATCCTTGCCCTCAGCAGTTGGACCAAAATGGCCCTCCAGATACCCATTTTATCTTAGCCCTCATTCCCTCACCCCAGGCTTCTAGTTCTCTAACTCCATCTCCCAGTCACCAATATTTGTGTTGGGCGTCCTGCCCTGCTTGGGTGGTCTCTGGTTTACCAGCCCATCGTACTTCTCCGAGAGGCACTTCTTCACTCCGTGCCAGTGCCCATGTGGAGCTGGTGGCCCATGCCACCAGATTCAGCTCCATAGAACACCCCCTCCTCCCCATGCAACTCTGCAAGTCTTTTAGCCAAGATAGACCACCGCCCAGGAAAAAATAGAAAAGTTAAAAAATAGAAGTTACTCTTGATGAAGCCAGATTCCCAATGCTTACAGCAGACCCATCTAAGACTCAGCTCTGATGGAGCTGAGTCTTTTTACAGAGGGAATCACAGAAGTTCAGTGACCTCCCTCAGAAATTGTGTTTGCGTTATATATTATGTCTATCATTTGTTATGTAAATTGTATTAGATATTATATACCTGTTTTGAAGATTCTGAGATAAATGTGACAAAATGCTAACACAAAAACTTAGCAGGTGCTGATGCTCATGATTTACTGCATTTTCACCTGGGCTGTGCCTTGGGTTCATTCTTGCTACATGTTTGAGTTCTTAGACCCCACCTTCCCTTCCCTTCCATTCCCCACCCAGGACCGGGCTCTGTCTCTTTGTTATCACTACCTGCTGTGTTCAGAGCACTAGCTGTAAGGAATCTATCTCATTAGGAGGGTGACTGGGATAAATGAAGGTGCTCCATTAATATTAGCTGAATAAATGATGAATTTCATGCAAGGTTTCAATCATAACTGTTGCTTTAGGCTTTGGGAGAAGATAGAAAGTTCCGGAAGTTATCTGGGACAGCAGGGAAGGCTGACCAGACCCAGTTAGATCTTTGGGGTTTAATTTCAGTTTCATCAAATAATTCCACAAGGAAACAGTATAAATTTGAAGGCTGGAGTTTAAGGCCCCTAAAGAAATCATTTCGTTATTACATTGCTAGTTAATATTTCCTTTCCATGTGCTGTTTGCACACATAAGCAAAATTATCATTTGCACTGTTTTTCAAGATAGAAAAAAATTTAATATAAGGTACTCAAACTCATAACTGTATTCAAATTGAAGTGAATTAAATTGGTTATTCAGATCAAAGTCTACTGAAGCTTAATTTTGTGCATGTATTTCTTTCGTCATGCAAATCTATGTATTTTCATGCTGTGCAAACCGTTTTTTGCTCTAAAGATATTGCAAACATCTTTCCATATAAGTAGATCTGAAACTATTGAACTAATAACCCACAATTGAAGTTTTTTTGTTTTTGTTTTTGTTTTAAAGATTTTATTTATTTATTTGACACAGAGAGAGATTACAAGCAGGCAGAGAGGCAGGCAGAGAGACAGGGAGAGGAGGAAGCAGGCTCCCTGCTGAGCAGAGAGCCCGATCCCAGGACGCTGAGATCATGACCAGAGCCGAAAGCAGAGGCTTTAACCCACTGAGCCACCCAGGCGCCCGCACAATTGAAATTTTAGACTGTTTCCTCTCCCCCCACCCCCATCGGCTTAAAGCAATCAGCTTTTTTTTTTAATTAATATATAATGTATTATTGGCTTCAGGGGTACAAGTCTGTGAATCATTTTACACAATTCACAACACTCACCATAGCACATACCTTCCCCAAAGTCCATAACCCAGCCACCCTATCCCCCCCCTCCTCCTGCCCACCGCCCGGCAACCTTCAGTTTGTTTCCTGAGATTAAGAGTCTCTTATGGTTTGTCTCCCTCCCTGGTTCCACTTTTTTCTTTTATAATAAATAATATGTGTTAAATATTCTTATTCTCTACTATGGGACAATTAGGTTCTTTGCAATTTTTAAAAATGTTCTAAATAGCACTTCATGAAAAATCTGTTAACATCTTTATGTATTTATCTAAGTATGTCTCTGGGTAAGTTTTTAGTAGTTGGGTTGCTCATCAAAGAAGAAATGTACTTTTTAATGATTTTGGTGCCTTGTCAAATTGGTTTTCAGTAATACTGTAACAATTTCTATACCCTTCTACAAAATATGAATGTGCCTACTTCCTCACATACTCACTAGCATTCTGTATTATTTAAAAGTCCTTCCAAGGGCACCTGGGTGGCTCAGTGGGTTAAAGCCTCTGCTTTCGGCTCAGGTCATGATCTCAGCGTCCTGGGATCGAGGCCCGCATCGGGCTCTCTGCTCGGCAGGGAGCCTGCTTCCTCCTCTCCCTGTCTCTCTGCCTGCCTCTCTGCCTACTTGTAATCTCTCTCTGTGTGTCAAATAAATAAATAAAATCTTTAAAAAAAAAGAAATCTCTAAAAAAAAAGTCCTTCTAATTTGATAAATGAAAGTGTTTTTTTCTTTTTTGTATTGTTCCAAATTCATTTCCCTAATTACTTGTATAGTCTTTGTATTTATTGGTTATCCATTTTCCTTTTTAAATAAATACTTTATTTGCACTTTGGCCTATTTTTTCCCCCTACTAGGATAGCCATTTTTAATCTACTCTTTGCCTACTTCATACATTTTTAGTTGCGGCTTATTTTTAATTTTGTTTGCCATGTTTACATAATTATTATGTATCTAAATCTTTCATTTTTATTGCTTTATGATTTCTGGCTTTGGTGTCAGACTCAGAAAGGCCTTCCCTCTCCTGAAATTACTTTACCCAGGACGCTGAGCCAAAACTCATGACCAGAGCCAAAAGCAGAGGCTTTAACCCACTGAGCTTCAGCTTTCATTACTTTTGTGGATTTATATTTTACATTTATATTTTTAAGGAAGCTAAGTTTTCATAAGGTATACATTAGGAATGTAATCTTTTCTCCAAAATGTTAATCAATGTTTTAGAATATTAATTATCAAATAATTAGTCTCTTTCTTATTATTTGAAATGCCATCTTATTATGTACCAAATTATTTTATTTTTTATAGATTTTATTTATTTATTTGAGAGGGGAAGAGACAGAGAGAGAACATGAGCAGGGGAAAGGGCAGAGAGAAAGAGGGAGAAGCAGGCTCCCTGCTGAGCAAGGAGCCTTACGTGGGGCTCCATTTTAGGACCCTGGGATCATGACCTGAGCCAAAGGCAGGCACTTAACCTACTGAGCCACCCAGGTGCCCTGTACTGAATTCTTAAACTTGTGTTTATTTCTGGACTTTCTTTTTCATGATTTTCCACATCTGTTCTTGTGCTGTTGCCACACTGTTTTGATTACTATAGGTCTGTAACACATTTTAGAATCTGATGGAACAAGGAGCCTTCTCTCACTCTTTAGAAAATTTCCTTGCATAGTCTTATCTGTTCATTCTTCCATACAAATAACACAATCACTTTATGACATTCACATGCACGTACAGACATATACCATTAAAACTGGTATCAAATTGCATTGAATTTTAGATTAACTTGGAGCAGATTACCCTCTTAACAATAGTGATGCTTTCTAAGCAAGGACATGATAAGGCTAGTTATTTAGGTATTTTATAAATAACTTTCAGCATCATTTCAGATTACATTATCTAAAATGACTCATGGGATGCTAAAAACCTGCCAATGAGCCACGGCTCAGGAGTACTAAATTTACTTACATGCCCAGATCACTTTCTTAAGATGAGTAATTGAAGTCCAGATACTGGAACCAACTTAAGCACAAAGCCCGCTTTGGTGTTTGCCCTAAAAAACCTAAGAGCACTAACCTTGCCAAATATTACAGGAAAAGCCATTTTTCTTTTAATAGGGGGTATCACATTAATGGGAAAGTGATGGTTAATTCTTCACCTTGTCCCCTCATCTACTTTCCACCTGCCCTCCAAAAAAGTCACCTGTGGTCCCATTCGGTGGTGATGGAGAAGGCCAAAGTGACAACATTCCGAATGAGAATTTTTGGTAATTCTCTGACAAGCCCCCAGCTGCCCATCCCCATCCAAACCCAGGAAGTGCTACCATGCACTGTATAACATCATGTAATGTGTCCCCACAGCCGTGGGAAGGAGAATTGATAAGGACGCAGGACTCCTTGCTTTCACCAAACTCCGCCACCAGTTTCTCAAATTTGAGGGAGACGAAGTGGTGGCTGCACTTGGCATTAATCCCCATGGCTGTTGAGGACTCTAAATGACTATTTAATTTCCGACCAGATACAGGAACCAGGCCGTACCCCCAATTGAGGGCACGCCGACAAAATGGCCAAGTGTGATCCTTAATTTGTCAATAATGATTTTAGGCCGTGACCCTTAATAGGACCCTGTCACTGGTGAGGTGATTTATGCCTCCTGCGATGACATCAGTACGAATAGTGCTGATAAAAGAACGCTTATATTGGAGCAAACAGGATGATGAATGGAATCCGGGTCTCCTTAGTCATCTCATTACTGCCTCCCCTTCACCACAGAGCTAATGTAGCGAGTCATCGCGTGCCTGGGGAGTAGTTTGGAGGCTGAATTTAATAGCCAAAGTGCGGGAAATGTGCTGTCGCCTGGGTCAAGAGTGGCGGAGGGTACGTTTTAAGTCTGTGTGTACAAGAAGAGGCAGTCGTGCCGAAAATCGCGAGCCTTCTGTGCCACCCAAGACGGCACCATGCCCACATCTCGCAGGGTGGCAGAGCATTCTCTCCATGTTTTCAGAATGTGATTCTAAAATCACAGTGTCCCTTATCTTCAAGACCATGAGGGTCTTCCTCTTGAAGATGTGCCCTGCCCCTAATCCATCTGGCAGAGACAGAGATTCCTTCAGGCAGAGATGAGAGACTCTTGCAGAAGCGCAAGGATGGTGGGAAGAGGCCCCTCCCAACATGGTGGGGCACAGGGGTGGTGGGCTCCAGCACTGATTAGCTGTGTGACCTTGGGCAAGTAATTTGGCTGTGGCAGCCTTAAGGACCCCATTTTTGGGAAAGGGCGGGTCTAGATGTATTTCCAAGTGTTCTTCTTGCTCCAAAACATAAGCCTTCTGAAAGAGTCCATGCTCTGAGAGCAAGAACGCAAACAATTAACCCAACCTTCCCCCTGAAAATACCAATTCTGGGTAATATCAATGACAGAGGGGCTTTGCACATAATAAGGAGGGGAAATACATCCCTGGGGGCTATTCAAAAGATGTGTGTGTCACCCATAATTTGGCCAGCCCTTGAGTGCAATGACTGCTGTGCAGAGGGGAGTAGATGCAGTTTTATTAGTACAATTTTATTGCCCTCACCAGCTGCACTCTTTTCTCTATAAAAGGTAATTACTTCCAATAGTAACAAGCTAATTGATTGCTAATTAAATCAATTGGCACACTAACCGCTGTCAGAAAGTGACAGATTAGCGGGTCATGTGATGGCGTGTTAGTAATGAAAAGTGGACATGGTCTGAGGGTGATTGACACATGAGATGAAAAGCGATTTGGGATCTCCAAGGTGGTCAGAGAGAGGGCAGGGAGAACATGATTGATTCAATGGTGACTGTCAGAGAGGAAATGAGAATTGAATGGAATTCAGTGTCTGCCCGAACCCTCACCACATGATGCTCCACGTTTTTTCACATGTAAATCAGGGAGATGGGGACTTCTTGCAAATGAAATGCCAAAATAGAAAGGACAGAAGGGAGGGGTTGCCGAAAGTCCGGGTGTGTAAGCCTCAAAGAGCATAGTTTTTTTGTTTTGTTTTGTTTTGTTTTAGAAACTTGCAAAAATGTAGTAAGAATAATAAATATTATTCATAATTTGCCCACTGATCTCGGCAACCTGGCTGCCCGGGCGTGCTTCTTGTCTCTGAATGCCTTTTAGAAGGAGCTTGTCTGCTGTCATTATCAAAGAAGGAAAATATTTATGGTCCGCCTTTGCCATGTATCATAGCCTGATGAGGACAATGGATTCGATGTAAATTTTGGGTACAGGGAACGTGCAAAATGACTCAGCTGCGGTGTTCCAAAGTCAGTGACATTGTCGTAGTTCACGTTTGCAGTGCCCGCTGCCTTGTCTGCAGCCTGCTCCCAGTCCTGAAGTAACTTTGGAAGTTCTGAGCAGCCCTTATGCAGAGATGGAGTAAGAAAGTGCCCACAATGTGGTGTGGTCTGAGATCAGTGGAAATTCCCTAACTCTATACCCTAGGATCTCCACCCATACCCTACTGAAGGCTGAAATTCTATCATGAGCCCCTTATCATTTTGGCTTTTGAAGTCTCCTAAGTCCCCTCAGGGAGAAATGGCAAAATGAAGACTTGGGGGTAAATCTGGCTGCATTTACTGGCTGCGGGTCTTCAAGGAGTCAGCCTAACTCCCTGAGCCTTTTTCCCTACCTGTGAAATGGACAAAATACCACTCCCTTCCCCAAACCGAGGAAAGACTCTGGCAAAAACAGAGACTGCTTGACCAGAATACCCAGTGCTGGGGAAATGGGAGTTAACAGCATTGATGCTAGGTGTAGTTAGAACATTAAGCCTCACCGTAGACCCTGGTGCAGCCTGGGCTGCGGGAAAGGCTGGACTGTAGAGCCAGCAAGTGGTGGGGTGAACAGGAATTCTGAAATGTCCTCCCCTTTGAGAAATTTACCTGATGTCTGACATCTCCAGGTTTGTGACTTGTAAATGGAGTAAAAATACCTATCTTACATTTGGGGCTATTTGGGATTAAATAATTTAAGGCATGTGGCAATTCCAGTACAGGTGCTAGGAACTGTTAGTTCCTTTTCCTATCCACTCAGACTGGAAAAATCGGCAACATTGCCCCCGTATTGGAATCTTGAAAGGCTGGTTTTTCTGGGAAGCAGGAGCATGACTACAACAGACCTTGGAACTCTGGGAAGTCTCTGGGCTTTTTTGTTCTCTACAAGTACCTGTATTGTGCACTTGTGCTGTTTTAAAACCTTCTGAATACCCTAGTTGTGATTTCAGTATCAGGCAGGTGGAGTGTTGGTCCAATAGCAAGGCAGCTTTATCACAGGATCCCCAAGTGCCCATGCCCGGTCAAGGTCTGCAGAGCCCTCTCGTTGCAATAATGAGCCTGAAGGCCTGGCCTTGCCAGTGATGGGGACTTTTCAGACTTCTCCCGAGAAGCAGAGAGATGAGCAGTGTGTCTCCTGCAAAGGGCACTGTCTGGCATACCCCCAGCACACCTGCAGCTCTCTTGGAAGTATGAAGGCCCTATCTTTTGGGGGCCAATGATTTCTCAGCAGCGCAGCTGTCCCTGATTATCCGGAAGCCTCGCTAAAACAAGATCATGTGTCCACATCCCCTAGGAGCGTGAGCACACACTCGTACCTAGGCTGCTCAGGTTCTGCTCAGAGGAACCCTGTTCCCCTCCCAACAGCTGACTAATCTCACAGCAGAGAGAAGCGTCTGTTAGTCCATAGGGACTGGTCATGATGCTTAGAAGTTTTTTGAGTGACATAAGGACTCCTGGACGTAGATGATAAAAATTTTCATCATACACATGAGGACTTGGCCCAGTGGCTTTCAACCTGACTGCACATGGGAATCAGCTGGGGAGCTTAAAAAACACAGGGGCCTGGGTCTTGCTCTTGGGATCTTGACTTAGGAGCCTGGGGTGCAGTATGGGTATTGGAATGCTTTTAAAGCCCCCAGATGGTCTTCTGACACCCAAAGTTGAGAATGATGGTCTGGCAAGATAAGGCAAATATCCGTGTGGAGCAAGGGAGCCCCCACGGAATAATTTTGGCCCCAGAAATGTGTTCTCAGTTTGCTCCTGGGTTTCTGAAATCCCATCATCTGGGACAACCATCTGTGGCATCATGGTGTGAGGAGTAGGCTGCAATCCAACCTTCGAGAAGAAGGTGGGTTATTTATAGTGGGTGCCCTATGGACCTTTCTAGAGAGCACACTTCATGGAAATGAGTAGTGAGTTTAGGTCACTGGGTTCCTCCAGGGGAGAAATAGTTGTGTAGATGAGTTTTGGAGAGTTTCTATATTATCCTGAGGTCCCAGTCTAGCTAGCAGGCCATAGGCCAGTATTTGGAGGATAAGAGGCTGTTCTCTTCTCTCCTTCCTTCCTTATCCCCAAAGTCCCTCTCATGACGGAAGCTGTCCAATGTAATCAACCTGTCACCATGTAGTTGGATGATTATTCTAGGGGATGGTGTCATACTGGGTACTCAGTGTTGATCTTTGCTGCTGGAAAATTTGGCACACGACTATAGCCAGATTGTCCTTACTGAATGGAAGTCCATGTTACCGAGCCTTGGCCTAATCTGGCCGTTGGGCAGTGGCAGGAATGGCTGAGGTAAGAGGTTGACTGGCATCCACAGAATGGGCCTATCCGTTTAATTACTAAAATTTTTCTCTGTCAAGGTCACACTTTGGTGAGCATTCCCATGGGACACAAATGTCTCCTCGTTCTTTGCCTATTCAAAGAAGTCTATTAATATCCCTCCTCCCCAGATCTGCTTGTTGCCAATTTTCTAATCACATTCCCTCCAGGTCCATGACCATCTAACAAAACCATTGGCCGAAGCCCATAAATCAGTAGGGACTGGTACCTCTGGCCCATTTCTCCTTCTTATGAACAGTCAGGTACACTGCCCGGCATTCTGCCTGTCTCTTTGAAAATGAGATACTGCCTTTCAGGGGTATCCCACAGAGGGACCGTAGTTCTGTAACTATCCATTTCAGGTACTGCCTGATAAGAGGTAGAACCAACTCTTAACCAGGCAGAGTTTTCTTTTCCTGAGTCATCCAGTCATAGGAATATCCCACAAGGCCATATATGCAGTCTGGGATAGAGAAGGTTGTAAGAATCATAGCTGTGGCTATTTGGGCCATTTCTTCTTATAACTTACTTGCGCCGTCTAGCTTGGCTTGAGCCCAATCTCACATATACCACTTCTGTTTGATAATAGAGTGCTCCCATGCATGACCAGCTGTATGGTTTGGTGGGTCAGTTCATGATGGGCAGCTCAGGTCATATGATTAAGTGTGCAGTCTCTATTAAACCCCAGTAACAAGACAAATAGTGTTTCTCAAAAGGAGAGTAGTTATCGACAGAGGATGACAGGACTTTCCAGCAAAATCTTCAAAGTCTACTGTGATTCACCTATAGAGAACCAACTAAAGCCCCAACCAGCCATTTTATTTGCCGTTGATACTTCAAGCACCGTAGGATTTGCTGGCTCAAGTGGCAGAGAAGCTAGCACAACAACCTTGTTTCTTCTGGACCCTACTCGAAATTATCATCTTTTCAGGTTTCTTGGTAAATGGGCTGGAATTAGCACACCCAAATAAGGAATGCGTTGCCTCCAAAATCCAAAGAGGCTCATCACAGGTTGTGCCTCTTTTTTATAGTAGGAGGGTCCAGAGATGACAACTCATCTTCCCCTTAGAAAGGATATCTTGACATGCCTCCTACCACTGAACCCTTAGAAATTTCACCTAGGTAGATTTTTGTCTTAATATATTTAGAGTAGTTTCTATTTCCTGCTCAGTTAGGTCTATTAGCATAATATTTCAATGTAATGGACCAGCATGGTATTTGGTGAATGTGAAAGTAATCAAGGTTTCTATGGACTAAATTATGCATAGGACTAGAGAGCTGACATACCTTGAAATAAGAGAGTGATGGTGTATTGCTGGCCTTACCAGTTGAAAGCAAACTGCTTTTAGTGATCTTTGCTAACAGTTTTCAAGAAAAAAACATTTGCCATATCAATAGCTGCATATCAAGTACCAGGGATGGGTTAATTTGTTCAAACAACACCACCTCACCTGAAAAGGCAGCTGCAACTGGACTAACCATCTGATTAAGTTTATAATAATCCACTGTCATGCTCCAGGATCTATCTGTCTTCTGCACAGATGAAATAGGAGAGGTGAATGGGAATGTGGTGGCAATCATCACCCCCTACCTCTTTCAAGTCATCGATGATATTGATTATCTCTGCAACACTCCCAGGAATGCAGTATTGCTTTTGCTCTACTATTTGTGTAGGTAGGACAATTCTAGTGGATTCCACTTGAACTTCTTTACTGTAATAGCCCTCACTCTGGAGGTCAGGGAACCAATCTGAGATTCTGCCAGTTGGTTCTGGAAGTATGAATATATCTATACCAATTAGTCATGCTAGAACTGAGAAAATAACCATGGGATGAGCTCAGGGACCTACTAGACCCACTCTGAGAGGGATGAGCTAAATTGCCTTGGAGCACCTGGCCTTTATAAGGCTCTACTCTGATTGGCGACCTGCAATGACATTTTGAGTCTAGGAATTAGGGTCAGTCCAGAGCCAGTGTCTGGTAGTCCCCAGAAGGTTGAATATTTCTCTTTCCCCAGTGTACATTCACTCTGGTGTAGGCCATAGTTCCCTTTGAGGGAGATTGGGAGAAAAATTAACAGCATAAATTTTTGGTGGTGTATTAAAGGTCTCCCTCAAGGGAACTCCACTTCCCCTTCATTCAGTGGGTTCTGGGTCTAAAAACTGCTCAAGTCGAGAAATTGATTGATGTGCTGTGACCCTCTATTTTGATGATTCAGGCTAGACTTCTATTTATTCTATCTGTAACTCTTCCACTGATACAGGTCAAGTAAAAATTACAGTGTGCCTCTCTATTTCCTCTCTAAGGATACAAAGGTCAACTAACCAATATCATAGGTCTCTGCAAATCAGCTGCTCTGATTAGTACTTTGACACTGTTGTCCATTACAGTAGCCACACCCACATTGCCTTTGGTAATTAAGTGCTCCCACTTGTCCGCTGCCACTCTGGGATCCAATGATCTCCATTGGATTTAAGCATCCCAGTTCAATGGTAGCAATTCCCACTGGACCTATGAGAAGAACAACCACAAAGTTCTTCAGGGTTACTGGAGATGCACCTCCAGCAAAGGTGTGTCCTCCGAGCCCTTTCAGGGTGGATGAGGAGGTCTTACATGATGAAATCCACTCTACCATTCCACTCTTCCTAAGGCTTTGGATGTCTGTCTCTACAGTATACCAAGACTATTCTGACATTTCAGGTCATTTCATGTATATTATTTTCAGGCCTGTATTTCAGTCAACCAAAATATTTTTAGAGCCTTTCTAAATCCTCAAGCTAAAACATATATGAGTACCAGGTACTCCTACCTTGAAAACCACCATAACGATAATAATTAACAGTCAAAATAAAACTGTTACAAGCTTCTATCACATTTATTACTAGAGCCAATGTCCTCCCAAAATTTTCATGAATTTTGAGGGGTTTAATTTTTTTGTTTTCAGCTTTTGTTCTGCCTTCGTTTCTCCTGAGATCCCAATCATCTTTCCTTCTGGGGCTCTTATTTTCCCCCTCTAACCTGAGTCACCCCAAATAGGGAACATAACTCTTCAGTTTCCCCCTAAATGTTTCCTGCACAAGGAAGTTGTGTGAAACAGGCTTAGGGGAATGGAGCAAGATTATTTCACAACTCAGAATGAACCTCCAGCTTTAATGTGGTAAGTCGTCAGCCTTTTCTACCTGTGGGACCTGCTTTCTGGAGTTTCTTCATCTCCCGTCCCAGCCTTTTCCCAAAGTGGCAGGTCTTCTCTGCTCTTCTGTTCTTCCCACACCTCTTGGCATCTCCCTTGTCTTCCTCGGTTCCAAATATCCTCTCTTCCCTCTCTTAGGCTTCCCAGGAACCTTCAAATGTTCTCATTTCATCAGGCACCATGCTTTCATATGTGCTTTTGGCTTCCTTTCTCCACTCCCTGACCAGATTTTCCCCAGGGAAGAATTTTGTCAAAAGCTTTTAACAATCAACATAGTTTTTAACAATCAACAATCAACAGTTTTCTAACCCTGTATAAAGTTTAATTCTCTACAAATCTCTTTGGACATCTATCAATCCATTTGTTTCTCACAACAACTTTTTAGGCTGATAGAGCGGGTGAAATTCTTTCCAGTTTGCCTGTGAAAGGGTTGATGTTGGGAGAGATGATGGGGCAGTCTCTGACCACCCAGCCAATGAGCAATCCAAGAAACCGACCAAGAGCTGATAAAGAACCTTTGACATCATTTTATCCAGCCTCCCACTGGGCATGGGCATCTTTTTATATGGTGTCCCTTAAAGTTTAAGGAATGCTTGTATAGTATTTGTTTAATGGAAGAAAACTAAACACTGCATCGTTTACTTGTTAATGGTCTCATGGCAGACCATACGGAATCAATGTTTGATGATTATCTTCAGCACAGAATGGCCTTGGCACCTGGGGCTTCCCTAAGTAGTGCCTTTGTCACACTTAAATGATGGAGACTGTAGTTCATGCCTGCCCCTTCTATGGTGTGATTTTGAGGAAGGAGCCTCCTTTTGAGTTGTCTTGGAGGGTCTTCCTTGGCAATTCAGAGGAGCAGGGGTAGAGAGTGAATCTTGACTCTGGATGATGTCCTGCCTGCCCTTTGATCTGACCAGCTTCGGTTTTGACAATGCATCCACCTGGCTTTCAGTTAAAATTACATTTGCCCATTTGCCTCACCTCTCCTACCACCATAGCTACTTGCTTGTCTATCAAATTGGATATTGGATATCAGCATCTGAGTTCACCCTAGGGCTGGAGTTGGCTATAAGGCAAGATGGCTTTGCTGTCTCCAGGGTCAACTTGAGAAAGGGGCTAAGAGTGTCTTCTGGAGGATACATTAATCCGGGACAGAGAGGCTGTGAGAACTACATGCAGAAATAAGACAATGGTCAGGAGATCATTACAATTTCCAGGGAAGTTAGAAGGCTTGCAGTCCAAGCATGAGGAGTTCATGTGAGTATTTAGAAAAGTAGCTGCAGGTTGGCAGTCTGCTCAATGCATTGTACCAGGGTGAGAGATTATGTTTGCACCTCTCTGTAGATGGGGGCCGCAGTGACCATCCTTTGAGTTTAGGGCCCAGACAGGTCAGGGCATGGGGTAGAGCAAGTTGAAAAAACCCACTGCACTAGAGCCTTGGATTTGCCTGTGTGTCTCCTCTCCTCCCTTTCCTCCTCAGGCTCTAGTATTCTCCCAGATCACAGCTTTTTGTCCCCACCCAGTTTTTGTGACAATGATCAGAGTGGATCCTTCCTCATTAAGCCTACCACAGCTGTGGCCCCCACCTGGTAATAGAGAAGGATCAGACACAGTTCAGCTCAGTCATGATCAACTAGTGAGCCCCTGACTGACTGACTGACTTTACTTACTTATTTGTGCCTTTGATTTTTAGGAAGAGAAAATAGAAGAATAAACCCACTGCTTCTTTTCTGTCTTGCCCTCATTCTGGGCCTTGTGGTTTCTTAAAAACAAAATCCTCAAGCTAGCTAGAGTGTCTTTTAGAGACCCCAAGGCCATAGATCCTTTCCCTGCCTCCTTTATCCATTTCCTTGGCATGTACTTTCTGGTCTGCCATCTTGTAGGGCTGCATTCTCTCAGGCAACATGTTATGCTTTTTTTTTTCTTCTTCTTCCTTGCTTCATGTTTCTTGACCTAAGCCGGGTCATTTAACTTCAAGGAGAGCAGCCAAGTGTCAAATTTGGCCTTTCCCAAGTCTTGCTTACAGAAGGCCAAGCAATCCCCTGAAGTGATTGGCAACGCCGTCTCTGGGCCAAATGCAGACGGCAGCTGCAGATGGTGCCATGGAGAGATAGTGGGCAGAAGGCACCTCCTGCCAATCCTAGATGCCCAGGCCCAGCCAGGCCACCAGATTCCTGGCTCCTAGTCAGGATCCCAGCCTTCCCCCATAAAGGCCATGTGGGATTGCATCCAGATACCTTAGGAGACTGTCTGGCAACCTGTTCCCCCAGCATGAGGTACCTCCCTTCCCTGGCCTTAGAGCCAGCCAGGACTTGAGGGAAGAATGCTTGACAGAATTCAGGTCTAAGAGCCTGTCTGCATCTCCACAGCCTTCAGGAAAACCCCACGTTTCTTAAGCTTTCTAGCTGAAGTTTTTTGTTCTTATGTCCAGTTTCCTACACTGTGGATCTGTCACCTTACTCTCTGAAACTCAGGCTTACAAAATAACCATCTGACATGTTTGTGATTTTAAAATGTTCAGCATTCATCACCCCTTTCTTCTGGGAACAACATCTCAAAGCTCCTTTGTCCACTCCTAGCTCAGTCCATATAGATCTGGTGAGGATCCTGATTCCAGGTAAGGAAACCATAACTCATGACTGGCCAAACAACACTTTGCATTCTCCAGCCACAGGCACGGGTTCAGGGATGAGCACATGACCCAGCCTAACCAATTGCTGCAGTTCCATCGACTTGACCCATGGTTATTGTTTTGGTGTTGAATACATGACTCAAATTGTAATTAGAGTTAATTTTACAACTTAAGATATAGCAACTGGCAAAGTGAACTGTGCAAAGTGCTCAGTTTTTAGCTGGATTTGAACCTGGAAAGAAGTAGGACTAGAGTTATTGGCACCATTTTGCCACTACATGGTGCCTGAGAATAAAACCCATATGGTGACAGAGCCAAGAGAGAGTAACTAGGTCTTAAATGACATCATTTAAGTCCTGGGGTCAAACATTATTTGAAACTATTTCTACTCTTGGATTTTATTTCCTGTTATATAAAATAAATAATTGTTTTTTCATACATAATCAGTTTGATTTTGACTTTAAAGTCCTAATATACCCTCTATGACACTCTCAACTGTTAACTTGATGTATCAAGCCTCATGTGAGGCTAGATAAGAAAATATTTCTTTGTGACCCAGGACAAGATTCTGGCAACTGAGTTTAGGCAAGAGAATGCAATTGTTAGGTGCCAGGGTATGCAAAACTTCACTTTTAGTAGTTACTGCAAAAGAGTGCCTATTCAAATGTTTTGCCCACTTTTTTATTAGATTGTCTATATTTTGTAATCGATTCATAGGAGTTTT
This sequence comes from Ailurus styani, assembly GCA_002007465.1. Classification (NCBI taxonomy): domain Eukaryota; kingdom Metazoa; phylum Chordata; class Mammalia; order Carnivora; family Ailuridae; genus Ailurus; species Ailurus styani. The sequence goes on along the minus strand of LNAC01000094.1, from coordinate 1,574,671 downwards.
TTTGTAAATTCTGGTTATAGGTCTTTTATCAGATACATGTTATGCAAGTTTCTTCTCTATAATTTCCTTTTCACTGTTTTAATCTTATCTTTTGATGAACATTAGTTCTTAATTTTAACAAAGTTCAGTGTATCAGTGTTTTCCTTTATGATTTTTCTTTATATATACTGTTTAGGATATCTTTATGTATCTTAGCCAAAGCTAGAAAGATATTCTCCCATATTATCTTCTGGAAACATTATTGTTTTACCTTTCACATTTAAATCTATAATCTATCTGGAATTGATTTTTACATATGGCATGATCTAGAGGTGAAGTTCAATTTTTTTCAATAGGGATAACCAGTTGATCAGGCATCAGTTACTGAAAAGGCTATTCTTTCTTCACTACATTTCAGTGGCATATATGATATTATATAAATAAGTCTGATATTGGATTTTCTATTCTGTTCCATTGGTCTGTTTGTTCTTGTATCAGTTGCACACTGTTTTAATTGCTGTTCTTGTCTAAAAGTCTTGATTAGTCCTCCAGTTCTATTCTGTTTTCTTTAAAACTATCTTACTACTATTGACCTTATGCTTTTCTTGATAAATTTTATAGTAAGTTTGTCAATGTCCAGAAAAAAGCTTGCTGGAAATTTTATTCAGGTTGCCTTGAATAGAGACATCAATGTGGAAAGAGTTGACATTTGTAAAATATTGCCCTCCCAACCTTGAGTTACTATATCCCCTCATTTACCTGGGTATTCTTTACTTCCTTTCAGTATATATAGTTCATATAGTTCTTGTGTAGAGGTCTTGTACAACATCGGCTAAATTTCTTCCTATGTAGTTGATGGATTTGATGTTCTTGTAAATGGTTTCATTTTAAAATTTCATCTTCTAATTATCTATGCCTGTATAGAGGAATAGAACTTATTTTTGTTGACTCCATATCCAAAATTATTCTTTCCTTATTTACTTATGAATTCTAATAATTTACTTGTACATGCTTTGGGGTTTTCTATGCATAAAATAGATCACCTACAAATATGGTAAGTTTTATTTGTCCCTTTCTAATATTTATTTATTTTCTTAACTTAATAAATTAGTGAGGACCTCCAGTACAATCCTGATATAAGGGGTGATAGACATCTTTAACTTAGCTTAGATTTATTGACACAAAATTGCTTATAATGTTTACATAATTTTTGATACCTGTGGACTCTGTAGTTATATTCCCTTTTTCATTTCTGGTATTTAGTCTTCTAATATTATTTTTGTCATCTTGCTAGGGATTTGTTAGCAAATCATTTTAATTTGACTTTGTTATACTCTCCATTATATGTTGGATATTGTTATTAATTTCTGCTCTTTTATTTTCTTCATTATAATTTCTGGGATTCAATTGCTATATTTATTAACTTGAACTAAGCAAAATCTTGAGATGGGTACTAAAATCATTGTTTTTCATTCTCATTTGCTAATATATGCATTTAAGGCTATAAATTTCCCTCTTAGCATTGCTTCAGCTTCATCCCACAAAACTGATAGGTAATCTTCTGATTAAAACTCACTTCAAAATATATTCTAATATGTAGTGTGATTTATTCTTTGATCCATTGATTATTTAGAAACATATTGCTTCATTTAAAAACATCTGGAGGATTTTTGAGTTACTCTTTGTCTCCGATTTCTTGCTTAGATCCATTGTCAGATAACATACCCTGTATGATTTCAATCCTTCGGTATTTGTTAATATTTTCTTTATGGCCCAATGTATAGTCAGTGTTGGTAGATATTTCACATATACTTAAAAGAATGTTTAGTTTTCAGTTATTACATCCAGTGTTCTATATGTTATTGGCATTTATACTGTTTGGTGTTCTCTGAGATTCCTGGTTCTGTGGTTTGGTGTCTGCTATGAGTATGAGAAAATTCTAAGTCATTATTGTTTCAAATTTTCTTCTGTTCCTTTCTTTTTTCTCCTTTTCGTATTCCCATCGTATGTATATCATACATTTTGTAGTTGTCCCACAGTCCTTGGATATTCTGATTTTTTTCCCCTCCAGTCTTTATTCTCTTTCTTGAAATGTGGGGTTTTGGGGAGAAAGACCACAGAGGTAAAGTACCATTATTATCACATCATATCAAGGGTACATGTTATCAACAAGAAATCATTGTTGATGACCTGGCCAAGGAAACGTTTGTCAGATTTCTGCACTGTAAAATTATTCCTTTTTTATTTTGTATTTTTTTGAAAGAAAGTCACTAATGGCAGCCCACACTTTAGGAGTGGAGAGTTATGCTCCATGTTTTGAGCTTGGAGCATCTACATGAATTATTTGCAATTCTTATGCACAGTAGATTTGTCTATTTTCCCCTATTTATTTAATCATTTATTTTTTTAAAGATTTTATTTATGTATTTGAGAGAGAGAGATAGATAGAGCATGAGCAAAGCTAGAGGGAGAGAGAGAAGCAGACTTCCAACTGAGCAGGGAGCCCAATGTGGAGCCTGATTTCAGGACCCTGGGATCATGACCTGAGCCAAAGGCAGATGCTTAACCAACTGAGCCACCCAGGTGCCCTATTTAATCATTTATTTATGTTATATGAACTCTCAGATATTTTGTACTCTGTGTTATAATCCAATACTAATTTATTTTTGCTTAACTTGTTCCAGCTTTGGCTACTTATTGCCCTTTCAGTTGGTTCCTGTGTTACTATGTTCCTTTGCCATCATGAAAGTGAGCTTGTTTTTTTTTTTTTTTTTTATCATTTCCTTACTTTCTGGCCTAAAAGATACTCCAGGCTCATTTTATATATTCCCAACCACAGTCCCAAGAATCAGCCATTTCTTCAAGGATACATCATTTCTTGTATTGGTGAATTTTATCAGAAACCAAAATCTCGGCATTGTGCTCATTGTTAATGGAGTTTTTGTTTCTCTCAGCTGACAGAGCAAGAAAATATATGTATGCATATTAACCTGTGTATATATACACACATATATAAATATTCCTATGTATATTCATCTGTGTGTATCCATTTATAGGATATCATCATGCTGATATCTTCACCTGAATATTTTCAAGTCTTCCTCTTTTCGTTTTCAGTGTTTGACAATGAAGTGCCTAATTGTGGTTTTCTTCTCATGTGACCTATTTGAGATTCTTAAAGTTACTTGAATGTGTAGCTGGATGTCTTTCAGTGGTTTTGGAAAATGTTTGGTCAGTATCTCTTCAAATATTACTTTTGTCCCCCTCTCTCTTTTCTTGGGGGGGGAGGTGAGGGAACTCCATTTGCATAAATGGTAGATTTCTGTATCATGTTCTGTATGTCTCTAATGGAAATGTCTGCATTTTCTGTTCTTTTATCTCTATGGGGTTCCACCTGGATATTTCTTCTTGATCTATCTTCCAGTTTACTAATTCTGTCTTTTGCATGAGGTACTACATTAATTTTGTCTATTCTATTTTTCTTTCATAATTTTACTTTTATTTGATTTTTTATGGGTAGGTTCCAATTCTGTGATGGAATTTACCAAATTTTCATCTTTTTTAAAATATATTAACCTTAGATATTGTAAAATCCTGGTCTGATATCTACATTATCCAAAGTACCTATGGGTCTGTTTCTAGGTTGGCTTATATAAGATAAATTGTAGAGGTCTGGGCAAGTTATCTTTTTCCAGTGAGCATTTAATTTGCTTCTGATAGGCAGTTAGTCTATAGCCATATTAACTTGATCCAGTTAATGCTGGTATATTTCCATTTTCTTCTAATTCTTGAATCTTAATTGAAATCCCATCTTGCTTAACAAGGCCCTTCCTCTTTAGTAGGTGCTAAGATAAGGTTTTAACCCCTCAGCACTATAACTCCATGGAAATCTCTGTTTAGTTTTTAGCTTTTCAGTTCCTGCTTGGCTTCTCAACACATAAGTTATATGTTGACAAATGACTCAACAGGAAATTGTATACAAAATATCAAACTCGATGTATTAGTTTGCTACAGCTGCTATAACAAAGTACCACAGACTGGGTTGCTTATCCAATGGAAACTTATTGTCTCACAGCTCTGGAAGCTAGAAGTGTGAGATTAAGGTACTGGCAGGGTCGTGCTCCTTCTGAAGATGCTAAGGAAGGATATATTCTAGGACTTGCTCTTAAATTTTGGTATTTCCTTGGCTTGTCAAAGCATATGTCCAATCTTACATGGTTTTCTGTATCTCTTTTTCTGTGTCCAGATTTTCCCTTTTTTATAAGTCCACAATCATATTGGATTAGGGTCATATCCCACTCCAGTATGACCTCATCTTAAAATTACATCTGAAAGACCCTATTTCCAAATAAGGTCATGTTCTGAGAGACTGGGAGTTAGGACTTCAACATTGAAATTTGGGGGAGATACAATTCAGCCCATAACACTCAACACAAACACACAACACAAAGCATTTTTATTTTCTTCTGTATCTTTGTCCCTTAAATCCTGGCTTTCCTTGATATTGTTTAATGGCTTCAAGTATTTTTTTTTTCAAATTAAATTCTGTTTTTACAATTACTTTTATCAAGAAAATTAATCTTATACTAGCTACCCCAGCATGACTGAAGGTATAAGTCTGAATAATGAGATTATTAGCATGTCATGTTTTTCTTCATTTGAAAACTGAAGGAGAGTAATATGATGACCATATCAGGCATGGGATGCATAGTTACTGTCAAAGTGACAGCTGGGGGTTTCCTGGTTAGGGGAAAATGCTATTGAGATAAGACAAGGGAATTCAGGAAATAAATCTATACACAAATCCCGAGGTAGCCCACATGTTTTGGGAGTCCATGTAGGAGGAAATCATTCCATGGTTTCATCATCATTTTTCTGAGAATTGATTTAACCCCTGGCCAAACGTCTGCTTAGGTGAATTGATAAGCTTCTTGTGATTAGCAGTAGACTGCCCATATTTACTGTATTTTAAAATAATTATTTTTTCCCTCCCCCTGCTGGAAGCATGGGGGAATTTTTCTCTAACATTTACTGTGAGAACTTGGTCCAGCAACTGGAGATAAAATTCAAAAAAATGTGAGGGCACCCTTATGTTTGGGTCTCCCTGGAATTTTTTTACTCATAGCTGCCCACACTGAGCTTCCAACAATTTGTCAATTACAGTTCAGGCTTTCCTACCCTGGCACTGGTTCCCATGGTGGTTTGTGCATGTGAGTCTCTGCTCCAGTAATCCTTGACACCCTGGGCCTCCTGTCTCTCCAATCTTGGAGGCAATCTTGGTTTGCTCTGTGTTCTCCTCTCTCTTACAGATTTAAGGAGAGTAGTTGATTGTCAGTTTAGTCAGTTTTTTATTTGTTGATGGAGGCCATCATATTATCTAGTTATATTTGTTAATTCTGTGTTTTAAATGATCAGTATACCATATGATATTTTTCTTCTTTGTTTCTTGGATTTGTTAAAGAGTTACGTTAATACCTCTAGTTGTAATTATGGACTTATCTAGTTCTCCTTTCAGTTCTGTCCTTTGCTTGTTTGTTTGCTTTATATGTTTGGAAGTGATAGACATGTTCTTAACTTGTGGAGCTGTTAGTCCAGTTGAAGAGGAAGATATTATCTGAATAATCTCAGATATGTAAAAATGCAACTTGGATAAGAGGGAAAGAAGAGAGAAGCATATGTTCTGTGCTCATAAAAACCAGACTCCAAGGTTGTCTGTCAGTCTAGCCAGCGCTTCTGAAAACCCCACCAGTAGGCAGAGCACCTGAACAGGCTTGGTACACTGATTCCAATCCCAGCAGCATATTAGAATTACATGGGTAATTACATGGGTGCTTAAAAAAATCCAAGGCAAGAACCCACCCCCAGGCTGACAAATTAGATTCTTTTGGAATGGAATCTATATTTTTAAAAATAAATATCCCTGGGGGATGTAAGGGACAGGCTGAATAGAGAACATTGCCTTGGGAATAGAGGGTCCCAGATGCCTTAGCTTCATTGTTTGTCACCCTTACGATTTCTGCCTTGTCTCCTGCTTTCAGTAATGAGACTCGCTTTTTCACTCATCTCAGTTCCAGCACCTGGGTTCTTGGCTCATTTGCTTGCACACTGGTAATATGAATCTCTTGCAGCTGATCAGGACCCATGACTTCAGGGCCCCACGTAGCTGTAGCCAACATCCACGTCCCTCAGCTGGGGACTGAGGTAACTGAGGTAACTTCTTAATTTGTATCTAGAATGAGGTAACTGAGGTAACTTCTTAATTTGTATCTAGAATGACCTAAAGAGAAAGGGCAATAGGAGGGGTCTAAGATGTGCCAAGTGGGGTCAAGACCTTCTTGGGGGAGGGGCACAGATACTCCCTGTGTCTCTGCCTGTAATCTTCTCTGTGTCCAGGTGCTGGCTACTGTAGGATACAAGCCCAAGGTTTCAGTGGCTCTGAGCTTCTAAGAACCTCCCAAGACAGCACTCAGAGCTACAACCACCATGGGACAGACCAAAGCACCTGCCTTCAATTTTCTGGGTAGCGTCCCACACTTCTAGGACAAACATGACCCCTCCTACTGCCCCTTTCACAAGAACCTCACTCCCTGGCCAAGTCCATTTCCCTGCCCAGTAGGGAGCACTCATGGGCCCCAGAGCCCACTCGTTTCCCTCGTCAGATTGTTCTGTGAGTTCAAAGCTTGTCATAATCCCCATGAAAAACTGAAGGTATTTTCTTTTCCAGATTGAGGAACCTTTCATATGCCTTGATAAATAAAGTGGACAAGAAAAGGCACCTACTTAAATAGAGAAAAACTCAATTCCTCCTCCTCAGTTTACCCCTGAATTCCAGTGTCAACTGCCGGATCTTACAATGACATCCCTGCCTGTCCAGATTTAAACTCCTGCCTGCCCCTTATTGGCCAGAACCCCTGCCTGGCCTGACTCCTGCCCTGTGCCCGCTGCTCTACCCTGCATCTCTTCTCCTCTGTCTCTTCTGTTAGGCTTGTGTGGTCTTCTCTGGGGCTCACGGGTGCTTTTGCTTTCTGAGCACTAGAGGGTGGATGCTATTGGTCAGCAGAGGGAGAGAATCCTGATGACTAATCTGGGTAGAAAGTTGAAAATGCAGAGAAGAGGAAGTGAGGCCTCTGTGGTGGGCGATGGAGGGGCTCTCTCCCCACCATGTGCATAGCATGGAAGGTCATGGGATGTTGAAAATTTGCCACAGTAAAAAAAAAAGGATAGGATTGTAGAAGCCTCACGTTTGTAGTGATGATGGGAGGGCTTCTTGGAAGCTGACTTGATACTTCTGAGCTCCCCTGAAGACTCAGTCAAGAGGACTGAAGTTTAGTTATAAAAGTCAGTGTCTGAAACTTCTAAGAAAATGGTCTATTCAGAACAAAATGGCTTGTCCAACTACTGAAATCCAAAAGCATTATTTTTTCCCTGGGTGTTTATAAAAAGGAGGCAGCTAGTGGGTCAGGAAGTAGCTAGAATGCCTGGATTCAAATGCCAGCTCCTTCCAGAATTTGGCTATTGTGGATATCGCAGCAATGAACGTTGGGGTGCAGGTGCCCCTTCTTTTCACTATGTCTGTATATTTAGTGTAAATACCTAGTAGTGAAATTGCTGGGTCATAGGGTAGCTCTATTTTTAATGTCTTGAGGAGCAATGATGTCCTTCAACAGAAAAATGGATAAAGAAGATGTGTTCCATATACACAATGAAACATTAGTCATCGGAAAGGATGAATACCTACCATTTGCACCAACATGGATGGAACTGGGGGGGATTATGTTAAATGAAATAAGTCAAGCAGAGAAAGTCAATTTTTATATGGTTGCACTCATAATTGGAACATAAGGAATAGCATGGAAGACCGTAAAGGAAGGGAGGGAAAACTGAATGGGAAGAAATCAGAAAGGGAGACAAATAATGGGAGACTCCGGACTCTGGGAAATAAACAGGGTAAGAGAAGAAAAGGAGGTCAGAGATGGGGTAGCCAGAGTGATGGGTATTAATGAGGGTACATGTTGTGATGACTACTGGGTTTTACAGGCAACTAATGAATCATAGCACATGACATCAAAAACTAAAGATATACTATATGTTGGCTGACAACATAATTAAAAAAAATGCAGCTCCTCTATTTCAGAGCTGTGTGACTTTGGGTGACTTGCATACCTTCTCTGTGCCTCTGTTTTTTTACCTACAAAATGTAAATAATTGTAGAATGTACCCTGTAGGGCTTTAATGAAACTTAAATGAGTTATTTGCAAATCTCTTAGAATAATACTTGGCAAGTAGTGTCATACAATAATTTGTTAAAAAAATTTTAAGTATCCTCTTCAATGGTAGCAGACAGTGTCCTTAACAACATCCCAACATATGTAATTGCAATAAGTTTCAATTAACTTCAGTGAGACAGTATGTTTCATTTAGCTGGTTTGTGCATGTGAACGAGTGTGCACAATACGTGCACGCACACATTTTGATAGTATCTCTTTATTCACATTCATGGCTTATACCCAAAGTTCATGGAATAAAAACAATTGTCCATAGAACCAGCTCTCCAGTGATTTTGAATGACTCAGGTAGAGATGAAAGACATCTAGAGTAATTGATTTCAAACTAAGCTCTCTGGCATCTCCTCAGACTCTCCTGGGAGTTGGGGTATGGTGGGGGAGAAAATAGAGGTGTAGATGAGGTTCTTATTCATTCATCCACTTCAGTTGGAAGAGCTTTGTATCCATCTCTTTTATCCTCGAACAAACATTTCCATGGTTCAGAAACACTTAAATACAACTGATCCAAGAGAAAGATTTGAGTCTGTGTGCCCCTCAGACAATTATCAACAGGCATTATCTCTCATTGCCAAGCTCTTGATGAGTTTGGGATGAAAGTGAGTTCAAGGTTGTTCTCTGCAGCAAGAACCTGGGGTGGACCTTTTCCAGAGGAAGTGAAAGGTCCCACACCTTGCTGAACAACCAGGTAGATCAGGTTAAATCTCCCTTATGAAAATTAAAAAGCTTAAGTGATAACTGTGTTCAAAAGTGAAGACACCCCCTCTCCACATGGGGGCTGAAGGAATTATATCAAATTATTAGTCACAACCAGTTTAGTGTTGCACAACACTGGTGAATTATGATGGTTTCAGTTTCGTAAAAAGTAACCTTTAACCAGTGAACAATAATGATCAGCTTGAAGTTCTACCGGGAATAATAACATAAAATCTGGTAATCATTGTAGAGAATAGTATTTATTCTTCCAGATTGGTTGGTAAGTATCTAGTTCCTTCAGAAGTCAGTTACAATCATTGAGATCATTGTTAAAACAAAGTGCATCATGATTCTGCAAGATAATGATAATTTGTTTTTTTCTTTTATTTCCTTTCATTTTTTAAATTCTGTTTCATGGGATAGAATTTCCACAACAATCTTAAAAAATAGTGCCTAATAGAGGTCATCTTCATCTTTCTCTAATTTTGATAAAACTTTATCTCTGTGATTAATTATTAGATATAACCCCGATTGTTGGCCTTAACAACATTTTATTTATCATGTTGCGGCAAATACTTCTCTCTAGTTTACTAAAACATATGGAAAATAGAAACAGAAGCAGAATTTAATCCAGTGGCTTTTTTGGTCTCTATAGAGAGGATAATACAATTTTTTTAATTTAACATATTAGTACTATTTGATATTAACAATTTGAATATTGACTCTCCAAGAATTCAGAATTGCAAAAGGGGAAAATCAAAACATAGCACCATTTTGTAAAGTGAATTACTTGCTTTGTGAATTGCCTACGACAAGTTTCTAAACCCAGAAAGCCAGCCTCTCTAAGTCAGCATGTGGTTGGTGTCTCAGGTACCAGAGACTAATTATAATAGCTCCAGACTAGGCAGGAGCACTATTAGGAGGTCAGACCTGCCAGAAGAAATCAATTATAGGAGATGAACCTTGTTTGGATGTGCTTCGTGCACCGCCCCCTCTGAGGTCTGAGGCCTTGCTTCCCAGTGCAAAGATCATGAATGCCAGAGCCTATCAGTTGTACACCACTTGGCACTGACCATGCCCCCACCGTCACGGGAGTCTTTGTCTTTCTGGTCAACCCAGAATTAGCGACGAGACATGGGAAGGATGTGGATGTGGGGGTAAGGACTCCTCTTTATGGAGTTGTTGACTTCAGCCAGGAGGGCAGATTGCAGCAAATCCCATAATCCTCTGGAAGAAAACAGACACGTGTGCCCATTTGCACATACATAACTCGTACCCTTAATACCCCTCCCCTCACATTAGGGGATTTGTTGAGCATAGTGGTGGCTTAACAGGGGCTCATTTCATGAATGAATGAATGAGCAAGTGAACTCAGTCATCCAAGTATGTCTTCATACTCATCCCATACGATGTCTACTCGCAGACACGCAGGCAGGTTGGGGAGCACCCCCCCCTCCCGCACGGCTCTCCACACAGGTGTCAACAGCTGTCCCTGTCCCCTCCAAGCAGTGAGAAACACGCTCTGACAGTCTCTTCAATAGTTAGGATGCTTTCAACCTCAAGGGTCAAAAATCTCAACCCAAATAGCCTCAACCACAGATGGGTTTATCGTGCTACATGACAGGAAGTTGAGAAATAAAGACAGTTTGGGGACTGATTGATCTGGAGGCTGTCACCAAGGACTGAACACTATCCTGCCCCTCCTACCATTTCTGGGAATACTCTGCGCCTTCTTCCCCTCATGGGGGCAGGATGGCTTCCAGGAGCAATCAGGGCTCCATGATTCCTAATTGATACCCCAAAAGAGAAAGCAAGAGGCTTCCCTAGTCTTTTTTTTTTTTAAGAGTAAAAAAGAATGTTCCAGGAGTCAATGGTCAATTTCTTCCTGCATGTCCAAGATTGTAATCAGGACAGGGCCTTTTCCTGAATCCAGGAGGCGGGATGGTACTAAACCCAGCAAGTCTACCTCCCGAGGCAGGGGTCACAGTGATGAAACAGATTCTGGCAAGTCAGGCACCTGAATCACAGCAGCTTGAAAGCGATCTGTGCCAAATAAGTGAGTTCCCAGTACTGGCCTTATGCTCAGAATAGGGTGCAGGGTGGAGATTTGTGGGCACAGTCCCGTCTGGCTCTTCCTCCATCTCACCACTGAGGCAGCTGCCTCTCAAAGACACGGGGAAGGCAGCCTCAGCTGCTCCAAGCCGACTTCATTATTTCTTTCACTCCTGGGACCTGTGCTGGGAGGCTGCTGCCGTACGATCAGAGTCCCCCACTCGCAGTTGGTGAGAAGTTCAAAGTGAGACATTCATTCTTCCCTCCTCCACTCCCTTCCTCTGGCTCCAGGGAAAAGAAATGAAAACAATTGTTTTGGTACTGATTTATGTTAGTAAATTGCCCCCACCCAAAAGTCAGGATAGTTCTTCCCCCAGAAGGGCTGATGGGTGTGTGTGTGTGTTAGGCTGAGTCTGTGTGCATGCGTGTGTGTGTGTGTGTGTGTGTGTGTGTGTGTTTGTGTATGAGTCCATGTGACCATGCACGTATGTGTGTGACTGTATATACGTGAGCATGTGTGTTCATGTGTCTGTATGAGTGTGTCTGTGCATATGCATCGGGTAATTAAGCCCTTGGCTGACTAGCACAGAGCGCAGGATACAGAGGCTCTAAAGAGAAGATTCTCTGGAGGAAAAACAACCTTAAGTGGTGAGGCTGTAGCTTTTTTTTTTTTTAAGATTTTATTTATTTATTTGACACACAGAGAGAGATCACAAGTAGGCAGAGAGGCAGGCAGAGAGAGAGGGGGAAGCAGGTTCCCCGCTGAGCAGAGAGCCCTATGTGGAACTCAACCCCAGGACCCTGAGATCATGACCTGAGCCAAAGGCACAAGCTTAACCCACTGAGCCACCCAGGTGCCCGAAGCTGTAGCTTTTAATTTGTTTTTGCCAGTTTTATTGAAATGCAGTTCACATGCCATATAATTCATCCAGTTCAAGTGTAAAATCCAATGGTTTCTGGTGCGAATATTCACAGAGCTGTGTAACCCATCCCATCACTAAAATACTGTCATTACCCCAAAAAGAAACCCCACAGCTCTTAGGCATCACTCCCCAGTCCCTCTCTCCCACTCAGCTCTAGGCAACCATTAATCTATAGACCTGCTTATTCTGGACATTTTATGTAAAGGGAATTATACGCTATGTAGTCCTTTGTGACTGGCTTCTTTCACTTAATGTATTTTCAAGGTTCGTCCATGTTGTAACATGAAGGAGTACTTCATGCCTTTGTATGGATTAATAATAATCTATTTGTGGATATGTTGCAATGTTATCTATCCATTAGTGAGCTGATAGACATTTGGGTTGTTTTTGCTTTTTGGCCGCATTATGAATAACGTTGCCATGAGCAGTCATAACAAGTTTTGTGTGGATATATACTTTCCTTTCTCTTGCGTATATGCTTAGGGGTAGAATTGTTGAATCACATGGTAACTACGTTTAACCATTGAGGAACTGCCAGTCCATTTTCCAAAGCAGCTGCACCATTTAACATTCAGCAAAGTACAAGGGTTCCAGGCTCTCCACATCCTTGTCATACTTGGTGTTATCTATCTTTGATTAAAGTCATCTTAAATGGGTCTCTCATTGTGGTTTTGATTTCTATTTTCCTGGTGACTAATGATGCACATCTTTTCATGGGCCATTTGCATATCTTCCTTGGAGAAATAGCTATTCAAATCCTTTGCCCATTTCTTATTGGGATATTTATCTTTTAATTATTGAATTGTAATAGTTCTTTATATATTCTATATATAAGCCTGTTACCAGATACATGACTAGAAAAATTTTCCTCCATTTTGCAAGTTGTCTTTTCTCTTTATTTAAGGTGTCATTTAAACACAGAAGTTTGTCATTTCAATATGTCCAGTTAATGTTTTTGTTGTTGTCACTTGTATTATTTCCTACTCCAAGGTGCTGAAGGTCAAGAAAATGTAAGCCTATGCTCTTGTCAGACTGTACAGTCTTAGCTCTTTCACTTAGATCTCTGATTCATTTTGAGTTGGTTTTGCATGTGGGCTAAGGTAGCACTCCAGTTTAATTCCTTTGCATGTGAATGTGCTAGTGCCCCACTATCATTTGTTGAGAAGACTGTTCTTTCCCAATCGAACTGTCCTGACACCTTGTTGAAAATCAATTTTAAGTGTAAATGTTTATTTCTAGATTCTCAATTCTATGCCACCAGTCTCTATGCCTAATTTCAGGCCAGTAACTCTCTGTCTTGATTACTGTAGTTTTATAGTGTGTTTTAGATTTGGGAAGTGTGAGTCCTTTGACATTTTTCTTATTTTTCAATATTGCTTTGACTCTTCTGGGTCCCTTGAATTTCGATACAAATTTTAAGTTTCTTGTCAATTCATGTGAAGGAGTCAGCTGATACTTTCATAGAGACTGCCTTGACTCTATAGATCAGCAGGAGGATTACTGTCATTTTAACCATATTGAGTCTTCTGATTCATGAACATGGGATGACTTTCCATCTACTTAGGTCTTCTATAATTTCTCTCATCAATGTTTTAGAGTTTTCAGAGTATAGGTTTTGTACTCCTTTTCTTAAATGTATTCCTAACTACTTTATTTTTTGATGCTATTACAAACGGCATTATTTTCTTAATTTTATTTTTGTTTGCTCATTGCTCCTGTATAGAAAAACAATCTAATTTTGAATACTGATCTTCTATCTTGAAACTTGCTGAACTTTTTCATTAGGTCCAATAGATTTTTAGAGGTCTTGGGGTTTTTTTTTGTATCTTTTTGTTCTTAATAATAGTTTACCTCTTTCAAGGAAAAGAAAAAAATTAATTTTTAAGAACACACAATTCTTATATATGGTGCAACTATTCTGTTCCATTTCTTTATGTTCCTCAAATTTGCTAAGTGAATATTCCTTGAATTTAAACATGGGGAAATTAATTTTTAGGAATGCTGAGTAACTTCCATGACATCACAAGGTAAAGCAAATATTCTCCTTTTACTGTAAAACATGTGGAAAATGAAGATTCACTACCTTTCTTTATACCACTTCAGTTCCTAGGCTTGTATGAGCACACACACACACACACACACACACACACACACACACACACACACACTCAGGGTTCATTGCTTTATCAGACCTCTGTTACTGGAGTTCATTTTTTTGCCTAAGGTTTTCTCTGGTTAAGTTTCTAGAAGTCAATACTGATGCACTTGTTAATTATGTTGTCAAATGATGTATGTGACTTTAGGGTAAATCTCAGTCCTCCTTATCACCATTTACAGATGAAGAAAATGAAAAAGGAGGAGGTGATCTGACCACAGAAAACAGTGGCAGAAAAATTTTTCTGGTCATTTCAACCTTCTTTTGGTTTGTACTAAAATCCCTAGTCTTTTTTTCTTTTTCTGGGTCTATAAACTCTTCTCACATCTTCTAGAGATAAAATTGTATAGCCAAGCAGTTAAGTCCCACAGACAAGCCTGAGAAGGACTAACAGCCATCTGTTGGGGAGGTAAAACTCCATTCCTCTAGTCACTCATTCAACAAATAATTATTGAATGCCTATTATGTTATCACGCAACAGGTCATGTGCTAGGGGTACAAAGATGGAAAAATAACCTTCTCTTTCTACAAACTTATGGCTAATGGGCGATGCAGCAAGCCAACAATTTCTATAAGGTATGAAAAGCTCTGGGAACTATGGGAAAATGTCAGTCATTTATGCAGCATAGGGAGTCAGAGAATGATTCTTGGAGGAGAACGTATCCAAGACAAGGACAAAAGTATACAACAAAACAAAAAGAAATATAAGTAGGAGTGAGAAAGGAGAACTAGTGTCAGAGCCACAGCAGGTAAGCAGAGTTTGAGAAAGCATGCCACCTTGAGGAACTTTAAGCCATTCCATATGCCAAGAGTAGAAGCATAAAGGATGATGTAAGGCTAAGTGTGTATATGTGCGTTCAGTTCTTAGATTGCTTGGCACACATTCCAGTCTCCATATATCTATATTCAGTGAGTAAAAGGGCAATGGGGGTGTAGCTGAAGAAGGCGGGAGTCAGATGAGGAAAGATCTTGTATAATTGTATAGCAAGTTTGAATTTTATTCTGAAGATAATTAAGCCATAAAGGATTTTTGTCTGGAAAGTCCTATAGTCAGATGCACCCACTGGAGGTGTGGAAAATGGATTGGAGATGGACAAGCTTGGAGAGGTGACGGAGTTGTTATAGAAAGTCAGGTGAGAAAGTAAGGAATGTGGAAGAAGGAGCAGAGTGGAGAAGAGGTAGCAGTTAAAGAGAGTAAGGAGGTATTTGGCAGTTGGTATCTGGGTTGAGAAGGTGGGCAGAGGAGTGGAATAAATGGAAGGCTCCCAGACTTCTCCATCTATTTTTATTTTCATCATGAAAGGAGAGATGGAGTGAGTGAGGAGCTGAGGCAAGAGTGAGGAAAGAAGCAGAGGTGACTACTGGGATAAAAGATGCCGGCCATCCTCCCTTCTTTTTTTTCCTTCCATATCACTTCTCCAAAGAGAAGGCTGGAAAAGAGGTGATGGTGGACAATTCATGAATCCTTTATGGTCCTCCAACTCTCATTTTTAAATAAGGGGCTGGATGATCACTGACATTTCTTCCGTCTCTGTTCCATTATGTATCTTTTTAAAGACCCACTCAGCTGGTGTGGATTTCCAGAACAGAGGGAATTTTTAGGAGATTTTGGTAAGAGAAGATGAGTTGAGAATTGAAAACAACTAGCTGGGATTCAGGAAATTGGCTCAGTCCAACTACCTGGGGAACCGCAGGTAGTCAACCCACATCTCCAAGCTCTGAACTCACCCAAAATAAAGATAAAGGATGGTGCATGGGTGATGGCAAAGGAGTCTCTCCACGCCAGCTGTGTCTCACTCCCTGAAGTGGCTTAGAGAAGGACTCTTCCTTTGTCTGCCCCACTCCTTTCTCGCTCCATTCCTAATCTATACATTATTGATTCTTCTCTTTGGCCTGAGTCATTTCCTAGTCTTCACTCTAATTCCTGAGGAGGGCTCATCTTTGACATTCAACTTAAGCTGTTCAGGAAATTCAAGTGCCATTCACTTTGGATTAGAGAGAGAATTTACTAATCATGATACATCTGCTTCCGCTGTGGGTACCAAGGTCAGTATCTGATATCCTAGTTATTTGAAGTCTGCTTCTGGCTTGCCATCAGGCACACAATGTATAATATTTATATCAGTGATCGATGGACTCTTCCTATTGGATAAGTGCATATGAACGGTACTTCCCAAATATAAAGAATAATAATAATCCTTTTCATGATAATGAATGCTATTGACTCAGACTCTGAAATCTTCAATAGCCCATCCATATAACTTGAGATTTTCCTTAATAAATGAAATTCAAATGAAGGCAATGAAACAAATGAATAACAAACAAAAAGCAGAATCAGATCTGTACCTATGGAGAACAAACTGATGGTTCCCAGAGGGGAGAGTGTGGGGGATGAGCAAAATGGGTGAAGGGGAGTGGGAGATACAGAATTCCAGTTATGGAATGAATGAGCCACAGGAATAAAAGGCATGCATAGAGAATATAGCCAGTGGTATTATAATAGCATTGCATAGTGACAGATGGCAACCCCACTTGTGGTGAGCACAAAATAAGGTATGGAAATGTTGAATCACCACGATATACACCCAAAACTAATGTAACATTGTGTGTCAGCTATACTCAAACAAATTTTAATCAAATACAGGCATTTGATGGGATATGCATTATCAAAATCTTAGGTCAAACTACTGTGCATCTTGATCAAGAAGAGAGCAATGATTTTTATTTTGTTATGGGTTATGCTACTATTCTTGATTTTGTAAAATGTACATTTTTATCTAGGAATTCTTTTTTATATTTGGAACAAATGATAAATTCTTAGTGGTTTTAACATTTTGTTCAGTATTTACTTTTCACCTTTCTCAGCTTAGGAGTGCTTCCAGATAAATACCTTCACAGAAAAATGGGGAAAAGCTGAAGGAGGGAGACCCCAAACTACTCTTTCAAATCACCTAAGACTTATTCTGAGGAGGTGGCTTAATAAAAAGGCAAAGACTTTACTAACCTGGGTCTCCACTTATTCAATAAAGTTAACAGAAGATGAACTTGGGTAGCTGGGAATATTTAATTGCTGCAGGCAGAGTTCTAGATGTTTTTCTTTAAAAAAATGTGATTTGGAGACAGACTGAATTTTTTTTCTAACTTTCTCTTTTAGATATACAAGCAGATAATTTTAACAAGGGGAAAACTGTTTACAGTGCAGTGTTGCTTAGAAGCAAATATTTATCATCTTCTCTTCTGAGTCCCAGTCCAGTCCAGCTCTCATCCTAGCTTTGCCTACCATGCATCTAGGTGCCTAGTGAGCCTTCTGGACTCTTCTTTCTTTTTTCTGTGTGCCATTATGCTGTAAGGTCTTTACATACACTCATTAAGCCAATGATGGGTAACAAAATGTTAAATCCCTTCCACTTCTTTTTTTTTTCTCCCCCAAGGAGTAAAAGAGTTTGGGACACACAATCCAGTATGTAGGTTTGGATCTCAGGTTACAACTTTTTACCCTTGTGCAAGTTACACAATGTGTTTCTGAGCCTCAGCTTCACTGGGAGTGTGTACGTAGCAGTGTTCCTAGCTTGAGTCTACTCCATTCTCACTAGAAGTCAAAATGATTAGGACATGTTTGGAAAGGTCCACTAATTGAAGGGGATCCCCCAGATAGAACTCTGGATGGTAGCTTAGTAGATAGCACACAGGGTACATTTCTCCCGCTTCCTTATTTATATGCTCACTTTATCTGGAAAAGTACTAGCTATCAAATGCTATCAAAGTGCTAGCCAATCAAATGTTGGGCAGAGAGAAAAGAACTCTATATAGGCTGGAGAAATTTAATGAACCAGCACATTTTTTTTCCAGTTAGCTATAGAAAACATTACTGGCTGCCTAACCAACGACCAATCCTTACAAATGGTGTTCCATTTGACTCCAGTATGTATGTTTATCTCTGTAGCCATGTGGTTCAAGGGAGGTAGATTCCACCCTCTGGGTGTGAATTCTGGTCTAAAAAAGTCTTGAGAACATCCCATTCCTTGCCACTGATTGGTCTGAGCACGAACGAGAGAGATGATTCTGGCCAGTGTATCATGGAGAGATAATATCTACCAGGACCAAAAAGTGTAATGACGATAGAACAGACAGATACAAAGAACTTAGGTCCATGAGTGATTATTTTGCTACTGAATTAACTGACCTTATGGGATAATAAATGTTCATCATTGCTTAAGCCACTTAATTTAGAGTTTTTGTTGTTTATAGCTGAAAGTACCCTAACTAGCACAGTGGGCAGCTGCTTAGTCACCTCCCGTAGTCTTTTCCTGGACGAATGGAGATGGGGTATAATTTCCTAAAGTAATCATGGCTCCTGGACAGTAGCTAAGGTGTCGAGGAAGTTGATGTTAAAGTTAAAGTAAGTGATCCAGGTGTGACTACCCCAGAGGTCTACTACGAGTTTCTTTAGATGAAATTGGAATACAAGCCACCACATTGCTCCCATGGGGTCAGTTGTAGTTTCAGATAATGTTTATCTCCTCATAGGATTCCGAATCAGATATTCTTGGTGCGAGTTAGTACTCCAACCATTTCCTTAGGCAATGGTTTCCCTTTAAACATCTTAGGCTTAAGTTTTCTCATTAGTAAAATGACAATAAAAATAATAATATCACGTAGGATGACTTTGCAGATTGAGGTAAAACATATAAAGGTAATAGCATAGTGCCCAGCACATAAAAATGCCCAGTATTTGTTAGTCATCATCATCATCACCATCATCATCATTACCATCATCATCACCATCATCCCGAGGTTGCAATTAACCTGATATCCACAAAGAATCAATGCTGGTTAACAACTTCCTGAAATAGGGTCAATTAATGATTCTATTTCTAGAGATAATGGTTTGTCTCCTGCCAAAATAATAGTATAGTAATAATAGCTATGCTTTATTTAAAGTTCACTATATACTGGATACTGTCTAAGCATGATATATGTGTTATCTCATGAAAACCTCATAACAACTCTGTGATGTTATCATGATTATTATTATACATATTTGAAAGAAAGAGACTGAGACACAGAGGTGAAGTAACAGCCCCAAATTCTTATGTCCTGTAACTGGCAAAGCCAGCTTGGAACCCAGATAGTCAGGCTTCAGAAGGCATACTCTAAAGACACTAGCAGGGTCCCCTGAGTGGCTCAGTCAGCTGGGTATCTGCCTTTGGCTCAGGTCATGATCCTAAGGTCCTGGGATCAAGCCCCATATCGGGCTCCCTGCTCAGTGGGGAGCTTGCTTCTCCCTCTCCCTCTGCTCTCCCCTGCTTGTGCTCTGTCTCTCAAATAAATAAAATCTTCAAAAGAAAAGAAAAGAAAAGAAAAGACAAGACAAGACAAGAAAAGACAAGACAAGACATTATGCTTGCAGCCTCAGTCATGAGACCCTTACTGAGTGCTTACCATAAGCCACTGGGCAAAGGCTCTGCATGTATAAACCCAATTAATCACAATAATCATTGAGACATAGGTAGTAGGAGCCATGAAGGGTTCGAGTCAGACTTAACCCTGTTTTCAAGCTAAGAAGTTAGCCTGCCACCATTTGTTGGATGCTGGTAGAACATTCCTGGCTTAAAGACAAAGAACAATGTTACAGCAATAGAATTAGCCAGAATATCAGCATTTTTGTGACAATTCCTACAGAGTGGTACAAAGAGGTCCAGATGGCACCTGTACCCACAGTGGGTTGAGTTGTAGGAGATAAACCCTGAGCTTAGGGGACCTGAATCTTTTATAACAGGCAGTAAACATGCCTACCCTTCACTCTGGAGGGAGACATTATCTCTATCTTCCAAGGCTACATAAACATCCTTAAAAAGAGTCCCAAGCAAAAGGCAGTCAGTGCCTTGTTCATGAGATGTGCAGAAACTCGAGCCCCATGGAGAACTCTCTCAACAACAGGTACTATTATTAACCTTATTTTACAAATGAAGAGATTAAGGCTCAAGATTATGTAACTTGCTCAAGGTCACATGGCCAGGTTAAAACTTCCACTCTGCCTCTTCTTTGCTATGTGATCTTGCTTAATCTACATAAACTGCCTATTCTACCTCCTTACCATCTTTAAGAGAGTCCCTTCCTCCCTCTTCCCCTCTATCTCCCTATCAACCCAGTGACTTCTCACCTGGATCTTCATTGTACCAGTTTCTAACTCTTTAATTTTGCTATTCTTAAGTCTTATCTACAGATTTCAGCCAGGCTTTCCATTCTAAAATGCAAATGTGATCATATGATTCCCCATCCTTGAAATCTTTTAATGACTCTGCCCAGCATATAGGGCTTACAAGGTCACATGTGATCCTCACTCACTTGGCTTCCTTTTTTATGGTCCCCCCTGCTAGAACTAATTGCAGTTCATACTGTCTCAAGCTTCCATGCACTTGCACTTATGTGTCCCTCTGCTGGGAATCCCTTTTTCTCCATTGCACCTGGAAACTGTGATCACAGTTTTTAGAATCTCACATGTCGCATCTCCTCAGTGAAGCTTTGTTGGATCAGTCTCTCTCATCTGTGTGATGAGTACTCCCTCTTCTTTTTCACTCCTTCCTGCACTCTTTCCTGACTTGCACCTCCTCATCTCCTTGCTCTTTTTACCATTCTTTTGTTTTACCATATCAGATCCCATAGCTTTAGCCACCTACGTCCTGCCAACAGCGAAGACCCCATAATCCCCAGAACCATAGATACAATTTACTGTGGCTTCTAGAGTCACTGCCCTCCACTTTTGAAGTCTGACTCAAAACTGAGTGATGGTTTGACCCCTTCAGAAAGTGCAGGGATCAGTGGTTGCGTGGCTGTAGGGCTAAAAGTGGGGATTGACGGGAATGGGCATACAGGAAAATTTTGGGTTGATGGACATGGTTAATAAATTGATGACGGCAAATGCGGTACTGGGAATAGTTCAGGTCAAGGAGATATTAGCTGAAGTTTTGGGTAGAACTTCTGGAGCAATCTCCTTAAAAAGAGAGCAGACTCAGCTGTCATGTGTCCTTCTGCCTCTTATCTTCTCTACTTCTGCCTGGATCTTGGAAGCAATAGTGAAAGTAGAGCAGCCGTCTAATCTCTATGAAGCAACAAGCAGATGGGAAGGATGACAGAGCAGAAAACAGGAGAAGTCTGGGTCCCTCATGGCTTCAAGAAGCCATTTTAGCATCCCTACCTGACCTCCCTCCAGATACCTCATTTGTGCCTCGATCATCTAAACCATTGTTTTTCAGATTGCAGTCACTGATAGCCAGTTCCTAACTGATGTTTTTTTGAAGCCATGTGTCTGCACTGGGAAAATCCATAGGATCAATGAATAATACATTCAACCAGTATAGATTAACCAGATTCGAGATTTTGACTCAGCAGTGAAGTCATTTGTTTGGCTCACTACTTTCGTAGCAGACTTTTACTTCCCAAACATCCAGGTGTTTGCTTTAAGTTTTCTTTTCCCTCTGTTGGTGTGTCTGCATCATTCTTGGTGTTAGACTCGCTCTTCAGATGGAAATCAGGCCCTCCCCAGTTCTACAGGGTAGAACAGGTTCTAATGTAATCAGCTCAGGCCAGCCCTGGAGAATTACTTTGTTCTTTGTTTTTATATAAAAATCTGCCAACCGGAACCAAAATAAATCAATAGTGGCTTAACATGGAGGTTCCTCTTTTCAAATTTCTTTGGACCCCTCAAGAAATCTGAAAATGAGAATTAAAGAGATTGCATTAGGAGTCCTCATGGAGGCTGAGAGGGGATCAGGGCTGCCTTCGGCAGAAAAGCAGAGAAAAGCATGTGTTCTTCATTAAGTCCAGCTCTGCCTGCTTCACCAAGTTCACCTCAAGGCCCTGGCTCAGTCCCAGGCATGCCAGGACAAACGTCTCAGGTCTAGCCTGCTATGCTGCAGCCCACTTTTGTTCCTGGCCAAAAGACCCACAACTCGCATACACTTGAGATGGGGTTATTCTGTGGAAAGACATTTCCAAGCTTCCTCTTCCACTAGCAAGGAGTCCCAGGGTTTAACCTTTCTCTGAAGATTCTCGAAGCAGAGCCTCCTCATGTCTCTCTCCTTCCCTGGGCCACTCTGGTCCATTTCTCCTGCCGTGCTGAGCCCCTACTCCACACCAGCCACTTCACTACGGCTGAGAACACTGAGAGGAAGGACAGATGTCGCATCCTCAGAGACTCCTGGGCTGGCAGAGCACCCCCAGAAGTCAATCCCCTACCCATGTAGGCAGCTTTTTGAGAATCACATTGACAGGGATTTATCAGGGAGAGGCTGGTGTCATCAGTCTAGGGGAAAGGGAGGCTGGGAGTGTTTCGATTTCACTTAGCAGGGGAGTCTGAGGCAGAGCCAGATAGGGGAACCACATTCCTAGGGCACACAGAATTCTCTGATCTGGCCAGATCACTCCATTCACTGCTCCCTGAACCCCGGTTTATGTCCACCTTTGCTCAAGCCCTCCTCTTGCTCCATCCTTACTGAAATCCAATTATCGCTTCAATCCCTAGAATGGAATTTGGTCCTCACCATCTTCCTGAAGCCATCAGGGGCAACTCTGGTTTGCGATGATTCCTCTTTCTCTGGGCTGTTTGATGTTGGGCCCTCCCCTCATTGGGGGTGAATCCCCAGACCCATGGCGATTTCTCTTGTCATGAGTATGCTTTATGTCATTTATCAAAGTGTAAGTCCTTATAGGCTGTATGTCCATTGTATACTCTCTGGTCTCATAGTGTGACCTTGTTGCTAGGCCTGGACATTTCCTGCAGTTGTCCAAACTACGAAGCTTGGTCTCATGGAAGCATACGGTTAATTCTCGGCTTCACAACCTCTACGACCTGTGACTTTGGTCAGATTCCTAAGTCCCTCAGTTGCCTCAGTAGCAGGTAAAAGGCTTATCACAGAACTAGGTTCCGAGTACGGTAGTTGTTATGATAGATTTGGTTATTTCTTTTCCTTTCATTGTTTTTATCTCCTTCACTCTTTGGACGAAGTTCTGGCGGTTGGCATGAAACTAATGCAGAGATACTAATGTGAGGAGGATGTGTAAGCTACATAGGCAGGCATGTTCTCGTCACAGACCACATACCGTGCAACTCCACGACATTTGAAAATGAGACACAGTCACACCATAGATGTGCATTTAGCATATAAGCTTAGCACTTGCAAAGCTATTGGTTCCTCTTTAGGTCCTGCACACACAGCTGGACTCTAGATATCAGGTGAACAAAGTTGATTCCTTTGGAGCTTCTTTAGAAAGACAACCATATCCTGGCAAATTGAGACCAGGTGATTGTCCCTTATGCATGTATCTTGCAAATGTAAACATATCTAAAAGCACCTAAACATAGAGGGAGAGGTCCTACAGATCTTTGCAGTGTAAAGTGGGATCAGCAGACCAGCAGGAGAAGCATCCCCCTGGGACCCTATGACCCATGCAGACTCTCAGGCTATACTTGGAATCTATAGGATTAGAATATGCACTTGAACGAGATCGACAGGCAATTGGTGTGCACTTAGAAATTGAAAAGAGGCTGCTATAGAGAACCCTTGGTAAGAACAACAGGAAGAAGAGGTCTAAGATATCATTTGGTCTCTCCGCATAAGTCTTAACTGATGTCCTGCCCTACTGGGTAACACTTCCCTCCACGCTCAGAAGAGGGGGCTCCTGTATTTGTTGACTTATGCTTCATGGGAATCCTTAACTGAAGTGGAATCAGTCATTGTTCACATATTACTGCTTCTCAGTATCTTCGGCCACCGGGCTTGCTTTAGGTAATAAATTCTAAAGGGATAAGAATATGACCAAGTTAGGTCCATTAACATTTATATCTCCTACCAGCAGTAGACGTAGATAGGCTTGTAATTTGTTTATTCCTCAATAAACAAATCAATAAACATTCCAAATTTGGGAATGATTTTAGGAAATCATTCCCCAAAAATGATTTCACTGAGGATCCAGGCACTGGGTGAGGCCCTGAAGACATAGAGATGACCAGGAGATGGCCCTTGCCACGCTTGATGTGGAAGGCAGGTGTAAAAAACAGAACAATCATTACAGTCCAACATGCAGGCAAAATGATGTGACTTTGAACTCCATGGTGAGATTGCTGATGAAGGTCGTCTTTCCCTTTCCTGCTTTGGAGAAAGGAAGACCCCAGGAAGAGGGGAATAAAGGGACACCCATGGAAGATCTTTGTGAATATGACTCACAAGACCCCTTCTCCTGTGGATAGCCTTTTTTTCTTAGGCAGGTGCAACTGCTTCCCACACCCTTATTAACCCTTAAAACCAAGGATCAAAAGTGATGTCTGTAAATTTATTTCTCCCTGAACTGAGATATACAACTTGCCTTTAGTTTATTCTTCCTGCAATTTCCCTACTTAGGTTTTTCTAAATATTTTACAGCATCTCTACTACAATGAGATCTGAAAACAAAGAAATAAACCTTATCAGTGATTTCTGCCAATATCTGGCAATGCCGTGGAAGAGATGTTTTGATTAGACAATTTTCATTACTAAAAACACTATAGCACAATAAATTAATTCAATGTTGCACACTTATCTATTAGACACATTACTATAGGAGTATAAAAATGTTAATTATTCATTATCGTTGCTCTGATTATTTGTTGTGGCTGATAATTACATTGAATATATTTTATATCAGTAATAACCTTCTGTCTACATTTACAACATGTCGTATCTTGGGGGCTTGTCAAGTTTTTTCCCCAAGCCTTTCCTTTATTAAGACACAGACCTCAGGAGTACATAACCTTTATGTTGAAGGCTGATTTTCTTCTTTCATATAAAGAGCAAATATTATAGATTAATTAATCCAGGATGATTATAATTTAATCACTCTTCCTCTGGCTTCACAAGGGATTTGGCTTTTATTCAGTTGCTCATTCATATTGTTATGAAGAATAAATGCAGTCATAAAATATTTGTGTGCTATGAATTCACAGAACAACTAACTGAGAAGCTGGAGGGGGTTTGCATGCTAGCAGGGTACATGCTTGAGTCCCATACCATGTAGCCTCAGCCTGGAATGCAAGCTAATGACCCACAGGTGAAGAGCCTTAACCAGGGTGGGAGAGGTCGGCCTCTAACCCAACTGAATTTGGGGTACTCAACCGCAAACAATATATTTCAGCCCCACAGAATTTACTGAGCTCCTATTCCTATATCAGCACTATGTTAAACTCTGTACATAAACCACCTGCTAATTGTTTGATCTTGGAAGCGTTAGTAATGTCTTCTTGTCTTCGTTGCCACATCTGTAAAATGGGATAATAACAGAAACTTCTTCACTGTGTCATGAGGATTAAGTGTTAATAATAAGTATTGAAGTGGCCTGAATGGTGCCTGGCCCTGGCAAACAATAAAGGTGAGCTATTTGTTTTGTTTTGTTTTTTAATTTTCATTCAGATATTTCCCTTGTCGAGATGGCAGCAGATGTCTAAGAAGTAAGTAACAGATACAAATGTAGGATGTGGTCTGTCTG
Organism: Ailurus styani; assembly: GCA_002007465.1. Lineage (NCBI taxonomy): Eukaryota > Metazoa > Chordata > Mammalia > Carnivora > Ailuridae > Ailurus > Ailurus styani. The sequence goes on along the minus strand of LNAC01000094.1, from coordinate 1,549,064 downwards.
GTCGGGGTGTGGTATGTGAGGAAAGGCTTCCAAGAAGAGATCTGTGGAGTTGACTCACTCAATAAATACCCTGCTGTGTTGTGTAGGTCCACCGTGGGGAGGGTGTGGTGGGCATCAGGTGGGTGCCTTTCTGAGAAGAGGGAGAGCTGTCCCTAAAAGATGAAAAGCTTGTTGGCCTTAGGGGGGATGAAGGCCGCTGGCTAGGTCAGCAAGGACCAAGTCCTCTGGAGACAACAAGCATGGTGGGCTGGCAGTTTGGGCTTCACCCTGAAGGCATCAAGGCACCACAAAAGGGTTTTCAGCCGCAGAGTCACAAATGAGATCAGCTTTGCAAGACTGGCCCAGCAGCAGCCTGAAGTGTAGAAGAGATGGAAGCTGAGAGTCTATGCAGAGAGTCAGTGGTAAGATCCAGGCTGGGGCTGTGAGGTCCATGCTGAGGCAGGGAGATTGGGTTCATGGTGCGGAAATTGTTCAGAGGCCCATATAACTCACAGCATTCTGAGAGGAGGCAAAGCTTTTGATTTTGGTTTTAAGTAACAGCTACGTTATTAGTAGGGTGAAGATGGGGGACGGGAGTGAAGAGGGAAGCTTACAGGCAAGAGGTGAAAGGTGAAGATAACAAGCAACACTTATTATGTGCTTACTACATGCCAGGCACTGCATGAAATGCACTCTATTACCTCATTAAAACCTCACAGAAGTTGAGTAAGGAAAAAGCCGTTATGCTCCCATTTTACAGATCAGGAAACAGAGGCTCCAATCATTCTATATCAGGGCCACAGAGCGAGAAAGTGGTAGTTTCAAATTCTGGAACATTCCTCCCTTGATTTGCGTTGTCAGGAAAATGAGCGAATGATTGCCCTGACTGTAGGACTTCACTCCATGGCATAAATGGGAACACTTAAAGCCTTCATCCAGGGTTGCTGCCTGTGTGAGCCTGATGGGGAGTTCATTAGAAAACCTTCTGGGCTTTTCAGCAGCCACGGTTTCATGTCCCGTCAAGTTTAGGTTTTAACTGGTATATGAAGTGGCTCCTCCTGTGAGCTGTTTGTTCTTCCTGGACCAGGGGAAGGCTGGGCCTCAGGTGCCTGCTACATCCTACAGACCCCAGGTGATGCCATGGGGCAGTAGCTTCTCAACCAGCCAGTGGGCATGGAGGACCCATGATGACAACTGCTACATGTACCTGGGTGAGGAGGGACAGAGCAGACTACGGGGAGGGCTGCCAGGCAGGGTGGGGCTCTCTGAATTGGGATAAGCAAGATCTCTGAGGAGACCTGGGGCGCAGGAAATGTGCCAGCTGAGGGAACACTCAGGACACCCAGGCTTAGGCCTCTGAGGTGAAACACAGAAAAAAGCAATTCCTGAGCTCCTTCTCTCTGTGGGCCTCAGTTTTCTCATGTGTTCAGTGGGTCAACTCTTCATAGGACTGAGATGAGGACTGGTGGGAACATTGATAAAGCAGCACAGTGACAGGGCAGGAAGCCCACTGATGTTAGCTCCTGGCCTGGGGAAGGCAAGACACCTACATCTGCTGGGGAGAGAGGGAGTTGGAAAAAATCTGTGTGGCAGTGCTCCCACAGGGAGCAGGGTGGAAGCCTGTGACCCTGGGCTCCCAACACGTGGGTCAGCTTCTGGGGGGATTTTTGAATAGGGATTGTGGGGGCACTTTTCAAAGACAGACTGTAAGAGATTAATTAGCCCAAAGAGTGCCCTTAATAATCAGTCCTCAACCCTGGCTGCATATTAGAATTGCCCAGGGAGCTTCCAAACATACTCATATCCAGGCCGGACCCCCGGGGGGTCAGGTTCATTTGATCTCCAGTGGGCCCAGGCATGGGTCTATTTTTAAATTTCCCCAGGATGTTCTAATGTGTTGTCAGAGCTGAAACCACCAATTTGGGCTCAGAGGAAAGGCCAGCTGTTTAGGTCCCACCAGGCATTCGCCTGAGCTCCGGGGCGGTTTCTCCAAGCACAGGCCCATTCACGGGCAGCTTTGTGGGAAACTTATGGAGCCAGGGATGTACCACAAAGCAGGCTCCTGGGACCCTGGGCCAGCCACTCTCCACTGGGGAACAGTCCAATGTGGACAGTGTCATCACAGACCCTGGGAACAAGTCCTTCAGCATCTGCCCATTATCTGTCCAGCCAGACACGGAATGAAGGAGAACCTAGGGCTGCCCCTCCAGCCCCCCTTCTCACACCCACATGGGAGGACACCATGCTGCCCTTGAGCAGAGAGATGAAGGCAAAACAGAGGGCTTGAGCTGCACTCGCTCATGACCCACCCTTCCCACAGCACAGGGCAGGTCTTGACTGGCTTGGCCTGGTCTGTGCCTATGCAGTCAACTTGCAGTTCTGCAGGAGAGGATTTTCCTGTTTATGGCTCATATGTGGCTCCCTGGTAATTCCAGCCTGGTTTTTTTCCACTGATCCACACCCTTCTGCATCTCCCTCCCTGTGGCCTGGATGGCACATGGGCTCCCACAACTGTTATCCCAGCACACTGGGATGTCAAACTGGTTCTCAGTATTTGGCCTGGCGCTGAACACACCACAGGTGTTAAATAAATGTCTGTTCACTGATTGGTTGTGCCCACCAGATCATGAGATGTAGCTCAGAGCACCTGAGAAGTATTTTTTGATTTTCTTTCATCCTCCATTGTGCTGATGAGCAACGGTTGACTGTGATACTTTCTAGACTGACTAATCGCCCATTCTACAAATGCCCTCCAAGTCTGGAAACAGCAGAGATTGTCTCTTTGTTGCCAAAGTGTTATCTTTCTATAACCTCTTCTAATTTTTTTGACCAAGTATATCATATAGCAGTTTCCACAGGGGTCCAACCTGAACTTTATTTTCAACATTTCACCATCAAGGCACTACCTTTAATAACTACTATGTCCCTATTCAGACGTGTTTCGGAAAGCTAAGAGAGACAAGTCCTTATAAGAGAATGGTTGTCTAAATCAAGGGCCAAGATGACTTCAGATGCCATCCTAGGTTAATGTGAGATTAAAAGAAGTGAGGGTAAGTTTACCAGGTGGTTGGAGTCAACTCTTAACTTTGAAAAGTTTATCAGTGGGGTTTTACATGTTCTGGGAGTGAGCCTGTAAACTTATTTATTCTGAGAAAGTGTGTTTGGACTTGACGAGGAAAGAGCCACATGGAAGAAGGATTTCTCTTGAGAAGACAAGTCTTTCACTTCAGGGGGTAATTTACTATTTGCTAAAAAATGTAGTTCTTCTAACAACCTTATATGAGTGGAATGAGGTCCCTCTGGTGAAATATGAGAAAACTCCTTAGAGAAGTTACATCTTGAGCTACATCTTAGGTAGGGTGAGATTTAAAATAGCAAATGTTGGCAGGAGGAGGGGATGCAACCCTGACAAAGTGAATGGACTGACAAAAACGTAGGGACAGGAAAGGGCCTGTGTGAGAGATGACAAGGGAACAAAGCCAGTTACTTGAGAGGTGGGGGTGGCGTAGGGGAAGAAGCTGGAAAGTCTGAGAAGGAATTCTTACTAAACAGCTGTGAGCTCTCAACCTGGGAACATCGACACTTAGCAGGTCCTCCGAAGGGCAGGGCACAGAGGTCAAGGCTGTGATGGCAGCATTCCCAGCCCAGTGGTAACCCAGGGAGGAAGATGTCTCAGGTAAGTCCTTTCCAGCTTGTCATAAAGCTCCCTCAAGACATCTACTTAATGGTATATTTTACCCCAAAATACAGGGTCTGGAGGCATCTCCAGATAGGAAGGGTGGAGGTTCTTCCTTCCTGTGTAGGTGAATATGAGGAGACAACTTAATGCTGTGGTCCAAAGGGCAGACTATAAGGCCAAAAGGCCTGGGTTCAAATGCCAGCTCAGTGCCTTACCAGTTCTGGAGTATTGGAAAGTTACTCAACCAGTGTGTGCCTCAATTTTCTCGGCCACAAAGTGGAAGCACAAATAACAGTACCTAGTTCCTTGTGTTATTGAGCGGATGAGGGGTCTGTGCATTCAGAGAGTGCCTGGAATATAATTCATGCTCATATAGTGCAAGCTACTATATGGAGATTTTCGTTACTGCTTTTGTCAGTGATGTGATGCTCTTCTGTCCCTTGCCGACCCATCTCCATCTGTCCGTCCCCTTCTTGCCAACCTTCCTTCTCTTCTATACAGAGTAAACAAATGATGATTCTCCTACTTGAACAACATTGTGCATTTTGCAAGTACTTTCACATACCCGATCTCACTTGGCCTCTGGTAGGGGTATAAAAACTTTGCACATTTGAAAATGAGAACAATAGCCCCCAAAATAAAAAAATAGACTTACCCAAGGACACTGTGCCAGCAAGTGACAAATGGACCCAGTCTGGTATCCTAAATTCATTTGTTCATTCATTCATGTGTTATTCATCTGTCCATATTTTTTGAGCACCTCCTCTGTGCCACAGACTGGGCAGATAATTGACGATATGGCTATAAAGCACTTGATCTTGCTCATGGTCTAATGGAGACAATCTGGTGGTATGTGTAGAAGAAAACATGGGTGGCTCTAGACGCATACAGGAACTGAGAGGGAGGTCTACGGAGTTTTCAAAGAGATGGGACCTACAGGTGAGTCTGGAAACACTAGAATCAATCATCAGCACAGAAAGGAGGAAGGGAACTCCACTTCTTCCTTCTCTAACTCCACCTGCTCCCCCAGTACACATTACCTCTATGTGATTGGCAACAGGCTTGAATTTAAAAATGAACAGGATTACTGGTATCTGCTGCATGCCTTCTATGTGCCTGCAGTGTTGAGGCTGAGCCCACAAGGAGCTCACCATCTAACTTAGGGTAGAGGCCTGAACAGGGAAAATGGTGGGCAAACAAGGGCATCTAGGATGACAGCGGGCGCTGTGTGTTTGGTATTGCCGTCAGTGTAACTGGCCCCAGGTCATCTGCAAAGATGCCCAAAGGGGCTGAGCCCACAGAGTGCATCCTAGAAGTCTCAGCCCCCTACATTACATTAGCTCTCTTTTACACATCACATACTAGACAGAAGACCCTGTATATCTGTTATCTTGTTTGTCTTGCCTGACAATTGTTGAGAGCAGACTCTGTAGAGATTACAGAAATTGCAGCAAAAAAGAGGTAAATACTTTGCCCAAGGAGGCTGAGTTCCAAATCGTAGTGCCTTCAAATAACAATGATCACTCTGTCTCACCATCTCTGTGGGCCAGGCATTTATACCAGGCATAGCAGAAATAGTTTGTCTCTGCTCTGCAAGGTCTATGGCCTCAGCTGAGGACTTGAGGTTTGGGGACTGGATTCACCTGCAGGCCAGCTCACTCCCATGTCTGGAAGTTGATCTGGGGCTGTCTGCTAGGGTTGCTGGTTGGAGCACTTTTGTGTGGCCTCTCCATGTGGCCAGGGTTTCCTTTCAGCATGGTGGCTGGATCCCGTGAGCAAGCATCCAGAGAGAGAAAAGAGCTACATGGGAGCCATACCTTTGTGACCTTCCTCGGAGGCCTCGCAGTGCCACACCTACCATACTCGATTGACCAAAGCAATTACAAATGTCCATCCAGGCTCAAGGAAGAAAACATAGACCCCACTTCTCAAAAATCAGTGTCAGTGTCACATTAAAGAAAAGCACATTGGATTGAGTGTATGTAGGACACCTTTGCAAAAACAATCTCCCATAGTGACACAACTGTCAAACAGCAGATTGGGGGTCCTCTCCCACATAGAGTCACACTAAAATACCTGCCTCTCATTAACAACGCCATCTTCCCAGCTGGAGGACGACACACTCATCCATAGATGTCTTTGTACCCAGAGAACACTCTACAGGCCCCAGAGCTGGGTGATCTCCCCCTAATATCAAGAACATAGCCATTCTCTGAGCCTTGCCTTCTTTTGTCTTCCTTGTCCTCTGAGGGCCCCAGCCAGAGCTTTCAGAGGAATACTCATGCCAGAACCCCTGAGCTCACAAAGCTCAGAAGAATAAGTTCCAGTGCAATCACCTAAAGTATACCTTTCTGCCTTAGTGGGTTTTGTTTTGGGGGGGGGGAGGGACATCCCTAATCTTGTTTCCAGCTGTTTCTGCATTTCTATGCTGCCTATCACCTTTTAGACCCAGATGCGATATGAATTATTCATTTGATTTGGGGCAGGTGCACCCATTTCCTCCCAGGACCCCAGGGGCAGGCATAGGAAATTAATTCACAACGTCTGTAGCTTGAAGTCACTTGCAATTTCCACACCACGGAAAAAATAAACTGAAGATATGGGACTTGAGAAAGCTCAAAGGTGTTGAGAATAGTCATCAGCAATTTTTGATTGTCTCTTAGACAAAAATGGGCACTGAGTCCCCATGAAAGGTTTCTGTTAGCTGACAAAGTGGGGCCTCTCAGTCGTAGAGGTGATAAAATCCCATAACAGTGAGTGAGGGGTGTCCCAGAAGCTCCTCCCTAGAAGTCTTAAGATAATGGGACAGAAGTGTCTGCACACAGTGGGATGGACTTGCCATGTTCTCAAGCATCCCCAACCTGACTCTTCCATTATTCAATGAATATTTCAGAACTAACAAGTTGAGGTCTCTTCCCCTTGGGCATTATACAAGTCTGAAGGGTGAACACTACAGATGGACATGGTTTGTAGCCCCTATTATGGACTAGCCCTTATCCCTCTGGATTTCCCAAGAGCCATTTTGTTATGATGTACTCTCTGTCATCAGAAATGTCATTCTTGTCCCCATCTCTAGCACTTTGGGAGCTGGCTTCCCCTTATTGGAAACTTCAAAAATTTCTCCAGCAGTCCTGTTGCTCTAAAGGTGTCCTCAAACGTGGGAAATTTCTGACAGAGGAGGATTGTTTTTAGTGTAAGAATAAAATAACTACATGATTAGAGCTGGAGGAGAAGAGGAAGTAATTTCTGATGGTTTCTCTTGAGTGTTAGGGTTCCTCTGAGGTTCCATGGGGTCCCTCAGGTGAAGAGGAGGGCAGTGAAGAGAAGGCACCAACTAGAGAAACTTCTGTTCATCTGTTTTATACACTGAATCAAGGAATCCTCACCTCATGAAAGAAAGAAAGAAAGAAAGAAAGAAAGAAAGAAAGAAAGAAAGAAAGAAAAAAGAAAGAAAGAAAGGAAAGAAGAAAACTTTACAAATACTAATTCCACTTTCTTGATATCAGAAGGCAAGATGGATACTGAAAGAGGGTCATTTTTTACCCACAAAATATTAAATGTGTTTAACACAGAAAGAATTATCTAGAAACTCAATAGCCCAATTAAGTTACTTTTTCTTCTAGAAAAAGTCACCTTCACCCTGAGAGTTTTGGCTGTTGATCATGCAGTTTTTGCATGAGTCCAAAGCCCCTGTTTGGTGGGGAGCCCTGTGAACAGGTTTACAAGGTACTGCTCTGCCTTTCCAGAATTACCCTGGTAGGAAGGCTCTTTTTTTATTTTTTTCTACTGCATTCATTTTGTTATTTCAGTAATTGCTCTACCTGGACTCTGGGGATAGTTAGGCACCTGGTTGTATTGATTCTTTTCACACTTCAATTTGAAAAAGGTCTTACACCATAAAATACATCTACTCTGATTCTTTTCTTCATTGAAACTTTATTTGGGAACAGTTTGGCCTTAGCAACCCCTACTGATTGATAAGTGTGAGTTACAAGGAAGCCATGTAACTACAATTCTAAGTGGTTATGGTTACTTATGGTATGAAATCTAGCAAATACCTCTGTTGTTGGCAATGTTTGACTTATAAAATTTTTAGAAAAAAATGTCCTCTTAACACTGAGGGTTGATTTTTTTTGTTAAGCTTCTTTTCTGATCATGTTAGGTGATAACTGATATGACTATTAATTATTGCTATCATTCTGATTGTTAATATACCATGGTGATGCCGAGATTGGGACACTCAATGGGATTGAATTTTCTGGCTAAAAATAACAGTGATCATGACTATATTCCTATTATGTGCCAAGCATTTTATTAATAAGATATCTTTTAATCTCATCTTCACAATCAACCCCATTTTTTAAACAGGTGAAGGAACTGAGACTTTGCCATGTTTGGTCACATGTTTGATGACTCACAGCTGGGAATAAAGGGACAGGGTTTGGACCTGGCTTTGCCCAACTCCAAGGTCCATGCTCTCCTTTGACATACACACCATTACAGTTCCCTTTGGCTAGAAATCTGCATCCTTGTCTTTTGGAAGCAGATTCAAAACATTATTTAAGCTTTTCTTGGTAACTCTGAGCTGTCACTAAGAATTTCGAGTTGCCACAATAACAGAAATGTTCCTATTCACTAAGCCTTTCTATGAAACAAGGCTTTGCATAGGTCAAACCTGCATGAGATCTCTACTAAGTGGATGCCATTCATCAAATTTATGGCTGAGCAAATAAAGGCCCAAAGAAATAGAAGGTAACTTATGCACTCTAGAAGGCAGGGGTGAGAAATGCACCAGGTCTTTCTGATCTGAGAGCCTTTGTGTCCACATGGCCTTGCCGCTTTTCAGCACTAACAGTACACAATGACGATGTGGAATCTAATGATATAAAATCAACCATGTGGGTTCAGGAAACAGAAAAGAGAATGAATTAGTATCATGGCAGTTTCCTGCTTTTCGGCTAAGTGAGCTAGCAGGGAGACAACAGGTATACCTCTGTTATTCTCTTGTCTTCTCACTTCCTTCCTACCTCCCACGGCATCAGCTTCTTGAGATGCAGAGGACGGCTCTCATGTCAGAGATGTATGTCTTCACAGAAGCTGGATCCCAAGACCAAGTGCACTACCGATGCTCCACAGTCCCAGCACCGTGGAGAGAAGGGGCTGGGCTGAACTTGCCATACGAGAGGCATTGGTTGCTATGGCGCATCTTGCTCAGGGTCTAAGCTCCATAAGGGAATACTACCTTACCACTTCTTCACTTTTCTAACCCCCGTGTCTGGTACATAGCAAGCACTCAATAAATATTTGTTGATGTATGGTTCGATTAAATAAGAAGAAAGAAGAAGAAGAAAAAGAAGAAGAAGAAGAAGAAGAAGAAGAAGAAGAAGAAGAAGAAGAAGAAGAAGAAGAAGAAGAAGAAGAAGAAGAAGAAGTTCAACTTGTTTAAAGATGAAAAAGTGAATACTTACGGGCACTAAGAATTTCTTGGGAAGTTTCTCTCTTTATCCATTGAGACTACATTAGATATATTTAGTGTGTGTGACTTTTTTATTTTCAGTGCCTTTTCTGTGTCCTCTTTTACCCTGAGCTCTCACTTCTGGCCTGCGAAGGTAGGTCACCACACATGTTATGATTAGGTGCAAAGTAAGAGTGAACAGATTCAAAGGGAGGACAATTGAGCTCTCACCTGAGTTTTAAAACATCCTTGTTGGCCCACTCAAGACTTCCCATTTCCACTGGGTCCTTGGCCACTTTTCACATCCCTGGTTGCTGAGCAACTGGCCCAAAGTTAAGGATATTTTACTATAATTACAGCGACGACTCCTACTACAGCTATGAGAACTCTTCTTATATCTTGTCAAATACTGAGATGCTACTAATACCCTTTAAAGGAATGTTGGTTTGCAAAAAAACAAAAAAAGGCTGTTACCTGGTAAGCTGATTTATAGAGTGTTCCATTGCAAAGATAGCCCAAACAGTCATGGGACTCCATGGTTTTGTGAGAAGTTGTATTACCCTATTATTGGTATCATACACATATTAATTTGTTGATTTACCAAATATTCACTGTACTCCTACTCACTGCCAGGTACTCTCCTAGGGCTTAAAGCTATTATGGCAGACCAAACAATGTCCCCGTCTTCATGGAACTTACATTTGATCCGAGTTTTCTATTTGGATTGCAGTTTAAAGATTCTATTACCCCCATCATCACCCGATTTTTTTTCCGGGCAGGACCCAGGAAGGATTGGACTTGGTGAACTTTGTTGGGAGAGAGAAGGCAAAGGGACTGAATGCATGAAGGAGTGTGTACAGGTGTGTGCACACCGGGGGAACTTGACCGTTGGGAGCCTGATGTCCCCAAGCAGAGCTAGATGTGGAGTCATGCTTTGGAGCCTCTTCATTCTGGCACCCATGTTGCCTTCTCTCCAGCTCCTCATTACCTCGGGGACAGGTAGCAAATACCAAGGAAGGAGCTGCTGGGCCCAGAGGGGCTCCCTTCCTCCCTCCGCTATAATGCGTGGCAAGTGCGTAGACCCATGAGCACAGCCTAGCGTCTGTCCTTATGGGTAAAGGCATCGCAGGAGAGCCGAGCAGTGACACATCTACCTGCAAGAAAGGACACGTTCGTCACAAACAGGACATTACACCCCTGCAGAGATTCACTGCAAAAGCATTTACCGCGAGACACAAATTACACATGTTCCTTGTCCAGAAGCATCTCTTAAGTGTTCAGATGCCCATTAATTCTCCAGCCATGGGAAGGTCTGTGGCAAAGGGTGTGAAGGAGCGGTGGGTTGCCGTGACTGTGATTCTTCAGCCTTTAGCTTGCATGACCTCCACCCTGGAGGACCCGGGGAAGGGCTGTCTCTTATAGGCAGAGAAGGCCAAGTTCCCTTCCTGCAGGCTGTCTACAGGGACCCAGAAGAGCGGAGAAGCTAAAGAAATCCCAGGGAAGTCCCCCCACACACACACCAGAATCTGGCAATTCCTCACTTGCTTGGGCCAACCAACCCTTTGATTCCTCCTTCCCCCACCCCCCGCCGACCCGCCCAACCCAGGGCACTTTGCATTTTCTCCAGGGAATGTTTCAAAATATCCATACACTACAATAAATCACATTTTACATTTATGGCTCTTCATTATCTCTACTCTCAAATGAAAGCAACTCTGCAGCTTGGTAGGGAAACCAGGAGGACTGAAGAAGTTGAACCGAGAAAGAGGTACAAAGGCACAACGTGCCGTGACTACACGGGCTCCTCTGTGCATGAGGCAGGGCTCAGGCGCATCTCGGGGTGCGCCTCAGTTACGTACTAACCTCTCTGAATTTACGTTTCCCCAGGGTGCAAACGCTATGAACACCTTCAACACAGAGCTGTGGGGGGATTTAATTAATCGGATGCATCCCTTCTAGCACAGGGCCTGGCTAGGTTGAAATGTGGGGCTGGGGACGCAGAGAGGATTTCAGACCCTCTGGATTTATCTGAGGACCATGTGGCCTACTGAGGAGATAAATTTGTAGAGTCCACTGGACATCTGAAAGAGCTGTCCTCTCTGTATTTAATTTGATTACTAGAGTTTCTAATTATCCAGAGTACCCCTTTCTTTATAGTCTGTCATCTAGCCAATCACAATTTTTCTGTGAACATTCAACCATGTATTCGCTCCATTGGAAAACCCTGCCTGCAATTTTCCCCTCAGCAATCCAGAGGAAGGAGTCAGGGATGTTATCACCATTTAAAGATGGGGAAATGGAGGACCAGATAGAGTTGGTGACATGCACAGGGACAGAGGCTGGCTGGTCCCAACCCATCCCATTGCTTGGCTGGTGGTCTGGTGTTTGCCCACCTCCCTTTCACCCCCAGCTGCTACCCAGATAACTCTGCTAGATTCTCTTAGTGGCAAAAACAGGAACAGCTATAACAACAACAACAACAAAGAATTAATCTAATCCAGAATCTTCTCTTTTACCAAAAGGAACATTATGGTTTTGGTTATGAAGGTGATCAGTGCAGATGTTCTAGTGGTGACATTGACTTCACGGTCATAATAATGATGTGTCGAAGGCTTGGTCCTCACTAACCGGGAGCCTGGTGACAATCTGCTACCAAATGGGACCTCTTAGACACCATTTTTGGCAATTGCGTAACTCGGTCCCTAAGAAAGAACATTCGGGAAAGACCTCTAACCAGTCGTAGGGTAAACAAGAAGGATGAATGCATTTTATGTTTGTCCAAAAAAATTTTGAATTTGCTCTCTGGGCCTAGACATCGGGGCTAGCTAATAACATTCATGCTTAAAAGTGCAAATCTGCAAAAGTGGGCCTCCCGGGACCCTCTCCGGAGGCTGCCGGCTTGAGACAGAAACGGTGAAAGTCTGTATTACGGCAAACCGCCTCAAAAGCCTATTTTTCCAGCTATCATTTGGACCTTATCGGTTCTAATTTGTTGGAAAGGGGGAGGGGAGGAAACACCCAATACCATCTGCTTCATTGTTTTGCGGGAAAATATATGCAGTTAAAGGGGAGAGAAACATTATTTGCCCAGCCTGAAGCTTTTGGGGCTCCCCCACAACTATTTGACCTGAATATATTAAAGATTGTAATGTTTTGTTACATGTCCCAGGGCAAAAAAAAAAGAAAAAAAGAGAAAAAAATCAGGCTATCACTTATTAGCTTTCTGTTCCTGGATCCGTCCAGTTGATTCGACAGCGCAAAAGATAGTGGGGAAATCCAAAGGTAAAGGTTAAACTCTGTTTTATTATGTTTACAGGATTTAAAGGGTAAGTCAGGAAGTGCTTACATAACATCCAGTGAAAGTGGTGGATTAGTAACCAGAGCGGGACTTAAAAGCAGCCTTAATCCTCCGAATCTCCAGGGGTGAAAGGTCAACCTCTAACACCAGGTTGTGTAAAGAATGGAGAAGCCACAAGCTTCTGTTTCATCGTGGCCCTACTAATCCACTGAGGAAATGAGCAGGGGTGGGGGGCGTGGGGAGAAGTAAACGCCTCCTCCCAGGGAAGCCACCTGTGAATTCGGCCAAGGAGGGAGTAATTAAAGTCAGCAGGGCCCAGGGCAGGGGGGAAGGCCACGGACAGACACAGCCCCCAGCTGCAGTGTTGGAAGGCAGGGATGGGGGAGTCTCCAACCTCGGAGGAGTCAACCTGAGCCAACCCTGCCAGCCCCCTGCCAAAATCTGCAAACAGATCACTGCCCTCCCCTGACAAGCTCTTGTCATCCCAGAAAGTGGGCTGCCCACCAATGACTATCACACACACACACACACACACACACACACACACACACACACACACACACACAGCCTAGTCAGGAACTCTGTAAGGGGTTAGTTGACATCCTAAAGGAGCCAGCTGCTGAGAACATGGACCCAAAGAAATATTAATAAATCTACTCCTCCTCATTTGTTCTCTTGCTTGCCCTCCTCTCTCGCTCATCAAAAATCGGGAAGAAAAATCTTTCTTACTCCTGAATATAAGATTTAAATAGATCCTCTAAAATTATAGTCAGTCTTGTCCCCTAGGATTTTTACTACTTTGGGAAGTAATTACCTGTAATATCTTGAAGTGTGTTTATCTACCTTTCCCTCTGACTGTCCTTCTATATATCCATCTTCCTGTCTCATTCCTTATTGATTACATGTGTTTAAGACACCTTGAGACACAAAAATAAACCCAAAGTGTGACCTCATATGAGCATAAGTACTTTTTTGAGAAGCCTAAGCTGAAGGACAGCAAAATCCAGAACTCAGATTCCCTTTCCCCTCCATCTCTCTTGGTACCCCTTTTGGGCCCAAAATTAAAAAATAGAGTCAACTTCGCCATCCCTAGACCCCAGCTTTGCCCAAGGAAGCACCTTTCCCTAAACTACCCGTTAAACCGCAGCATGTCACATGGGACGTTTCGAGTCCACGACTTAGTAAACGTCTTCCTTCCATGCATGGACAAATCGGAACTTGGGATACAATCAATTTGCGGAAGAAAGTTCCAACGCATTTCAGCACAAAGCTCAAAAAGCTTTCGGAGTAGCCTTTCCATATTTATTCTGAGCTGGCCTTTATTAAATCACTGGTGAAAAATACGGAGATTCGTCTCAGCTGTACTTTCATCATCTTAAAACAGCGGAGGCATTTATCTTATGAAATTGCAGAAGTCAAGCACTGTGCAGACGGATGGCTCGGAGGTGCTGTTGGCATTAGTATCTGATTGTCTCGCCTAAGGTGTTTATGATGCGTACAGCTGCTAATAGCTTACGCTGTTCATTTTTTACAGAATTTGTGGTTTAAGCATTCTGCTTAGAATATCTAAAATATTTCTTTCCTTCTTTTAAAAAATGGCATCAAACTGTTTAATGTGAAATGGGGAAAGTGCTTACTTGCATATATTCGATTCTTTGCCACCTCTTTTTTTTTTTTCCCTCGGAGCCCTCAACTCTTTCCTTGGTGTTTCAGAGCCTGGCTTGTTCCCACCAACTATTCTTCATTAAGTCAAAACTAATAACCTGAATGCATTTGGAAAGTGAGAGAGAAAATTGAGTATTCGCTTCCCTTGGGATAAGGGTTTAAAAAATAGATCGAACATGGGATTCAGGGGCATGCTGTGAAGACAGAGCCTAAGCCAGCTTGGTACTTCAGGGGAGAAGTTGTAGAGAGCAGCATTATCAAACACCCAGTGTATCAGAATCCCTGAAAAAAAAAACCCACCCCTCGTTATTACACTGATTTGGTTTTCAAAATGTCAACATTTGATGCCAGAAGGGCTCCCCCACATAACCCTCACCCTGTCTACTACACTTCACTAATGGAGAAGAGAAAGGGGGACGGAGGTCTTTAAACACTCAAGATCAAAATCAAAGTAACCTTTAAACTGGGAATTCCTGGGGTGCCTGGATGGCTCAGAGGGTTAAGCCTCTGCCTTTGGCTCAGGTCATGATCTCAGGGTCCTGGGATCAAACCCTGCACCAGGCTCTCTGCTCAGCAGGGAACCTGCTTCCCCCTCTCCCTCTACCTGCCTCTCTGCCTACTTGTGATCTCTCTCTGTCAAATAAACAAAATCTTTTAAAAAAAATAAAAATAAAAAAAATAATAAACTGGGAATTCCACTCACAGGGGACCTGGTTTGTGTGGGAACTCCACTGAAGAAGCTGAGGAAAGGAACTGGTTTTGATGAATGGGTGCAGGGTCAAAAGCCCAGACACAGTGATTTATTTAAGAAGAAACAATTTCTAGGTTATGGGCCCCAAACTGACCCTAACCAAGAGGGATGCACCCGAAAAGGAAGCTGTGTCTAGTGTATTTATGGGACAGAAGTCCTAGGAGATTTCAGCAAACCTCAAGCAAACCTATTGGGATCTCTACCGTGGCTGGTGAAAAGTTTGGACCAGACAGACTGAGGTGCAAACAGCAGGTGTGAGGGAGGGATTATTTCTCCCTAACCAGCAACCTTCCCATCCTCTTTCCTCATCTCCAGACTTGGAGTCTGAGTTTTAAATGACAGCAAGCCTGAAGGGAGAGGATTTGCATATTTTCATTTTGCCTAAATACAATCAAATGGAGTTGAAGACAAAATGGCTTCATCCTCTTAAATCCCCAGGTTGAGGCAGACTTTGGGAAAACACAAGCAGAAAACAGCATCTGAGACCAAAGAGCTTTAGGCTCACATCTTGAGCCTGTCACGAATGCAAGGAAGATGCTAGACAGAATTGATACTAAGAATCCAAGCAAATAAAATCAAATGCAATCCTTTATCTAACGGCTGAACCATCCATTCTATGGAAAGCCGTGGAGGCAGATGCTGACAGGGCTGAGGCACTAGAGCAACCCACACGGAACCTCTCTCTCTCATTAAGGAAGAAAACAGGAGAAATTAAGGGACAGCTCTGCTGTCCTGAATCACCAAGGGATGGGGACACGGGCTCAAGCAAAGGCCCCGCCCCTCGCCAACAGTGTGAATTTGGACTGAGTACTTTATCTTGCTCAGCCTCCACCTGGGACGCAGGGTCCTGATGATGGCCTCTGAGGGGTGCTGCTGGGGATTGAGAGGGAAGCTTTGTGGATGGCACTTAACCCAGTGTCAAGTGCAAAGGACGCCTCCATAACAGCAGTGTTTATTGTTAAGTAGTCTGGCAGGCCAAGTGCAGGGGCTAGTTTTCCTTGTAAGAAGCAGCTTTACCCCCACCCAGCGGACAGAGCAATGGAGCCCCCTGGGCTAGGCGAGCGTCGTGACGCCTATGCATAGAGTCCCATGGGCAGAAGCTGTCCTTCCAGTCTCCCCACTGGTGCCCCTGAATTTGACGGACCTCCTCCGAGCCCTGTGGCTCCTGGACCGTTGCAGCAAGACCATCAGTACCTGGAAGCTACCAGCACCATTGTGGTGCCAGGGCCTGGGGAAGGAGAGCAGGGCTAATTGCTAATTGTGGAACTGGGCGGGGGGGAGCTAATTGTGCAACTATGGTGGGGGGGAGGAGCTAATGTTGGGACTTTGGGGAGGAGGGGAGGAGCCTATAACTTTCCAGAAACTTAGCGGCGGTCCAGGTGCTGGCGTAAGGTGCAGATTTTGGAAAAGGATTTCTAGGAAGGGGAACACAAACACAGCTCTCATTTCACCAAGCGGTTTTCTTCTCTGGAAACAACAAATTACATAAAACCATTCAACATGCATAGGAAACAAGGATGGATCCTTGCTTCCTTTTCACTGAGGACACAAGGCATGGAAGTGCAGCTTCACACTTGTTGTTGGTTATGTAGAACCACACGCAGCTTCTTTAGGAAAAAAAGAAACAACCGAAAGGATTCTCTAAATTAAACTTAGCTTTAACACAGGAAGTAAGTGCCCTTCTTTTATCTGTGACAAAGGCACCAAACCTCCTGTCCCGGCCCAGTTTCTTTCTCCTCACAGAAAGAGGTGGGACAAGACTTAAGTATTTTCAACGCAAACGACTAAAATTCGAAAGCCTTGCTTTCAAAATGCTGGCCTTCATGAGTGGTAAAAATCTAAAGAAAGAGCGAGTGACTTGAATGCCTGCTGCAGATCCCACACGTGATCTGGGACTATTCTGGCATCCGCATCCTCGCCCGGGAGGTCAGTGAGGAATACCTTTCGCTGCCTTTCTCCTGTTCTGAGAACCATTCTTCTAGTTAAACAGATAAGAATGAACACTGTCTGTGTCCCAGACGCTGCTGTCAGGGGTTTGCCTGAAGGGCTCACTTTGCCTTCACATGACCCTCTGGGGTAAGTACCCCATCGTGAGCCAGACTGGGGCTTTCTGTGGAGATAGGAGAGGAGCAATTGTGTGGCACCCCCATCCCTAGGCGGAGATCCAGCCCAGCACCCTGGGTTCTGGTCCCAGCTCTGTCCCTAACCATGGGTGACCCTGGCAGTCTATTTGAGCCCCCTAACTTTAAGTTCCTCGTCAGGTAAATAAAAGACAGGAAGCATCTGACCTCCACTGCCCTTTTGAATTCTAGAAAGTTATCACCTTCCTAGAATCCAAAGACCAAGAGCCCTGAGACCCCCCCAAGTATTTCATTCCCCAATGAAGTCATGGCTTGGGTTTCAGGGTTGGGTGTCTTATCTGTTGCAGTGTTTCTCCAGTGAGCTGGGGGGGGGGGTCCTTGAAAGCAAGCTAGTCTGCTTAAAGAGAAGGGGGGTGGGGGAAGAAAGAAGAAGAAGAAAAGAAAACCTTGGAAAAGTCTTGCTTGCCAAATCCGATTTGACCACATGTGTCTCCAGTTACCTCAAGGAGTGTCAGGAGAATTTCAAAGTCAAATTAATTCATTCCCATTTTAAAGTGTGGAGGGAAAGTCATTTTTCTTTCTAAGATGGAACAAAAAAGTAAATGTTTGGTCCTCCTTTAACAAAGCAGTATCTGCTCTGTTGCTGAAATCTTTTTATTCTCTCAGTAGCTTAAGCTATTTTTTTAAAAAAAAGGTTGTTATGTTTATAATGGCCTAGGAAGAAAATTATATCCAAGAAACTTTATAGCTCCTAAAGTATGTCATCCTCTCCTGTACCACACCCTAATTGTGAGGACAATAATTTACTCATAAAGATTGATAGCTGGCATTTGTATGGAAGTTTTTCAGCTATTGCATGAGAATTAAAATAAAATTATCTTCTCACCAAAGAAGTTAGTGATCACCCGAGGCTAAGGCTGAGGTAGAGCTCAGAGGAATCTGGGTTCTGAGGATCTTTATTTCTCTCTGAAATTAGTAACTTCCTTGCACATTAAATGAATTACACTCAATCGTAAATAATTATTTTCAAAACACAGCCCCGCCCAGAGAGGTCTAAAAATAGATCTTTTCTCTCAAAAACTCAGCCAGTTTTGACCACTTTGGGCTTTTGCCGTTGTCAGACACATTTCTCCAAAGTTCTGATTGCCTCTTTCTAGCCGGCAAAATGCCCAGGGACAGTGTTCCTCAGCTGCGGCTGCCTCGGGGCTGGACAACTCATACATCAGTCAGAGAGGAAGAAATGGGGAGGGAGAGGGAGGGGCGGGTGTGTGTGTGTGTTTGAAGGGGAATGGGAAGGTGGGAAGGAAGGAAACCACAAAAGTCTCTGTTGTCCTGTTTCTTTCTCAAACTTAGGGTCCATTTCAGAGACAAGATGTGTTTTTGCTAGACCGTCTTGCCCCTCTCAGTCTGTAACACACCTTTGAACTTGCCAGCACACACTAGGAGGGGTCTATCCTATTCTGCTACCCACTAGTCTAGCCATCTGTCCATCTTTCCCCACCCCAAATACATTCTGATCTAGCGTGTGTATATGTGTGTGTGTGTACATATCATAAGGATATAAACACATGCGACAATCTCAAGGTACGTAGCAAGAGATTCACACATACACACCCAAAAATATGATGTATGCAAATCATATTCAATATTTTCTCAATTATCAAAATCAGGAAAGGGAAGGGGTACTTATGCCCATTGCACTGGAGTTGGTGAACATAAACTCTAGGAGTCTGCTTATATCTAGAAAATACTTTAATTAATATAGATCTGTTATAAAATTCAAGTTTATAATTTCATTGTTTTTCCATATTAAAAATTGTGCATGGTCATAGAAGTTTTGAGAAACCCAGAAAAATGGCACATAGAGAGGAGAAAGCAATAATTCATAAACCTAGGATTTAAAGAAAGATGCTTCTAATAGTCTGCTGTGCAATTTTCTATCATTGCCTTTGTCACTAACAATCCTATCTTGTTATAAGGTCTTTGCAAACTTCATTTTTAATGCTTATAAATAATTACATTGACTGGAGTGTCATAATTTACATAACCACTTTTTTATTGTTGGATATACAATTTGTCCCCGGTACTTTGCCAGCAAAACTTCTGCTACTTGTCCTCTGTTCATAGTTGTTTTTTTAGTTTGTTTGTTTGTTTTTTGTTTTTTTTGTTTTTTTTTTTACATCTGTTTCTACCTATAAAACACCTTTCTCTTCCTTCCCCAGCAATCCACACCACTTCTCTCCTCCCCCTTGGGATGATTTCCACATTTCATTCATTGAGCCCATGGTGTGCTTTGAGCGGCCCCACAACACTTGGCTGGACCCAGGACATCCAGCAGTAGATGAAAAAGGGAATATCCATGTAGTCATAGGACTTGTATCCTGCTGGATCTTGTTCACAGCTTTCCCAAGGGTGATCCCAGTACTTCTGGAATTGCTAATAAACCATGTGCTGGACCCTCTCATTTAGTCCCAACCAGAAGGCTAATTCCCGAGGCCAGACAGCATCCCAGAGTTTCTTTCCATACCCTACAGCACTTAGCACAAGGCTCTGCCAACTGCAAGCACTTAGCACACAGCAGGTGTGAACAGAGCCTCATTCCCTTGAATCCAGATCAATCTCCCCCATTGTGTGATCTCTAGCTTGCTATTTGTTTCCTTGAATCAATCATCATTCACTGAACACCGATTACATTCTAGACTCTGTGCTGAGCATTGTGGAAAAAACAAAGCATTATGTAATGATATCCCTGACCTAACCGTTCATCTAAGAAGGAAAAGAAACCAGATTCAATGGGAACTATGCTATAAGAAAGAGTGTGTCAAGTAATAATGAGACTAGGATAATGGACACCACTCACTAGGTGCTTCTCGTGCTCTATCAAGTGTAGTATACCTTGTATAGCTCCTATGGGGTGAGTGTCATCGTCCCCTTTTCTAGGTGGCAAAAACTGAGACCCGGAGTGCTCAGAAGCAGCCCACCCAAGAGACCCCAGGGGACCAGAGGGAAGAAAAGCCTCTTACAACTGGAGGGAACAGAGGTTTCACAGGGTAAATGCTACCTAAATGGAGACTTGGAGGCTTCCCAGTTTCAGAAGCCTGAAAACAGAAGGAGAAAGCATCCCAGGTAGAAGAAACCCACACAAACGAAGCAAAGACCTGGAAATCTGATGGATCTTCCAGAAATGGTGACCACACATGCTATGAAATAAAGTATTAGTGCTTAACACTCAAGGTAGGTGTGAGGGGACTGAGGAGGTGATGGCCAGGGACATCGGAGCACCTACTATAAACTGGAGACTTCACCTACCTTATCTTATTTAGGGCCCCACACCCCCAAGGGGTAGAATTATTACCTCCATTTCAAGGCCAAAAAAAACACCTGCAAGTAAGCGCAGACTCTAAATACATACACCATCTCATCCAGCAGCTCAGCCAAGAGGTCAAGGGCATAGGTCTGATCCCCACCTTTGTGCTTGGCAACTGTGAGACCATGGGCCAGCTTCTCCTCTGGGCTCCCCATTTATGATATGGCCCCGATCGTGGTGCCTTCCACATGGGGATGTTGTAAAGACTGAATGAGTGAGCACTTCACATTTGATAACCCAGTGCAGAGTAGGAGTGTTGGACACCACCTCATGCCTCCATGCTCTCTCACCTGTATCTCCATCCACCAGGTCTTAGGTCCTTCAAAGAGGTTCATTTCTCCCCCATAGTAGGGCCCCACCCCCATTTCTTCCCTTTCTGGTCTGCTCGGGGCACTCACTGCCAGAGGCAAACACTGAGATTTGGCAAACACTCTACTGATTGCTGTATTGATTTACTTTTTTTCCATCCCATATCTGGAGTGTTTCTCCCTTCCACTCTTTTGAGCTCTTTGGAAGCAGCAGGAAGTCAATTATTTCTCTTACACCCCCTAACATATTACCACACCAGTCTAATCTTTTGTGAGTATTGGGCACGAATTCATGTTTATTGATTCACATCATTTCTCAAATTCTTTGGTGCTGGGGTCACCTGGAAGATTGACAGCATGAGGAGGATGAAAATCCTTTTCATAATTTTTCAGACCAGGTGTCAAGGTGAAGATGGTCCAAGGGTGGGCTGGTTGAGAAGCTGGGAGTTCTGGGCCCAAGTGGCAAGGGAGGAAGAGGTCTGAGGCAGGTCTCCTGGGGAAGACAGTGCCAACATGAGGTCCCTTCTCAGAGACCCACAGAGACAAAGAAAGCTCTGGCCTGGGGCAGAACAGCTGGCACCAAGTGGTGGGTACCCAGGTGGGGAGAGGTAGGAGCAGCCCCACATAGAGACAGACTGCATGTCTCCAATGTGGGCCTTCTGCCAGCAGGGCCTCCGTCAGCTCCTGGCTGTGCGGGGCCCACCTTCCACCGCAGGCACTTCCAGCCTTGGGTTTGGAAAGCCCCGTGCTCACTGTCGCTGATGTCCCTGAGGTGTCTCCTCTCCCTTTGTTGCTCACAGGAAGCTTACATTTTCGGGTGTGTGTGTGTGTGTGTGTGTGTGTGTGTGTGTGTGTGTGTGTGTGCGCACGTGCTTATTTCACTTCAGGGTATTTATCAATTCTATTCTCCTGTGTGTAAAATTTGTTTTCTGACATTATCTCATTGCTTTCCATTGACCTCCATTGCGGTTGGTCATAGGCGTGTGTACATATTTTCCTAATTTTGCTATTTTGAACTCCTTCAGTTGGGTGTTTATCATTAACATTCCTTTTAAAAACCACTATTTTTACTGTACCTACTATGTGCCAGGCTTTCAATAGCACTCAGCACATATTAACTCATTTAATACCCACAACAGCTCCCTGATGTAGAAACCATTATCGTTCCTATTTCCCAGAGGAGCAAACTGAGGCATGGGGAGGTTAAGTAATGACAAAATCACGCAGAGTCTGGATTAGAACTTTGAGCACTCTGCCTCTGGAACTCACTTTAACCACTTCCTGTGGGGCCAATCCATAACGGTGATAGACAATATGACCTGTGTTCTGTGTGCCCGGCCCTTGGTAGGTGCTTTGCGTTTGTCACTTAACTTGATCCTAAAGGAGAGAATGTTTGTTATCCCAGTTATAGTCGAAGAAACCACAGCTGCAGAGATTCACGTGCTGCCCTGCTTCTCAGCAGCAGACGTGGGGTTTTCGGGCAAGGGTGTGGACCCCTGTGGCTGCCCCCTAAATCTGTGTGGACTATTTGCATTTCCTTCCTCTCTTTTGCAAGAGCACAGGCTTTAAAATTATGGATTTGTTTGAATCATCTTCAAGGAGACTTGCCAAGTTCCAAAGAAAAGAAACAAAAGTGGAAATGTCCCTAATGTTAACACTGGCAATCGAAGCAAGGACTACACCTTGCTGTCTGCACCTGGCTGGGCCTTGGGGTACCTCTTCATGGAAAGTTCCCATCTCCAGGTCCCTGGCTCACTGCGCACTTGGAACATCACCCAGCAGGTTTGATTGAATCTTAATGGCTCTTTTCTGTTTTAATGCCCATGCCCAGAGACCTCCAGGTCATAGATGTGTGTCTTATAAATCAAATGATGAAGAAATAGGACTTAGTGAAGCCAGAGCTCATCCAAGGAGAGCTCCTGGGAGCCCATCAGCCACCAGGATGGGGAAGCTCCCAGACTCAGGTCCCTGGTCATGGAGGGATGGACAGGATCTGGAGCATGGATAGCTCCAAGGCTGTCATTGCTAAGTAAGTCACATCATAACTCTGTCACATTGGTCAGTGACCTAGCAATAGCCTTCCTTCCCTTCTCCCCACCCCCATAATGAAAGAAGACTATGGGGAAGTTAAAAGCAGAAGAAAGCTAGCTTTTCTTGCTCACCGACTAGAGGACGTACATTATTTCACTGAATACCTGCACAGAGCTAGGAGGAAGATACTATTATCCCCATTTGACAGTTGAAGGTACTGAGGCTTGGAGAAGTGAAGCCAGGTCATCAGGTCATCAAGAGACAGTGCCTACATTTTACCTGAATCCTCACCGACTTCCATGTGGGGTACTATGTCACTAGTCCCTAGGCAGCCTCCCTGGGGAGCTCACTCAGGAGGGACAGGCTTGGAGGAGGCTGGCACTGCTCAAGCATGGGGGATTCCAGACCAGCCCTGGTGGGGGGGTGGGAGCTGCGTGCAAAGAAGAGACCTCCAGGAGTTTGGCAGGTGCAAGAGATTGAAGCTGTGCTTAATCCAACAGTAGCAGTTCTCCATCTATGCTTGGACCTCAGCAGGACCCTGGGGAGGCGGAGGGTGGCTCAGAAGTGAGGAGGGGGAGCCTAGGAAAATGACAGACCCTGAGCTGTCCTGCCCGGAGCAGGAGAAGGGGCAAGAGAGTGGGCATGAGCTTGGTAGCATCAGCTGTTACAGAACCTGGACAGTTCCTCCTCTGAGCATTGCATTGACCACTATCATCACAGGGAAAATATACTGATTTTTTTTTAAAGATTTTATTTATTTATTTGACACAGAGAGAGAAATTACAAGTAGGCAGAGAGGCAGGCAGAGAGACAGGGAGAGGAGGAAGCAGGCTCCCTGCCGAGCAGAGAGCCCGATGCGGGCCTGGATCCCAGGACGCTGAGATCATGACCTGAGCCGAAAGCAGAGGCTTTAACCCACTGAGCCACCCAGGCGCCCCTATACTGATTTTTTAAAATGCAGATTATTCTTTTTAAAGTCTTTCATCCCACAGCCCCAAATAACTCCAGGAGGCATGAGGGTAAAATAGAAAGCTATACATGTGTATGCTTAGGAAATTCAAAACCTGTGGAAAGGCATAAGATGGAAGTTAATCTGCCCCTCTTTTGACTCTCAATCTCTATTCTTAGTGTTCAAAAACTGAACAATTTTTACAAAAAAAGTTTGCATTTCCCAGTATATGAATATCATAGATAAGTCCCTATCTATACATATTTATATATTTCATATATTTTTGTGTAGTATTATATCATATATATTTCTCTTTATATGTTATATATATAGATTTCTCTTTATATATAAAGATCTTTATATATAAAGATAACTATATATATTAAGAGATTTCTTTTTATATGTCATATATAAAAAGTATGTTTTTTTCACATAAGACTATATTATACCATTCACCTCCACTTTAGGTTTTCACACTAACACTTCTGCAGGACATTTCCATATCAGCATACACCTCATGCCCCAATCTTTTAACTGGTTTCCCATTTGTCCATCAAATAGATGTATCATGAAAGTTTTAACCAGTCTCCTAACGGTGGGCACTATGTTTTCACGTTTTCCCCCCAAATTACAAACAATACTCTAGTGAATAACCTTGTACATTTACTTTGGCAAATGTTTACAAAAATATACACATATTTGGAGGACAAATTCCTGCAAATGATCTTAGCAGTCAAAGGAAGCAAACATGCATTTCTAGTTCTGGTAGATATCACCCAGATATCTGTCCTCTAGAAAGGGTATCCCAACTGACATGCCCACCAATGGCATATAAAGCTGATTTATCCATGAAACTGCCAACTCTAGATACCACCAGATCCATTAACTTTTGCTCATCTGATCAGTTACTCAGAATTACTGTTGATTTTGTTAAATTATGAGAAATTGTCCATTCTATTTTTTGTTAGTTGCCTACTCACAAGCTTCACACATTTTTAAGTGGTTATTATTCTTTATTCTCAGTGCCTTTAATGAGCTCTTGGTTAATTAGCCCTTTTTGATTTGTATAAAAATATTTTTCTTTTTTCTTGACTTTCTATATATAGCTTTGCTTACAGATACTTTATATTTTTAATTCATCAACATTGCCAGGCTATTCTTCTATAATTTCTGATTTATGTGTCTGCCTTATAAAAGTTTCTTATACTTCTTATTTTTTGGACACTTACATAACTGTATTTTTACATGTTTAAATATGTGGTCCAATTATAGTATCTTTTTTAAGATTTATTTATTTATTATGAGAGAGAGTGGGGAGAGAGGCAGAAGGGAAACAGAGAGAGAGAATCTCAAGCAGACTCCACACTGAGTGCAGAGCCTGATACCAGGCTTGATCCCAGGACCCTGAGATGGTGACCAGAGCCAAAACCAAGAGTCGATGCTTAATCAACTGAGGCACCCAGACACCCCCAGTTGCAGTATGTTTTAAAATAATCTCTTTTACACCTGAAACTAGTGTAACATTGTATATTCACTGTAGGTCAATTTAAGAAATTCTCTCTTTTATCCAACAGATTTTAAATGTTTTATCTTAAATTTAATGCTCATGTACATTTTTGTTCTCTCCATCCCATCTCATTGATTTTTTTCCATTTGAAATTGTTTTCTTCACATCCAAAGTATAATATTTACTGTAACTACATAATACATTTGAATACCTGGTCAAACAAGTCTCCTCTGATCCTTCTTTTTTAAAAGTTTATTTTTTCAGGTGAATTTCACACATTATTATCAAGCTAAAAAATCCCTCTTGATATTTTAATTAAGATGGCAAGTTAGAAATTAATTTAAAAAACTGATAGCTTTATAAAATTGAGGCTTCCTATCCAGGAACTCAGTACATCTTTTATTAGCACAGAAATACTTTTGTGATCCTTCATCTTAAAGTGTACTTCGTGTAGGACCTGCACATATGATAAGTTATGTTTACTTCTAGATATTATGTCTATGGTTGCCATTATTGGTGGAATTTTTATTCTGTTCTATTTTCTGATTGATACTTGCCTTTCATAGAAAAGGGTGTTGACTTTTGCACAAGCATTTGTTAACCAACATTTTACTGAATTTTTTCTTCTATGTTCGATTTTCTTCCAACAGTTTTGAATGATATTAGATTTTCTGGGTCTTTAGTTAAATTGTCTGAAGATAACAGATTTGGTATCTCCTTTTAAGTATTTATATCTCTTATTTTTCATTTCTTTCTTTTGCCCAATTTTAATGGTTACTACTTACCAATACCAGTGGTTAATTGTAATGGTTAATTATTAAATAATAACTGTGATAATAACCATCATCATTTCATTCCTGGCTTAAAGAAAACATTTCTACTATACCACTAAATATGATTCTATATTTATTCCTGTTTTTCTAAGACTTTTGTTGTTGTTCTTATATTTAGGAATGAATTTATTTCTGTATTTTATCACATTAAGTACTTGTCAATATATTCCTATTTTTTAAGATTTATTTATTTATTTGAGAGAGAGAGAAACTGAGCATGTGAGCAGAGGGAGAGGGAGAGGCAGAGGGAGAGAAGCAGACTCCTCCCTAAGTGGAGAGCCCGATGTGGGGCTCGATCTGATGACCCTGAAATCATGGCCTGAGCCAAAACCAAGGGTCAGATGCTTAACTGACTGAGTCACGCAGGTGTCCCATCCTTGCTTTTACTAAGTGTTTTTTTTTCTTTAATTTCATGAATAAATATTTACTTGGTAAGTTCCTTTCCATTACATGTTGAGATTATCAATTTTTTGACATCATAATGTGATGTATTACATTAGTAGATATTTGTATTTTGAACTCCCTCTTGCATTCCAGGGTTGAATCTTAATTGGTTGAATCATATTACTTGTATTTTTTTGTAGTCCAGAATACTTTAATATATGTTAACATTTATTGTTTTGCATTTTTCTGTATGTTTAAACTCATAATTAAATGTGGTTTACCTTTGCTTGGTGTTCCTGTATGTGTGAGTATTTGGGTGAGAGGATACCTGTGAGTTGTCTGGTCCGTATCCAGGTTTATTTTTATTAGTTGCTTGCCTAGCTCCAACTTTCTGGCCTTTGAACACTTTCAGAGGAAAATGTGTGTCTGATTCATGTGTGACTCCTCAGCACCTAGTGCTTAGCATCAAGATAGTTCTCAATATATGTTTATAGAGTTGAGTTGGTGGTAGGGTTGACAGGTTAAATAATACTCTAGGATAATTCTGTTCCAAAAACAATATGGGGCATTATTGATCCTAAATAATTATTTGTCATTAATCTGAAATTCAGATTTAACTGAGTGTCTTATACTTTTATTTGCTAAGCTAAGCAACTCTAGTTTTTGGAGTAAAAAAGGAACATGGCCAATGCCACACACCAAAATGATAATGACAGTTATTACAATCACACTTTCCTTTCAGAGGTACTCTGAGGAGTGAAGGGACAAGGGATTCTCTGGTCTGGGAGCCTCTGAGGATCCATATGGAGGGGGCCATTTGCTGGAATTTTAACCAACATCTTTGGAAACATGTTGTAGGTCTGTCTCATGGTTTGAGTGCTTTGGAATGTCACTATCATAAAAGAGGTAAAAAAAAAAATAGACCACGTAGGGTTTATAGCAATGACTAATGCAATAAAATTGATAAAACAAGTAAATGGGCATGTTTAGTGAATGAAAGTAGTGATTTTTTTTTAATTTCTTTCCCCCTTGGCAGTTGGCTGAGACAACCAGAATAGAGCTTTTAGGCCTTGTCACGCTCAGTAGGAACAATAGCGGGCCAACAAAGACTTAAGTGTAGCCGTGTAGACATCAAGTCATCCTTAATTAGGCCCAGAGAAAACCATTTTTCTGGGTGAGCCAGGTGGAGGCCAACACTGGTGGCTGCCTTCCCCTCATTAGCCCTGCAGCTCTGTGTGGCCCTCTCCCAGCTGCTGATGGGCCAGTCTGCAGTGAGGAGGGAGAAGATTTGGTTGGTAGATGGGCAGAGATCTGTCGTTGGAGGGGATTTCCCAAACAAGAAAAATTTGGGAACCTCAGGGATGAGAAAGAAGTAACGATGCCAAAACTTCCCACTGGCTGGGCACATTTTTTTTTAAGACTTTATTTATTTATTTGAGAGAGAGAGAGAGGTCACAAGTAGGCAGAGAGGCAGAGGGGGAAGCAGGCTCCCTGCTGAGCAGAGAGCCCGATTCGGGGCTTGATCCCAGGACCCTGAGATCATGACCTGAGTCGAAGGCAGAAGCTTAACCCACTAAGCCACCCAGACGCCCTGGCTGGGCACATTTGGATGTGGTAATTCCTCAGTCTCACTTGCTTTGTTTTCAGTCAAAAAAATCCACATTTCTTACCCCTTCAGAATGTGTCCCCTCCCTACCTCACAGCCTCATCCCTCAGCATTATTCCACCTTGCAGAGTACACTCTACTCACAATGAATCGCTTTCATTTCCCAGGGGACACCATGTTCTCACCTCTAGACCTAATATTTTTAATAGGAACAATAATAAAAGATAAGGATCAAATGAGATTATGCCTATAAAGTACCAAACACAGTACCCACACATAGTAATATCTCAAGAAATGGCAGCAGATGTCGTTATTTTACACTATGCCCAACCTCAGGATATCTGCAAAGCCTCTGATATTTCATGTTACAGAAATGAGAACATTAGAATACTTATATTTTCTTTTCTTTCTTTTTTTTTTTCCTGGTCATTTGTTTTTTAATCCTGGGACACAATATGTGCCCATGAGCCTCATTTTTTAGGATAATGGAGGGTCATTTTCAGTACTCACTTCTTTTATATCCTGAAAATAGGTGAGAACAGCTTAGTCTGAGTTCCTAGAACGTTGAACCAAGGGCTTGCACGTCTGGATAAATGTTACCGATGGCCAAGTGCAAGTTCCCACAGGTTCTTATGTCTCATACTTGCTCATCCATTGTCTTTCCTTTTGGTGGGGAGGTGGAGTTAAGAGGTTGGGGGCGGGGAGCTTTGGTTTTCTAAAGAAGATCCAAACTTAAAGAAGTTTCCAAACCCTGCTTGCCAACATGATGTAGATTCTTCTCACATTTCCACATCCTTCTTATGTGAAAGTTTCTTCTTCTTCATCATTATTCAGGGAAGACATGTAAGAAGCAACATGTTCTGGATGGGAATTCAGCCCCTTCTCACTCTTGGGTACATTCCCCCCATCCTGAGAGGGACATTCTGGGCACCTTCCACTCTTCTGGATGCTTCCTTCTGTGTTTGTCTGTCTTCTCCAATGAGCAGTGAGCGCTTTGAGAACAAGGACTGAGTCTTGTTCATCTGTATTTCCAGCACCTGGCATTTCCTTTTCCTAGCACGTAGGAACTGCTCAAGAAGTATTTGCTAACCAAATGAAAAAAAATAATAAATGAATCCATCAGTATAGAAATTTTGTATCTTTTTAAGTTCTTAAAAATTCTCTTCCTATAAGATCATTTTCATCTAGGAGAAGTTGAATTGTCCCCATTTCTGTTTGTTAAGACTTTGGAAGATACCTGCTTTTATACTGGAGCTAGTATCCATCAAGTATGCATGGGATCCCTTCTCCTGGATTTTTTTTTCTCCTGTCTGTCACCATTGAATGGTGCCTTCCCACCACCTCCTGGTAACCCAGGGCATTCCATGGAACTTATAAATAACCTGCTCTGCACAGCTCTCTCTTGTGCTTGCTTGTATCCCATCCAAATCCCATCCAACAGGGTTAAACTCATCTCTTCCAATATATGATGGTAACAGGGCTTTTCAAAAAGAAAATCCAGTAAGATATTTGACTCCAACAAATTTTATTTTTTTCCCCTCAAAAGAGAGTGATGATGGGCATTTCATATTAGTCAAGAAAAGTTGGGGAGATATTCTTAGGAAACCAACATGAGAGCTTCCTGAGTGGATGTTTCCCAGGATCTATCTGCCGATGTGCTAAGGACAACACCATGCTCAGTAAATGCTTATCCAATGAAAGATGAGTAATTCAAGGGCAACTGAAAAATTTTAACAGTTGACCAAGGATAAAAAGAAAATTAAACTTGCTTGAAGACTCTGGCCTTGTATTATCAATGGCAATGGTGAGAGATGGGGTCCAATTCTTGGTGTGCAATGTGTGTTAGATATACATCACTATGGGTTGAGGGCACATAGAAGCTTTATTTAAATCTCATTTCCTTTGTTTGGGAAATCTGTGGAGAGCCTCATTCATGACCCATTTTTTTGTGGAATTCAAAACTACATTCTGTAAAGGTGACTAATCCAAGCCTACTTGTAGAACAGTGAGATTCTTGAGTACACAAAGGTGGCAGTGGGAGGTGCTGTCCTACTGTATCCAAAGGAAGATTTTATGTACCAGCTATTTAAAGCCAAAAAAATGGCTAAAAAAATCTAGAGTTCAACTCTTGGAGGAAATTGCATTACAACGTAATGATTTGATCATGGTCACTCCTTTCTACTCAAACACATAGCTGAAATTGATAAAATTAAAAACTAGAATTAAAAGACAATCATGGTCAAAGACATGATGCACACCTCCAGAGAAAGATAAAAGAACAGAAATACTAACAGATAAGCAGGAGTACAGCAGGACCCCTGCTGGAGCCAAGATCTAGGAGAAGATAAGGGTAGAAGGAATTCGTATCCTGTGGCTCACAGGCTGAAAACACCACCTCCCTCCTATACACACACATAAGCATGAAGTAGGATAACAGAGATAAACTCTTTGGCTGGAAACAGAAACTGAGGCAGCTCATCCCTGAGCACTACAGAAAGCTGAAGAAGTTGTTGTCACTTGTCCTAGGTATGAAGAAGTTTGCAATCAAGACTTAAGAGAAGCAACCTGTTGGCTGCATATTCCCATGGGAATGGGAACCACCAATCACCAGTACAAAGCACAGCATTGGTCTGGGAGCTCTCAGAAGGAGAAAAGGAGGTAACCATGAAACCACTAAACATTAAGTGATAAATACAAAGAGAAAAGAAGAAAGAAAGAAAAAAAAATCAAGTTCAAGGTGAACCTGTAAATCAAAATCCCAAAGACACGAAAAAAGATGACTAAAATGGCAGTCAAAAAAAATCAAATTAGATTTTTTTTTTACCCTAAATAAAATGAAAACAAGAGAGAAATCTTAAAAATGACTTTAAAATACAAACACGGTTTTGGGGAAAATGTAGGAGGTGGTGGAAGACCACTGATTTCACTGCAACAACTTAAGAATACAGATACACTGCAAAAAATCATGTCTTTAAAGATCGAAAGTTATAGAAACAAAGAAATCAATGAACCATATTTTCAGATTAGAGAGAGTTCTTTCAATGTGAGTAGTCAATTAATAGTTGTCCCTTTTCTTCAGGTGCCTTCTGCTAATTTTGGTTTTGGTTGAGGATGAGACTTAGCAAACACAAGGGATTTTTTTTTAAAGACTATGTATTTATTTGAGAGAGAGTGTGTGAGCTAGTGAGACAGAGCATGTGCAGGGGTAGGGACAGAGGGAGAGAGAGAAGCAGTCTCCCTGCTGAGCAGGGAGCCCTATGCAAGACTTGATCCCAGGATTCTGGGATCATGACTTGAGTTGTAGCCAGACACTTAATCAACTGAGCTACCTAGGTGCACAACACAAGGGATTTGTTAGGAGGAAGGGAAATGAGCAAAACTTTTGGAGGTGGTATAGGGCTGGCATAACCATTTGGAAAACTCAGGAGCCATTGATGCACAACTGGCTTTCCATATGGTTCCTTTTCAAAATTTAGGGCTAATATGAAAGATTTTGGAACTTTGTCAAGATGGGAAAGGCCCACTGGTCTCATAATATTTAGGAGAAACTGTTCTGCTTGAAGAGTGTGGCCCACCTCAAATATGCATGCCTGTTCTCCACAAGACATTTGGCATATTGGGAAGGGACAAAACTGCACACTTCTGAAAGATGAGCCTGAATTTTCTCTGGTATTTTAAGATTAGGGAGATAGAAACCTAGAAGCCTGTCAATCAAAAGCTCAGAAGAGACGTGTCCAAGAATTGGAGAGGAAACAGAGGTGAAGGAAATGAATCTTACAAATACTGTAACGTGGCCCCAACCTAAGTTGAGTTTTGATTAGATTAACGTGGTGAGCTCCATACTGATCTGCCCAATGTTTGAGACTGAGAATCTCTTCTGGTGGAACATATTGTCCAGAACTTCTACAATTCCTTTTAATAAAATGTCTAGTATATAATAAAAAATTACTAGGGGTACAAATTATTAAAGGGAATCAAATGAGCATTGTAGAACTACAAAATACAATGTCAAAAATTAAGAACTACAGATAGGAACTTGAAGATAAATGAATAGCAGATATACAAACTGAAGTTTAAAGAAAAAAAATTGTATGAAAAATCATAGCAGAGCATAGGAGACATGTAAGAAGTAATGTAGAGTATTAAGTACATGTAACTGAAGCCCCAAAAAAGACAAGTAGGTGAATAAGAATAGATATTCTTCTAGACAAAATTTTTGCAAACCTGTTGACAGAACCAATGCGCAGATTCAGAAACCCTAAGCAATGTAAACTCAAAGAAAACCACACTTAGACTAAGCATAGTCAAGTGGCTAAAAATCAAAGATAGAGAAAAAAAATTAAGCATGCAGAAGGGGCAGAGAAGAAACATGTCTCTTTCAAAAAGGCACCAAAAAGACTGAAGGCAAACAATAAAATAACAGTAAAATAGCATCATAAAATACTGAAAGAAAATGTTTCAATCAGAATTTTCCCCCCACCAAAAATATTTTTTCCACAAATCTAGGTTAAAAAAAGCCAATAGAAATCTTGGAGATGACAAGTGTAGTCATTCAAATAAAATACTTTTAAAAAACCAGACATACGCACCATTTCTTACATTCCACGTATTAGTGAAACCATATGATAACTGTTTTTCTCTGCTTGACTTATTTTACTTAGTGTAATACCCTCCAGTTCCATCCATGTTGATGTAAATGGTAGGTATTAATCCTTTCAAATGACTGAGTAATAGTCCATTGTATATATAAACCACATCTTCTTTATCCATTCATCTGTCGAAGGACATCTTAGCTCCTTCCACAGTTTGGCTATTGTGGACATTGCTGCCATGAACATTGGGGTGCAGGTGCCCCTTCATTTCACTACATCTGTATCTTTGGGGTAAATACCCCATAGTGCAATTGCTGGGTCATGCGGTAGCTCTATTTTTAATTATAGTGCAGAGGATCATAGGGGAATGGAGGGAAAACTGAATGGGAAGAAATCAGAGAGGGAGATAAACTATGAGACACTTTTGACTCTGGGAAACAAACTGAGGGTTGTGCAAGGGGATGTGGGTGGGGGGATGGGTTAACTGGGTGATGGGCATTAAGGAGTGCATGTGATGTGCTGAGAACTGGGTGTTATAAGCAACTGATGAATCATTGAACACTACATCTAAAACTAATGATGTACTATATGTTGGCTAATTGAATTTTTAAAAAAAGACATTAACAATAAAGTCTAGATCAGACACAGAGTGCAAACTGTAAAATGCAAAATAGTCCTAAGGACATAGCCCAGACTTAGCCCAGAAAAATAAAGATATTTAAAATCATAAAATGAAGCTATAGCTGTGCTTCAAGGGAAATTTATAGCTTTAAATGTATTTATTGAAAAATTATGTGTTTAATTCAAGATATTAGAAAAGCAATAAGAACAAAAAAGAAAGTAAAGGAATAAACAGTGATATAAGAAAAAACTAATGGACCAGAGAAAGTACTAATAAATCAGACAAATCAACAAAACCAAAATCTGTTTCTTTAAAAAAAAAGATTTATTTATTTATTTGAAAGAAAGAAAGAGTGGGGTTGGGGGAGGGGCAGAGAGAGAGAGAGAGAGAGAATCTCAAACAGACTCCCTGCCAGATATGGGGTTTGATTTCACAACCCTGAGATCATGAACTGAGCCAAAACTAAGAGTCAGACACTTAATGGACTGAGCCACCCAGGTACCCCCAAATCGGACTCTTTTTTTTTTTTTTTTTTTAAAGATTTTATTTATTTATTTGACACAGAGAGAGAGATTACAAGTAGGCAGAGAGGTAGGCAGAGAGACAGGGAGAGGAGGAAGCAGGCTCCCTGCTGAGCAGGGAGCCCGATGCGGGCCTCGATCCCAGGACGCTGAGATCATGACCTGAGCCGAAAGCAGAGGCTTTAACCCACTGAGCCACCCAGGCGCCCCCAAATCGGACTCTTTTAAATGAGAAAAACTTTAACAAGCCTAGTAAAAAAACATAAGAAAATGGTATTAGGGATTATAAATAAGACAAAACTACAGCTATATAGAGATTTTCTTTGTTTCTCTGTATATATATATAATGTATAGATATAGAAAAATGTATATTATGAATATCTTTTAAAGAATAAATTTTAAAAGTTTAGAATGGCAAAGTTTCTGGAATACAAGCCACAAAAATTGACTAAGAAGGATAAATACTGTGGTATGCCCAATCAATGGAATATTATTCAGCACTGAAAAGAAATAAGCTATCAAGCCATGAAAAGACATGGAGGAAACTTAAATGCATTTAACTAACTGAAAGAAGCTAGCCTGAGAAGGCTATGTACTCTACGATTCCAACTATATGACATTCTGGAAAAGGCAGAATGATGGAGTTGACAAGGTTAAGACAGAGAGGGATGAATAAGGAAAGCACAGAGGAATTTTATTTTATTTTATTTACTTGGGTTTTTTTTTTGCACAGAGGAATTTTAGAAAGTGAAAATACTCTGTCTGACACCACAGTGATGGATACGTGGCATTATACATTTGTCCAAACCCACAGAATGTACACCACCAATAGTGACCTATAACATCAACGATGATGTTCAGGTGACTATGATGTGGTAATGCAGATCTCTCAGTTGCAGCAAATACACCACACTGGTGGTGGATGTTGATAATGGGGGATGTTATGCACTTGTGGAGGCCAGGGGTGTATTGGAAATCTCTGTACTTTCCCCTAAATTTTGCTGTGAATGTAAAATGGCTCTAAAAATTAAAGTCTTCTAAAAGATGAACAAAGGGAGAAATAGAGCACCTAGAAGGTTCATAATTATTAAAGTCATTGAATCTGTAAATATGCATATATATATCCTACCCCTAAAAACAACAATAGATGATTTTTAAAAAGATTTCTTTATTTTAGAGAGAGAGAGTGAGCATGAGCCAGTGGGAGGAGCAGGGACAGGGACAAGCAGACATTGTGTTGAGCACAGAGCCCAATGTGGGGTTCAATCTCATGAACCTGAGATCTGAGCCCAAATCAAGTGTTGGACACTTAACCGACTACACCCCCAGAAGCCCAATCAATAGATGATTTCTAGATGAGGTTTCATAAACCTTCAAAGAACAGATAAGATCTATGTTGTATAAGTTGCTTCGAAAAATATAAAAAGAAGGGAAGTGTCTGAACACATTTAATGAGACCAAACCTGACATCAAAACTAGAAAAACAAAAGCAAAGAAATGTTATTGGCCAATCTCACTTGGGATCATTCATGTAAAAACCAAACAAAACAACAAAAAACACCCTAAATTAAACTACAGTGTATCAAATCTATCATTTTAAGAATAAAAATGTCTCAAGACTAAGTAAGATTTATCCAAAAAATGCAAGCTATTTGGACATTTATATATACATATTCATATATATGCATATAAACTTTTACATTAACAAAATAAGAATAAGGGCGCCTGGGTGGCTCAGTGGGTTAAAGCCGCTGCCTTCGGCTCAGGTCATGATCCCAGGGTCCTGGGATCGAGGCCCACATCGGGCTCTCTGCTCAGCAGGGAGCCTGCTTCCTCCTCTCCCTGTCTCTCTGCCTGCCTCTCTGCCTACTTGTAATCTCTCTCTCTGTGTCAAATGAATAAATAAAATCTTTAAAAAAACAAAAACAAAAACAAAGTAAGAATATATGTTAATTCTTCACATGTAAGATGTTAATGTTATGTAAATGTTATGTAAATGTTAATTCTTTAAATGTAAAAAAAGCAGTTGGAAACTTCAACTTTCACATGTGATTAGGAAACAAAAAACCATTAGAGATTTAGGAAACTCTTTACCTTGACAGACGTTATCACAAATGTATGGGGGAAAAGAGGAGGGAAGGAAAGAAGGAAGGAAGGGAGGGAGGGGGGGAGGGAGGGAGGGAGGGAGAGAGGGAAGGAAGCAAGGGAGTAAGAAAGGAGGGAAAGGAAAGGACAAGACAAAGAGGGGAAGGGAGGAAAAGAAATAAAAGAACTAAAGGGCTATCCCTACGAAACAGCAATAGCATTTCATTATATGTCAAAAGGAACACCAAGATGCCCACCATCATCCATACATTATGTTGTTGATTCCCACCATCATCCATATATTAGTGTTGTTGATAGCTGATTCTAAAATTTATGTGGAAATGCAAATGACTGGGGTGCCTGGTTGGCTCAGTCAGTTAAGTGTCTGACTCTTGATTTCTTGATCTCAGGGTCTTGAGATCAAGCTCCTGTGTTCGTCCCGGAGCCTGTTAAAATTCTCTCTGTCTCCCACTGCCCCTCCCCCATGATAGCGTGAACTTTCTCTCTCTCTCTCTCTCTCTCTCTCTTAAAAAAATCCAAATACCTAAAATAGCCAAAACAATATTTAAAAAGAAAAAAAGTCAGAGGATTCAACTAATGATTTCAGGATTTATTATAAAACTACAGTGATCAGGATGGTGTGGTTTTGACAAAAAGATAGGCATGTAGATCAATGGAACAGAATTGAGAATTCAAAAGTAGATCTCACATTTATGGAATTGATTTTCAACAAAAGTGCCAAGGAAATCTAACAGGGAGAGGAAAAGCTTTACAGCAAATGGTGCTGGAGCAATTGGATAAACACATTCAAACAACACAAAACAAAACAAAACTTAAGCTCTTACCGGTTGCCAAAATCAACCCAAAATGGATGAACCTCAGTGTAAAAGCTAAAATTATACAAATAAAACAGAAAACAGGAGAAAATCCAAATAACCTTGGGTTTGACAAAAACTTCTCAACACAACACTAAAAATATGAACTATAAAAGAATGAAATGAAATCAACACATAGGATTCCATCAAATTAGAAATTTCTTCTCTTCAAAAGACACTGTTAAAGAAATTAAAGACAGGGCGCCTGGATGGCTCAGTGAATGCCTCTGCCTTCCGCTCAGGTCATGGTCTCAGGGTCCTGGGATCGAGGCCTGCATCGGGCTCTCTGCTCGGCAGGGCGCCTGCTTCTTCCTCTCTCTCTCTGCCTGCCTCTCTGCCTATTTGTGATCACTCTCTCTGTGTCAAATAAATAAATAAAAAATTAAAAAAAAAAGAAATTAAAGACAAGCCATAGACTGTGATAAAATAGTTGCTAAACATTTACCTAACAAAGGACTTAAACCTGAATACAAAGGAAACTTTTACAAGTTAATTATAAGACAGACAACCCAATTTTAAAAACTGGGCAAAAGATGGGAACAGACCCTTTGCCAAATAAAATGTTCAGATGACAAATAAGTACATAGAAAGGTACACAACCTCATAAGGCATGGGGAAATGCAAATTAAAACTACAATAAGTATGTCTACACACTGATCAGTATGTCTGAAATCAAAAAGGCTGACCATAGCAGATGTACAAGGGTTTTGAGCAAATGGAACATTCCTACATTGCTAGTGGGAATGGATGGGAAACCATACAGTAGTTTGAAAAGTTTCTTAAAAAGTCAAACTTACTGGGCGCCTGGGTGGCTCAGTGGGTTAAAGCCTCTGCTTTCGGCTCAGGTCATGATCTCAGTGTCCTGGGATCGAGGCCCGCATCGGGTTCTCTGCTCAGCAGGGAGCTTGCTTCCTCCTCTCCCTGTCTCTCTGCCTGCCTCTCTGCCTACTTGTAATCTCTCTCTCTGTGTCAAGTAAATAAATAAAATCTTTAAAAAATAAAAAAAAAAAAATAAAATAAACACACCGTTCAGGCATCAGGCCCTTAGTGGGTAATCCCATCCCCTTGCCAGCAACCTCCCCTTTCAGAAGACTCCTCCTCTTTTATTTTGGGGGGAGCCCGGGTGGCTCAGTTGGTTAAGTGGCTGCCTTCTGCTCAGGTCATGATCCCAGAGTCCTAGGATCGAGCCCCGCATCAGGCTCCCTGCTCAGCGGGAAGCCTGCTTCTCCCTCTCTCACTCCCCCTGCTTGTGTTCCCTCTCTCACTGTTTCTCTCTTTCAAATAAATAAATAAAACTTTAAAAATAAATAAATAAAAGATTTTATTTTTTTATTTGAGAAAAAGAAAGAGAGAGCACCCGGGGCGGGGGTGGGAGGGGTACAGGGAGAAGCAGACTCCACACTGAGCAGGGATCCCAAACGCGGGGCAGGATCCCAGGACCCTGGGATCATGACCTGAGCTGAA
Organism: Ailurus styani; assembly: GCA_002007465.1. Lineage (NCBI taxonomy): Eukaryota > Metazoa > Chordata > Mammalia > Carnivora > Ailuridae > Ailurus > Ailurus styani. Next base: position 1,511,012 of record LNAC01000094.1, on the reverse strand, counting down.
GGCAGACACTTAGCCGACTGAGCCACACACGTGCCCCTACTCTTCCAGATTTTTAACCCATTATGAAAGTACAGCAATTAAAACAGTATGATATTGGTTCAAAGATGAAAAAATAGGGCAACAGAAGAGAGTACAAATCTTAGAGACCGGTGCATATATAGAAACTTTGTAAAGTGATAGAAATGCCCTAGCAAATCAGAAAGACACAAAGGGACTTTTAACATATATTTTGGGGACAACTGGGAAAAAATTAATTGCAATTCCTATACCTTCACCTACAGGGGAAAAATATTTGCTATTCATTTAACTAGCAAGTGTTTAGTATAGAGATGTTTGGTGCATCAAATATACAAAAATGCTACAAAATAATCATAAAAACACTACCTAATAGAAGAATAGACCAAAAGTATGAATAGTCATTTCACATACAAGCAAATCTGATTGATCAACATTTGTCAGGTGTTTGATTTCACTAATAATTATGGAAATGATCTTTTGAACAATTTCATGTCAGATTAGCGAAAATGTTTCATGTTTCATGACACCAGTGTTACCAAGCATGTGGGGACTTGGGAACCCACATACTCTGCGGCTGGAGAGGTAAATTGGTGTAATCTTTCTGGGGCACAATTTGGCAACAACCAGTAATGCTGAGGATACTTACAGCCTATGACCCAAGATATGAGTCATGGCTGGGAAATGGAGTAAATTTCAGATCTGTCAGTGATGATCAAATTGGCATGTTGCTAACTTTGTACTATGATCTCTTCCCAAAAGCATTTCTCAAAAAAGAAAGAGAGCTAGGAAGAAAGAAAGGGAGGGAGGGAGGAAGAGAGGAAAAGACATTTTAAAAGGAACAGAATGAAGAGAAAATCTGGGTCCGTCACATAAAAGTACTACTAATCTATTGTGGTTCAATCTGCTAACCTCAGCCCAGCAGTGTGTGTCAAAGATCAATTTAGTAGTAAATACCCAGCATCCTTTAAAAATATTGCTTGTTTGGGAGTGGTTTTTCTACCATATTTTATCTTCACCCGTTATATCACTTAACAAGAGTATTATTTTGTGAAATTTGGTTTCAGGTGTGTGTGTGTGTGTGTGTGTGTGTGTGTGTGTGTGCATGCTCGTATGCATAAACCAATTTGCAATGCAAAATATATTTATCTCTGGGCATTGCAGACAAAAGAGCTTGGAATATGCTATTGAAAGATGCCCCCCTCCCCGGCCCCCGCTATGGGTCATTCACTTGTAGAAAGGATGGTGCCTGCCAACAAACCTGTCTTTCACCCCAGCTGGTGACATGCCCTCCACACCAAGCTCTCATGCACTGAGTTAAGTTAACAATGCTGAGCAAGTGGGTTGATGAGAGAAAGTTGTGTGGTCACCAGAGCACAGGCCCACAATGCCGGGAACCTGAGCAGGCAGCTGTCCAGGCAACATCGGTGTGGAAGGGATACTATGGAAGGCAATGTACTCTGAATCCATCTGCATTTAGGAAATATTCCTTGTAGATAATGCACTCCTTGATGTCATCAGGCTATTACACTCTTATGGCAAAGAGAGGCGACGTTTCTGATCCACAGTAACCACATTTTCCAAATGTGCAGTATTTCCATGAAGGTCAAAATAGAAGGGAAGGCTTCCCTCTTTCCTGAAGCCTAGCCCATGGTATTTCTAGACTGAGAATATCGCGTACTGTTCTGTCCTTGGCATCCAAAAGAGGTGAGATCCAAACGGGAGGCAAGTATGATAAACAAAGAGATTGAGAAACTCTCATATGAAGTCTGATTAAAGTACACAGACCTTATAACTCCAAGAATAAAGGCTGAGGAGAGACTAAATGGCCTTTAGAAAAATCTAGAAGGTCTTTGCTACTCATCCCCCTGAGTTCTGGACTAGCATCACAGTGAAAAGAAAGACCTACTTTATCAACATGAGCTAAACAAATGGAATCTTACCTCCAAGATGATACAGAAATGTACTATTTCAGAATGGTCTGGATGGATTCGTGAGCAATAAATCTACCCCTGGTTAATAAGGAAACCAGAGCTATTTGAGACACATCCCTAAAGTTATGATACACTCCTTTTCCTTGGTGACCCTCACTGGGGAAAAAAAAAGATCCTGGTTCAGTGAACCATGAAACCGACCTTATGAGATGCTTCTAAGGCCCTTAATATCTGACAAGAGAACCATTCTGACCAAGGACATCAAGCCACTGCTTCTCTTGAGGCGGGAGAGTGGCAATCTCATCTTTATTCAGTCTTGGCTTCGGCAGTACAGAGACCCCTCTTCACTGATGTCCTTCCCCTTCCCCAACAAATTCCCGAAGGCCCACCAAGACCAGATGTGAAAAGAGGTGAGACACAGATGTAAACATAAATTCTTCCCTTTGTGACAGTGATTGTTCGGCCATGCATGCCCCCACCCATGTCAAATGCACGGTTCACTCGGAAAAATCAAGGACACATGGTGCTGACATCGCTCAGGCTCCAGAAACAGAGCTGGGCTAGCAGGTAGTGTGTGTGTGTGTGTGTGTGTGTGTGTGTGTGTGTGTGTGTGTGTGTGTGTGATTGTTTTGATGCCCATTCTGGTGGTGCGGCTCAAAGAATGGAGCTGATTTGCTTCCGAGACTTTATGGGAATGAATTTTAAGTTCTACAGTCTGAATAGAGGGCAACTAGAGGAGGTAAGAGCTGAACAGAAAGGAAAGCCAAGGAAGGCAATAACGTGGAGTCAGGGAGACTCGAGATCACACACCAATTTTGTCATAGCTGAATGGCTTGAGGTCAGTCACTTGACCTCTTTAGACCTCACTTTCTTCCACTTTTAAAGGACAGAATGGAAAGGTTTTGACTAGCACAAAATTCTGCGATGCAGCCTGAGGCTAGCATCAGAAAGAAATCTTTAAAAGACAGCATGAAAAAGTCAGTGTGGTATGCCCAATCTCATTAAATTGTTCCCACACAGGAGATGTTCTATCCAGAAGAACTTACCGGATGGGTCTCATAGGTGCTGACAGAGCTCCCTTCTGGGGGTATCTCTCCTGTTGCCTTGCATGCTTCTCCTGGTCCTTCATCCTCCAGGCCCACCCTCATTGTGACTAGTAGCCCCTCAGGTGTCTCCCTGCATCTCTAGTGACCTCCTAGTGACCTCCCAGGAAGCAATTCTGACCGCCCCAAGGTCATGCCCCTGGTAACTCAGAGCCATCCTGATGCCACATACTATCCTCTCTCCACCTTTGTCCCTGATTTGTTTGGTGTTGAAACAGGAGCAAAATCTTGGGGGGAAACCAACAAAGCAAGGACTTGAAATGCAACACAAGCCTTCATGTACCATCTCAATAGCAAAAAGATGAATATTTGCTTTTTACAGGTAAATCTGATTTGTCATCAAATAACTCTTCCCCAGACACTAACTGTATGACAAATGAAAAACCAAATTGTTTTTAGGATCTGGTTTCAAGAGAACTGGGTTCTTAGTGCCAAAAATGATATGGTAACAGTCAGTACTACTTCAGGGTAACATACCCTCTTCCCCCCCTCTGACTAGTGCAAATGTCACTGCCAAACAGCCAGTCAACAATAGAATTGCACAATGACGTTTTGGTGATGATGTTGATGATGATATCATTTATTGAGCAATTCCATGAGCACTTTACATGTACTAACTTATTTGTTCTCTCCCCAGCCCTATGAAATAGCTACTATTATTATCCTCATTTCATAAATGAGCAAAGTTCGAGAGAAAGAGAGGTTAAGCAACTTGCTTACGATCACCCAACTAATAAGTGGTTAAAGCTATGTTCTAACACAGACAGTGGCTTCAGGAAGCTTCTGTTCCTTTGGTGTACTTATTTCCTGCTGGCCCATATCTATTCATCAAATATTGATTGAGCTTTCACTATGTGCTAAGTTCTCACCTCATAAAACATTTTGTCTCGTGGGAGAGACAAAAGTTAAGCAAATGATTACACAAATAAACATTTAAATTACAACTATAATTAGGGCTATAAAGAAGAAGCTCTGAGTGTTTCTTGGAGAAATTATAATGGGAAAGATGGATTTCTGCCGGGGGGGGTCAAGGAAGGCTCCCCGAGAAAGTCACATTTAAGCTGAGAGTGGAAGGATAAGGAGGTAGAAAACATGTACCAAATCAAAAGGATATGTTCAAGGGCATGGCCCCTGAGTCAATAGCTAGCTCAATATTTGGGAAACTGGTGAAGTCAAGTGAAAGGGGTATGAGGGGAGAGGAGGGTGGGAGATCAGTTGTCCAGACCTTCATGAGCCAAAATAAGTCTCTGGTTCTTTGTCCTAATAGCTCTTGGTAGTGCCATTGGCTCTTCTCTGTCTTCCCTTCCAAATGTCCCCTCTACCTTCCTCACCCTGCTCAGGGCCCCAGGAGGCCAACCTCCTGGTCTATATCAACAAGCTCCCTTGGGCTCTGGCTTCTAGCTGGGTTCCGCCCACAGAAAATGCGTGCAGACTATCGGAGGACAGGCAAGGAGTGAGGTCATAGATTTTGTTAGATGGCACAATCCTTCAGCTACAGCAGCGTTTCTCAATCTTCTTTCCATTATCACCTCCCCACAGAACTTTTTAAGACATTTTGTTTTCCTAATCACTCCCCAGTGAGATGTGTTTATGTATGTGTTATGTACTGTGAGATATGTTTGTGCACTCTACACATACATGTGCTCTGTACATAAAAGAAAATATTTTTTTTCACAACCCCCCAACCAGTTTTTCCCCCTTGGGAGTACTACCCTATTGAGAACGTCTGAGTTACAGCCACTCCCTCACGTTGACCCTTTAAACTCCAAGCGGCGAAGGCTCCCACTGTGGCTAGCCCATTCCTTGTTGATTTCCCTTACTCCTGCTCACACTTTTGTATAATCCCTGTATTGAACTCCCCTGCTTACCATTTGAGTGAGCTAACCATTTCCTACCGGAATGCTGACTGGTACAGCAGCGTTTGAAAATCTCTAAGGAAGAGAATGGCACTTGGCAGATTTGCATTTTAAAACACACTGGACCTGTGTGAAGAATGCACTGTTGTGTGGTAGAAGTAGGTGACCAATCCTAAGGCCATTAACGTGGTGACAATGACAGGCAATAGCAGTATCATCACTGGAGTAGGTTTTTCAACTTCATCCAAATGATTGGTGTCAGTACATTAAATTCAAATCTCTGTGCCAATCCCAATAGTCATGCCCTCTTGAAGGAAAACCATTATGAGAGAATCTGCTGTTTTGCATTGTCACATACGCATTTGTAAAACTTACAAGGAGGCTGAGGAAAGAAGTAGACGAAGTTTCTCACCATCTGAGAGTCAGACCCTAAAAGAGAAAGGTTTAAAGAGGATTCAGTCTAGATGCAGTTTCACAGACCAAATGGAATCTCAAGCTCTTAAGGGCTCAAAGCCAGTCATGTAGAAGCCACAATTAACTGAATGGACCAGAACTCTGCTAGGCCCTTTAAATGTATAACATTATAAATCACTCCAGTGGCCCTGCAGAATTTACCATTATTTCTCCACTTCAGAGCTGAGTAAACCAAGGCTCAAAAAAATTAAGTAACATTCCTATGTCAAATATATAGTATATAGGTGGTACTTTCCATCATTAAAAGTCAAACTCACTTTAGCTACCAAACAATACTAAATTCAACATGTGCCTCCCTATAGAAAGAACATAGCTGGCAAATAAGTTTCTTTCCTCATTCCAACACCATCAGATTGGGAATGACTGCCTGGAACACTGTACTGAGAATTCTGAAACTGAACTGGGCAAAGTGGGAGAATTTGCTATCATTGATTAGTGATGACTGTCACAGATAAGAGAGTGGGAAATGGGGCCACATAGGCTCCTTATCTTTCATCCCTCATAGACTTCTGCTACCTAAAAAGATATAAAAGTCAATGTTTATCCCTGGCCAGGCTGAAGTTTGCACTGACTGTTCTCAGGGTGCTAAGTCTACCTGGAAGTGTGATGCTATGTTTTCAAACAGAATTTATTTCTATTATTCCACAACTGGAGCCAATGAGCCTGTAAGAATAATGTGTGGGAACAATTCTCTTTCATTACCTGTCATGCACTCAGCATGCTGTCATCTCCAAAACTCAAGGAGCTATTTGCACATCACATCACTGGGCCAAGGAGCTATGAACTGAATTCTTTGGCATCTTCCCTGCTGTCCTCTCCTGCCTGTGTTCTACGGTCTTCCATAGCATAACGATTAGAAAGCAAATACTCGAATGCACTGTGACCCAGGCAAGCACCCTAGGATTAGAGGATGGTAGTGTTTTCTTCTGGCAGAGGGACATAAAACCACCAATAAAACAGAACAGAACCACCAACTACCCTCGCAGGTGATTGAGAATGGAAATCACAAACATTTACTTTTAGCTAAACGTGAACAGATGTAAGTAAGTCATGGAACATTCTCTGGTATATCACTTTTTCACTTACTCATTCATCGAGGGTGTAAGGAAGACAAAGTGACGTGAGACAGAGTGTCCACCTGAGGTCATCCACAAATAGAAGGGAAGGAGAACCAAGAGTGATGACAAGACCACACCCCCGTCCTGACCAGTTGAGATATGGCTATCCCGGTAATTGGGACCGATGGCTCACAATTGGAAGGGAACACAGCAGACTGTGTTGGTCCCAGGAGACTCCACAGAGGGAATAAGGGCTGCTCTGAGTCCTGAGGGCAGGCAGACCCTGAGTTTGCTCTGCTAAGACAACTTCACTATAAAATGCCTCCTAAATATCAAAATGTGATCAGTGCTGAAACAAACTCCCAGTGGTCAACCAGTGCCTACAACATCAGTGCTTAGACTAATTTAACAATAAAATGACTATAGCACAGTACTTACCTCCGAGACAGTGGTAAAGGATGAAAGGAGGAAATACAGCGCCTAGAGCATGGTAAGCACACTGTAAACATTAGCTATTATTACTGCTATCATTTCCAGTATAATAATCGTGGCAAATGATATTCACAGTGATGATTATCCAACCCCTAATGACATTAACACATACCAGAGCAACTCAGGCTACTGAAGGTCTTCTGTCTTTACCTATGTTTTCTTGTTTCTTCCTCACAACTGCTCTGTGTGGGTAGGATTACTACCCCATTCTACAGATGAGGAAAGTGAGTTTAAGGGGACACCAGTCTGGGTCTCTCTGCCACCAGAGTCTATCTATTAATCATCACTGTATGGGAAATCAGGGCAGGATAAATGGATACATCCCCAGCCCTGATCCCTGGGGGATTTTTCCACAGTGGGTAAGAATTCACCCAGGAGAGCTCCAGTGGGGATTGAGAGTTTGAAGCTCCCTGTCTTGGTCTTCCACACTGCCCTGACATCTCCTAGTCTCACTAGGGGGTCCAGACCAGCTCACAGTCCACTTCTGCCTCATGGGGATTGTGAGTTGGGCAAGTGACTGAATGACCATTGCCTCAGTTTCCCCATCTCTAAAGAGAAGAATAGCAATCACCACTGTGGTGGAGAGGAATGAGTTGTTTAGCTATAAACACTCCCCAGGAGTCCTTCTCTGAAGTGGGGGGTGGGGCTGGCTCCTCTCTCAACTGATGACTCACAATTCCCCCTAAATTCCCTTCCTGACCCTACTACCCATTTCTTCACCATCTCCCAGCCTCGGCCTCCCCTCACCACCCCCCAAGAGCCTGCAGCCCTCCCACCCCGCATGCGGGCTCACAGGTAGGGGCTTTGTGGAGTCCTGCCCTGACCCCACCGTGTGGTCTGCCCCCGTCAGCGAGGTGGGAAGTCTGGAACAACCAGGACTACAAACCCCAACAGTTCCTCCAGCCCCTGGGTGCACTCCCTGCCCGATTTTGCTTCTTTCCACAACCCTGGGCAGTTCTGGTTTCAAGCTCTTCTCTTGGTCCCTCCCACCTCCTCACTTTGCTGTCACCTGGGTTCAATGGTTTTCTTCTCGTCAGAGATGGGTTGTGCTTGCTTCACCCCTAGTCCACTCAACCCTCCCTCGCTTCTGACTTTGTCTCTTCAAGGCCCTAGGACCAGGGATTGGGGGGGGTGGTTGGTGGGCGGTGGAGACACTTGTTGGGAGGAGGGTGGAGGTCCCAATTTCTTACATCCATGAATCTATGAGCACTGGGGCCCAGGCAGGGGTGAAAGGGGGGGATGGTGTAAGTGCAGGGTCACAGTCTGTCTTTCTTTAAAATTGTGATAATGTGCCCAGTGCAAATTATTTTGCGTGTATTTCAATTTTTAAAAAATCTTACTTTTCCCTATCATTTATCTGGTATACCTGAAATGAATGCAACTAAAGTAACACAGTGTGTCAACTCTACTTCAGTTAAAAAAAATTTTTTTTAACTAAACTGAGAAAAAGAACAAAAAATAAATAACATTTACCTGGATTCCTGAGTTTTGGGGTACTCTCTTAAATGTTGCACCTGAGGAGCCTCACCCTAGTCCTCCCCTGTGCTATGAGCTTTCTACACATAAATAAGTGATTGACATCTCTGTACCTCAGTTTTCCCATCTGTAAAATGGGTATCGTACACTCTCCATCCCATAGTTACTCTCAGAGGACACACTGAAATCATAGCATCGTGCCCAGAGCATCGTCGGCAGCCTAGAAATGTTATGAGAATTATTCCATGCCCGTGTAGAACCACACAGCTATGTTCGGCCTCAGATTCAGATTACCTGCAGAAGCCTCCTTCCTAATCCTCCGTCTCTCATTCCTCCAACCTTCCGTCAAGGGCAGCTCATCCCAAGAATCACTCCAGCAATCCAGCACCATGTCACAGAACTACAAACCCTCCAAATAAAATTTCTAATTTTTTTTAAACATTAACCCCAATTGTCATGCATAGGACTCATGTGGCAGAGAAACGATGTTGCAAATTTAAACAACATGCATTTTAAATCTGTACCTTGGTAGGGGGAGGGGGGATGACCAGTAAAATCACTGTGCTGAAAAGGAACCTAAAAATGTAAGAGCAGGGGCAGCCAAGGAGTGTCCTAAGAGGACAATGGAAAGACCTTATGGTTTAGAGGTGGCCTTGAGGTGGAGGGTGCTGGAAGGGACAGGCCATGAATGCCAGAACATCTATCATCTCAGAAATAATAGATGCAGTCTCGACTATCAGCTTTCAGTGTAACTGTCCTCCGAAATTGGAGAGAGGCCATCATGGGGAGACCTTTCATCTGTCAGTCAGCGGGGATAGTTTTCAAGTGAGTTCACATTAGAATCACCCACGCCCCCAGTTTGACAATCATTGTTTCCCACTCTTTCCCCCACTCAGAGGGAAGTTTAATCCATATGTTTCTGATTCGTTTACACTCAACTCCTCGCAACGTTATACAGAGAGAGCGTTTGGAGAGGCAGGGACATTCCAGTGCTGCTTACATTTTCTTGGTCGGCCTTCTCAATTCCCACCTCCCTCACTGTGTGGACCTGGACTCTTCCTTTGGCCAGCCATAAATCACCTCCTCTCCAAAGGTTGCAGCTGAATTCCCTGCTCCCAGCCCAGGATATTTCTATGAGTTCACAATTTGGCAAGCGGAGGGTCTTTCATTCCAATAAAATGGAAATCAAAATATGTCTTTCGTAGAAATCCCCCCACCCACATACACACCTACCTATTGGCTCCCCTCCTGCTGCAGACATCAGACTGATCAGAAATAAAACAGATGTGCTCAGAAAGGTACCACGTTCCCTTGTCCTTCCCCGCCCACCACCCCCAGCACCCAGGAACTTCTACAATGCAGGTCAGGGAACACTGGAGCTCAGAACTTCTCCACTAGCTCCTGGTTCTTGCCAGAAGTCCACAATGCCTTGCTTGGGTTGCAAAGTCAAATGATAGCTGCCAAAATTTTTTAATCAACCCCCAAGCTCTTAGAGGAGGATGGATGTGTCAAGGGTAGAGAGACTGCATTAAAATGGACATTTTTAAGGCCTGCAATCCATGGCAGTCAGAGCTCATCTACCCAGCAAATGTCTTATTTAAAACTAGGGGTGTGTGTGTGTGTGTGTGTGTGTGTGTGTGTGTGTGTGTGTGTGTGTTTTGATTGCATTTTAATCCTGTTCTCAAAGACCCATTAACATATCATACACATTCCCTTCCAGGAATAAATTATCAGTTTCATGGTTTGACCATTAAACTGAGAAAAACAAGTCATTTGTAAACCCAATACAATTCATAAGTTCCCAGTTATAAAGTAATCCCTGATACGCACTCCAAAGCCCCAGGGATAGCTCAACACAACCAGTTTTTGGTGATCTGGTGATGAAAGATATATTATTGAAATCCGGGAAACCTTGGGGAAAAAATGTATAGCAAAACTATCTAAATTGAAATGAAATGCAGATCGCTTGACTGCCAGCAGGTTTCCTCCTTCCTTCCTTTCTTCCTTCCTTTCCTTTTTTTTTTCTGCTCCAAAACAATTCCCCAAATTGCTCCAAAACAATAAACGTCTCAAAGCTTAAGACATGCAATTAAAAGATTTATACGTAGACCAGAAACAAAACAATTGCATGGGTTTCAGGGTCCGTGGCATTTTCAAGATGTGTTGGACAGGCTCACAGAGGGCATGGACTGACATATGACCCATTCTCTGTGCCCCACCAGCCAGGCGGTTCCCTGGGTGCCACTCTCAGAACTCATTTTCCCAAGCTGCCTAAGCCCAGCCTGCTCTCCCATAGGACTAGAATTACTAGAATGTCCTCCACGTACGGCCGTCGGTGAAAGCTACCTTGTCCTGAGTGGCATTTTTCATTAAGCAATACGGTTTGAGGCATGTTTAGGGAAAGGAACCCTATGGGAAAGTCAGATAGCTTAAGGAGACAAAAGAGGCTCTGTCTGGCACAATGATACAGTTATTGTAGGATTTCACACTTTCCGAGTCCTTCTGCAAGCCAGACTTCGGATCGCAGTCTGACTGTCCCTCTCTCCACTCATGCAGGAAGGTCTCCAGATCTGGGAAGGATTTCACTTCCAATCACGGAACCTGGCCCAGGAAAGGGACCCAAACTTGTGTCTAACCTCAAGACAATATTGTTCATTAGAATGACCACTCTCTCATAATTGATTCCCTTTTTTTCATCTTTCCAGAATTAGAATTTCAAAGACATTAGCTCCTTCTCCCTGGCTATTCTTTTCTTTGACACCACCTTCATTATTAACAGCTCCCTGGAATTTAGTAATGAAACACCCGTGCAGAGTAGATTCCTTCTAAAAAAAAAAAAAAAGATGTTATTAACAGAGAAATGCACCCTGACTAGTTCTGTGTCTACAGAAAGAAAAGTCGGATGTGATTCAGTGGCCATATTTTCAAAATGCTCTGTCAATGACAGTTGGAAACATATGTTTTTTATAAATTTCTCATTCCAAAACAAAGACTGACAGTAAAGCCCGGGGCTTTGATATTTATATAAATTGTTAAGTGGTTCACTGGGGAAAGTACATTTCAATTAGCGTGTCACTGCTTATCATGTGGGCTTCAAGAAAGGCGTTTTGATTAAGCTCACTGTTTAGCGATACATCAAAAGTTGGGGCTTACCTAAGAGCTGTTCTCCTCTAAGCCAATGGTGTCACCTGATACTAGGCTGACTTTTCTGAGTTTTTATGTAAAGTCAAATTAGACATTCAAAATCTGACTTTAAACCGCAACAGTTCAAAAACAAAACAAAACAAAAACAAAACAAAACACTCCCTCTTAGTTCAACACACGTTAACCAAGCTACTGCTAGGAGGCAAACAGCAGGCTGAGTGCTGTAGCACATGGCCATAAGCAAGTAAAGCCTCAATCAATCCTCACTTCTCGGCGGCTATGGTCTGGGATGGTTCTTGGTGTGAGTGATATTGGTTACCAAATTTAAAACAAAAACCTATTTCTGGTCATGAGTTCTTCTGGGGGAGACACAAACTGAGGTCAAAACCAAATGAAAATAAACTTCGCCTTTGTTTGTGGCTTTCCAAAATGACAATTCCGCGTCTTGGAATAAGAGATTTCCTTTCTCAGAATCTGTTCTCATTCATCTTTTGAGGCTGAGATTAGGCTCATAAACTAGAGATAAACCAACAACTCATCACTCAAAAGTCATTCTGCGAGCTGTGTTCTTATTCCCTCTCCTTTTATGTACTCTGCTGCCGCCCTTAGGACAACATTATAAGTTATGAGGTTTTCAGCTGGGCTCTTTTTCCAATGTGTCACTATTTGCATCTCATTAGCTCAGGCAGACGTCCTTAAGATTGACAGTACAATTTTGTGCAATTCAATCCAGGGAAACATTCCAATCTCGCCCAGCCTGAAGAGTCCGGGAAAGACAAGGACACCAAATTTGTTCTCCTTATCTTTATCTGCCCAATTTAGTAGCCATTTGTCACCGTCAATTAGTCAAGGGTGAAATGATTACCCATGGCTTGAGTTAGGGAACGAAGTCTGGTTGGCAGCGAAAAGAACAATTGGTTCATATGGGAAATGTGAAGTGAGTAGGTGGTTTGGTTACAGGACACAAGGCAAGTCTACACCCAAAATATCTCTGACTCATGTCTGAAATTCTGCCATTTGTGATTCATCCTTTTGTGTTAAACATCGCTTTCTTCCTGGAGCTGTTTTAAAACATCCACAATCCAAGAAAGGGTACAAAACAAGTCCCTGATTTAACCGACATGTATTTCTTGAGCCTCTTCTATAAATCTGGGCTGACATTTCAAAAAGAAGGAAGACATGGCTATTGCCTTCAAAGAGCTCACCAACTAGCACTACGTAAGAGGTTTCATTTCTTAGAAGACACGCCCAGGTCATGATCTTGGGGTCCTGGGATGGAGCTTCACCCCTTTAATTACTGTGCTCCTCACTCCTTCATTTCTTACTCAAGGTTACTGAAAGTAGAGTTTCCCTGAGTCTACCATGGCTTCCATTTATTTCCACCTTTGATCCGGTCAATCCTGTGAAGAAGGTCACCAAGCACCTCCTTAGCACCAAATTCAAAGATTTTTGTTCTCTAAAGAGGTGGACTTTCCAAACCCTTCTTTCTTGGAACTCTCCCCCTTCAGTGGTTCACACTTTTATTCCTCCGTCTTCCTTTTAAAATGTTGGTAGACTTCTGGGTTCAATTCTTTGGACTCTTGTCTTTCTTCTAGCCAGTTGTTCCTACCAGGGGAATTGTGCAAGTGCTGGAGATATTTTTGGTTGCTGTAACCAGGGAGAGGGCATGCTCCTGGCATCCAGTGGGTGGAGGCCAGGTGTGCTGCTAAAGGTCCTACAAGACACGGAACAGTTCCTCACCACCATAGCAAGAAACTATCCCATTGGAAAATGTCAATAGTGTCAAAACTGAGAAAGCCATATTATCCCTGGGTGATATCCCACACACACATGGCTTCTCTACTACTCCTATGCAGATATTATCCAAATGTTGTCTTTATTTTTGAAGGACACAAAGAAAACAGAAGCCCAGAGCCACATGTCCCATGAGCTATAGTCATCTCTACCTGTGGATCCCACAGCACCTGGAGGGGAATGGGGTCGGACTGAGCTCATCATTTCCTCTCACAAGCATCTCTTCATTGATGATGTCATCCAGTCTCCCAGACTTGAACCCTAGGAGTTATTCTCAATTCTTCTCTTCCCCACCACCAAGTATCTCTGATTCTTACCTCCTAACGTATTCTCAAATCCATCCTGTCCTCACCACCTCCATGGGTGTCGTCTTAGTTCAAGCCATCCTCATTATCCCTGGCCCTTGAAAAAGACTCAGAACTGACCTTCTATCTGCAGACTCCCACCCTTGCAGCTCATCCTTGAAATAGTTGTTGGAAAGTTTGTCTATCCTGTCCTCTCTGAGTCCCCTGCTTCATAACCACCCCTACATTATCTTCTCATCTAGTTAATAGTAATGATACCAATGCCTAATATTTATTGAGCATTGTTCCAGGTACTTTACATGAATTCTGAATTTATCTCACCTGTAAGATGGGGCTGTTATCATACCCATTTTACAGATGGCAGAGTTGAAACTGGGGAAAGTTAGTTAACTTGATTGCAGCCACATAGCTATAGCTGTCAAAACAGATTTAAGCCTGAGAGTGTCATGTTCCAATCCTTATACGCCTAGTGATCATATGCTACCATCTCTTTTGTCTCCACACTTACAAGTGGACAGATCCTCCTATAACAGGAACAATTGAACATATAACGTATAATAGAGAACTAATTTGATATGGACTAATTTATTCTATTCCGAGGTATAAGTAGTCCTATTCAAATGTGTGTTATAGCCCTTACTACACCATAGTTTTTGTTTATTTAATTCAATTCAAATCAAGTCCACATATACCTTATACAGGATAAATATGTACATATATGATATAGGGCGCCTGGGTGGCTCAGTCGATTAAGCATCTGCCTTCGGCCCAGGTCATGATCTTGGTGTCCTGGGATGGAGCCCTGCTTTGGGCCCCCTGCTCAGCGGGGAGTCTGCTTCTCCCTCTCCCACTCTCCTCCCTTGCTCATGCTCTCTCTCTCTCTCTCTCTCTCTCTCTCTCTCTCTCACAAATAAATAAATGAAATCTTTAAAAAATATGTATGATCTAAACACACATATTACACATTAAATATATTATCTGTGCTTGACCCCAAGGGCATGTAGTCAAGGAAATACTCAGAGAGTAATGGCTTTGTTACCTTGTCGGCCTCAGAACTGACAGACTGGGACAAGTAACTTCCACTCCCGTATCAACATAGCCCACCCAGTAGACCATCTCCACAGCCCCTCACCCTCAACACATATCAACAGCAATGATACTTCTGCAACTAGAGGTCAATAAAAGGGAGTAAAGAGTAAATATAGACTATAAAAAAGTGAATTTTGACTTGGGATTACTAGGGAGACATGTAAGATTGCATATATAGGAGCCCCTGGGTGGCTCAGGTGCTTAAGCGTCTGCCTTCTGGCTTGGGTCATTACTTCAGGGTCCTGGGATCAAGTCCCAAGTTGGGCTCCCTGCTCATCAGGGAGTCTGCTTCTCCCTCTGCCTCTCCCCGCACCGTGCTTTCTCCCTCTCTTTCTCAAATAAAAAAATAAATGAAATATTTAAAGAAATAAAAAGAGTACTCATATAAGACCTTATTTCTTTGGAGCGTTGGGAAAAAAATGTTCAGCTTCTTGGATCACTGAAAAAATAAAGTAAAAAAAAAATGTTCAGCTACTAGAAAGCAGTCCTGGAGCACCTCAGGGACTGGTGACGGTAGAGGCCAAGGACAGCCACTCTGACCACCGCCCCGCCCTGCACCTCTCCTGTTACTGGTGGAGGTGTGTGGCATCTCACTGGGGTCAAACAACCTCTCCCACCAAAGTCTGGTCCTTACTTGAATGGCAAGAAAGGCCCAGCCCCAAGAAAGGGCTACTGGTCCTAACTTTAGACACCACCTCCCCACGGTGGTGTGCTGCTGAGGAGAATGTTCTGGGCCCAACTCAGGGCACCTGATTTCTACTCCTGGCTCTGCCACTAAATTCTAGATACATTTGCTTTGACAGTTCTTTTGAAATCTTAATTTCTCCATCTGTGAAATGAAAATAATTAGTCTTTTCCCTACCAGTTGTCCTAATTACTGTAAAGATCCAATGAGAAAATCCATGTGTGCTGCTCTGTGGTTGAAAAGAAGATAGAAAGAATATTGAAGTCAGGGCTTCAATAGGCCTTCAGTGAAGGAAAGTTCCAGGAGCACTGGGGAAAGTAAGAACAAGGCATTATGCTGTGACCATTTTTATAGTACAAATCCAGGACCTGGGGTAGATCTAATGCTCCCCAAATTCTCCCCTTCCCTGTTGCCTGACATGGGAGCCAGAAACACCTTTTCCACAGTGATAAATGAGGCTTAAACAATTAAGCCACCTGGGGGCAGGAGCACAGCGATTCATTCCTAGTGACACACAAATGGCAAACAAAGGCTGATTTCCTGAAGTCAATTCTGGATAGCACAGAAGTAGCTCAACAGGTTTAGGAGTAAGTTGACCACCCAGAAGAGGATGAGGAGGTGGACCTCAAAGACAAACACTGACTTCTCTGTGAGATCCAGTCCTGGGAGAGTATATAAGGTGAGATCACCCGGCCATGACCACCTCCCCACCTGATGGGGCCAACTGAGTAGATGTGCCTTTCCTCCATCATTCCACCATCTGTGACCCTCCTCCAGCAGGTCCTTAAGGAATTTAATAAGCAGCCATCTTTGGTCTGAGCTACTCAAGTATCCTTGTTCCTCTATAAAAATTTCCAAACCAGCTCTTAAACTTTGATGTTATGCCTAATGGGACGAAAAGTTATCCTCAAAATGTAGTACTTGGGATTCTTCTTTGAATTCGTTAACAATAACTGTCACTTAGAAACATTAGCTGTTTGACGGGTGCCTATGTGGAGCAGTCAGTTAAGCATCTGATTCTTGGTTTTGGCTCAGGTCATGATCTCAGGGTCATGTGAGATTGAGCTGGGTGTTGGGCTCAGCGCAGAGCTCAGACTCTCTCTCCCTCTGTCTCTTCCTCCATAGAAAGAAAGAAAGAAAGAAAGAAAGAAAGAAAGAAAGAAAGAAAGAAAGAAAGAAAGAAAGAAAGAAAGATACATCAGCTGTTCCAGCAAACAAGGTTTATGGTCCTTCCCTATCTAAGGTTTTCGATATTACTTCCATAACAACAATAAATAACCCCATGGCTTCACAATCCTGTTCTACAACTATTTATTGAGAATTTATCATATGCCTAGACCTATGTTTATAAAAATGAGAGATCTATGTTGGTAAAAATCCTGCCTGGGGCTGAGAAAGCTGGAATACTCTCCATGGGATGACCATAGAGACCATTCTGGACAGTACATCAAGCAACATAAGATAGGGTCGCCTAATACATTTATGTTTACAAGGCATCTCCTTGATAGGTATTAATAGCGAATTCACAACTATGTGTGCAATTTTTGGATCTATGTCATAAATAGACCAGAAGGAAGCATACTAAATTTAAACTAATGTTTTCTTTTGAGGAAGGGCAACAAGAATGCTTTTTTCCCCCTTTTCTATTTTATTATATTTATTTATTTTTATTTTTAAAAGGACAAATAAAAGGTAGTTTCCTATATGGATGTTGAGGAACTCAAGTTTTTAATGCAACTAGCCAATATGTACTTGTCAGCAATGTGTTCCTCTACATACAACAACTGTATGAAGCTAAGCTCTGTTATGATCTCCGTTTTATCATGTATGAAGATTTTTTGAGACTAGACAACTCAAGTCTACACAGCTGGTAGTTAGTGGCAATGAGAGTAAAACCAGGCAGGCTAGCCCTAGGACTTGTCACCTTGGACATTCTGTTCTACTGTATAATGTTTCAATAAATAAGTGGTCACATCGTTTTCCCCCCAAAAGCCTATGATTCCTAAAAAATCTATCAAATCTCTCCTGAAATCTTTCCAAAGGAAAAACAAAAGCAACCACAGAGAACACAGTGCTTGGCCATTTTCACCATGGGTTGTACCAAGGACTATGGGAGCATGTCCTGAATGACAGACACATTCTCTCACAATGTGAAATTGTGATACCAGAGAGCTATGAACTCTGAAAGCTGGCAGGAGCTACTGAAGCAGACACAGTCTCCCCAGGAATCCAAGCACTAAAGTCAAGGTTTATAGTAAGTGATGAATGCCAACCAGTGTTCTGACCTAAGCATGGGCTTTTGTGAAATTCATACTCCAGTGTCTTAAAATGCTTCATGCATGAAATGCATATTTCTCTTATTTTATAATTATTTTTTAAAACATATGGACCAAGGGCTTAAACACTTCTTCCATTTTCCATAACAGCTATAAAAAAGGGGATTGAGACAGTCTGATGTGGTGAAATTTCTCACCATACTTTCTATCCCCATGCCTTCCCAGACACAACAGGGCATTATGGAGGGGTGAGAGAGAAAAATAAGGCTCTTTCTCTTCCCAAGGCTACCTTGTCTTGACATGGACCTGCCCATCATGGCAGAGACGGATGAGATATTGCTGGTAGAGATGTTAACCCTTGCCACCAGTTATTTCCATTAAGAGAGCGTGGTTGACTCTCTGAGGTAGCTAGCTATGGTGATTTGGAGTTTAAGATTAAACTAATTTTTTTATTCTAGTGGGAAGTGTCTTGTTTCCCATCTCTGGAAGTCTCTCTCTCTCTTCCTGTTGCAATGTTGCCAGTATCTGTGATGTCCGGGCCTCTTGGTGCTGAGATCCCTGCCCCAACTCTTCTCTCTCCCACCTGACTGTTGGCAGTTCATTTCACAGCCACCAGATGCAAATGCATTTCCCACCAGAGAGCTTCATGTCGTGACAGAAACCTGGGGCAGGGAAAAGAGAGAGAGAGAGAGAGAGAGAGAGAGAGAGAGAGAAAATTGGCTTGTGAGAAGTTGGATTGCCTATTTGTGAACTAATCACCCATGGATTAAGGAGACAGTTTTCTGATAAGAGAGAGGTATGATCAGACATGTGAAAAAGTGAGGTCAGATTTCCCAGCACAGTAGTTCACATGCCAGAGGAAGCAAAAGATTCAAATAACTTCCTTCATAAGATAACTCTTAATTCTGCAATAGAGAAAAGTGTGCATTTGAGAGAGATTTCTAGCTCAGATTGGTCTGCAGGCCAAGGGGGCTCCTTTTGTTCCCCCAAGATTCTCCTTCCCCTTAGAGTGCTCTTGCATTACTCCTGTCCCTCAGCACCGACCTCTGAGGAGAGGCAGGACCACTGTCTGTTAACACCATTCTTAGGTCTGGAGTATGGTATGGTCCCTCCCATGATACCTTATGAAGAGCTGAAATGAACTTTCATACGTGATAAGGTATCAAAGGAGAAATCAATTCAGAACTCAGATTGTGGCCCCCAAGATGGAACTTCTTCACCTTTATTCAGCTCACAGTCAACTGCTGGGATCTCCTTCTTCTCCTGTCTTCTGTAGTGGGTGCTGCCTTATCATTCCTCATCTGCCCATTCCAACAGCACTACCAGGAACACTTGTCAAGGTGTCTTCCCTGCTCAAGGTTTAGAGTGAACAGAGCAGGGAGGGCTCAGAGATGCTGGAGTTTCCTTTCCTGCCTCCCTTTCCATCCTACTCCTTCCCCAGAGGATTGACTCTATAAATGAAAATCCATTCTGAGGAGACTTGCCAGGTCTTAATTGAAAACAGATCACAATATTATAAAAAAATATACAAAGAGCAAAGGCTATTTTTTAATAGGGGGCTAGAGGATATTCTTTGTATTTTTCATAGAGAACCAGAGATATTAGAAATTCCTGACTGTCGGCTTAGAATTTCTCTTACCCAGACTCTAGGTTTGGTTCCTCTGCTAACTATGTATGTTACTCTGGCATGTCTCTTTAACTCTCAGAACTGAAGTTTGCTCTTCAGTAAGACATGAGAGTTGAATTGGATCATCTAGAAAGTTCTCTGCAGGGTCTCCTCTCTGTGAGTGAAATTACAAGAGAGGGCTAGCATTTATAAAGGGAGAGTAGATTTGTTTCTCTCCCTCCAGAAGATTATAGTAGTAGAGGGTTAAGATCAATGTACAGACAATTCTCTCATTAAAAAAAAAAGTATGGTAGTTAAGCCCTGAAGGATGAGAAAAGGGTGGGACTCTGGAAGGAGAAAATACTTAAGGAAAGACTAATGTTAGTGCTGCTCTCATTCTGGACTTTCTTTCCCATGAATATGCCAGTATGTCTTCATTACTTATACCATTATTTTATTACTTCATATTTATATTAGGTCTTGATGTCTGGTAGTATAAGAACAACATTGCTGTAACTTTTTCAAGATTATCTTGATTATTATTGGCCCCTTGTGTTCCCACACACATTTAAGTATCAGCTTGTCAACTTCCATTTTTAAAAGCAATGAAAACTTTATTTGGATTGCCTTGAATCCATTGATCAATGTAGGGAGACCTGAAATCTTTACAATATTGAACATTTCAATCTATGAACCATGATCCCCCATGATCCTCTCTAGTTATTTAGGCCTTCTCTGATGTCCTTCAGTTATGGTAGTATTTTAATGTAGAGGTGTTGTGCATCACTTGTTTGACTTAGTTCTAGATAATCAGTGAGTTTTATGCTAATACTTACGATATCTTTTTAAAAGTTTATTTTCTGGTTTTTTGTTGATTGTGTGTCAAATGCAATTAATTTTAAAACAGTGCTTTATATCTAGCAACCTCAGCAAATTCACTTATCTTACAGCTTATCTATAGATTCTTCTAGTTAGTGTTTTATAAAATCATGTTGTCTATAAATGATGATAATTTTATTTACTCATTTTCCATTAGGGTGGATTGATGGTTACCCCAAAATATCAAATCTTCATCTCTGAAATTTTTAAACTTTTTTGGAAAAAGGGTCTTTGCAGATATAATTAAGGAACTTGAGGTAAGAGGGTTGTTCTGGGTTAACTGGATGGACCCTAAATGCCATCATGCTGTGTCCTTATCAGAGAGAAGAAAAGGAGGATACACACACAGGCAGAGTTTCTATGGATATGGAGGAAGAGATGAACGTGATGCAGTCTCAAGCCTGGAACAACGAGAAGCTGAAAGAGACAAGAAGTGGATTCTCCCCTAGAGCCCCCTGAGAGTACAATCATTCAATTTTGAATTTTTATTCTCCAGACCTGTATAAGAGAATAAATTTCTGTTTAAGCCACCAAATTTGTGGTGACTTGTTACAACAGTCACAGGAACCTAACACACCACCATAATGGCTTTTATTTCCTATTCCTGCTTTCTTGCTCTGCCTAGAACTTCCAGGACAATGTTAATAGAAGTGTGGTAGCAGGTACTTTGTCTTTTGTCTTAGTGGTAAAAGTTTAAATAGTTTAGCATTAATTATGATGTTAGTTGTAGGGCTTTTTTTTAAATAAGAAATCCATTAATTAACATAATTTTTGTCAATTCCTAATTTGCTAAGAATTTTTTTGTTAAATTTGATTGGATGGTTTTTCTGCAATTGTTGAAATAATAGCTGTTATTCCACTTTCATAACAAATACACTGACTAACTTTTTAATGTTAAATAAGGATTGCATTCCTGGGATAAACCCAATTTGCTCATTTTGTATTATCCTTCTATGTTTCTTTGGATTTTATTTGTTAATATTTTGTGGAGAATGTTTATGTCTATATTCATGAAAGAGATTGGACTGTAATTTTCCTTTCTTCTAATGTCCTTGAAAAGATTCTGAAATCAAGGTTATGCTGGCCTCATAAGACTGGTTGAGAAGAGTGTTCTCTCTATTTTCTGAAATAGTTTCTATGAGATTGATTTTACTTCTTTCTTCAATGTTCAATTCAAAAAATGTTACAAGTGAACTTATGTGGGCATGGAGTTTTGTTACAGTAGATTTCTAATAAAGAATTAACTTTAGTTCACAAAATTGGAATTTAAAATTTGTTTCTTCCTGTCAGTTTTTGTAAGCTGTATTTTTTAAAGGAATGTGTGCATACTATCTTTGCTGTTGAGTTTGTTGGTGTAAAGTTGCTGATAATATCTTCTTTTAGTTATCTGTAAGATCTGTAGTGATGTCCTCTTTTGCACTACTGATATTGATTTGTGGCTTCTTTCATTTTATCTCATTTAGTATTATTAGGAATTTTCAATTTTATTAATCTTTCCAAAGAATATATATGTACTGATTTTTCTCTACTATATATTTGTTTTCTATTTCATTACTATCTGCTCTTTATTATTTTTTCTTTCCATTTTCTTTGGGTTTAATTTTTTCTCATTTCTTGAGATGGGTATTTCGGTCACTTATTTTTTCTCTTCTAATAGATGTATTTATGATTAAAAGTTTCCTTCTAGGCATGGCTCAAAATATTCTCCACTGCCATTACAAGTAACCCTTTGACCCATTCCTCATTCAGAAGATCGTCACTAATGTTAAGACATGTGACAATTAACCTATGAGATATGTCAAAGACAGTCCTAAGGGAGAAATACATAGCCATCCAAGCCTCACTCAAAAAAAATTGAAAGATACCAAATACACCAACTATCTTTACACTTATGGAACTAGGAAATCAACAACAAATTAAGCCAACCCCATGCACAAGAAGGGAAATAATTAAGATTAGAGCAAAGATCAATGAATTAGAAACTAGAGATACAGTGGAACACATCAACAAAACTAGAAGCTGGTTCTTTGAAAGAATTAATAAGTTTGGTTAACCACTGGCCAAACTAGTCCAAAAGAAAAGATAGAAGGGGGTGCCTGGGTGGCTCAGTGGGTTAAGCCTCTGCCTTTGGCTCAGGTCATGATCTCAGGGTCCTGGGATTGAGCCCCAAATCAGGCTCTCTGCTCAGCAGGGAGCCTGCTTCCCCCTCTCCCTCTGCTTGCCTCTCTGCCTACTTGTGATCTCTCTCTCTGTGTGTCAAATAAATAAATAAAATCTTTAAAAAAAAGAAAAGAGAGAGTACTCAAATTAATAAAATTATGAATGAAAGGGGAGAGATCATGACTAACACCAAGGAAATAGAAACAATCATCAGAAGCTATTATCAGTAGCTATATGCCAATAAGTTAAGCAACCTAAAAGAAATGGATACATTCCTGGGAACTTACTGAAACAGGAAGAAATTGATAGCCTGAATAGACCAATATCTAGCAATAAGATTGAAGCAGTGATCAAAAACCTCCCAAAAAACAAGAGTCCAGGACCTGATGGATTCCCTGGGGAATCCTACCAAACATTCAAAGAAGAAATAATACCTATTCTCCTGAAGCTGTTTCAAAAAATAGAAACAGAGGGAAAACTTCCAGACTCTTTCTATGAAGCCAGCATTACCTTGATCCCCAAACCAGGCAAAGATCCCATCAAAAAGGAGAATTTCAGATCAATATCCCTGATGAATATGGATGCCAAGATTCTCAACAAGATCCTAGCTGATCCAACAGTACATTTAAAAGATTATCCACCATGACCAGGTGGGATTTATCCCTGGGATGCAAGGGTGGTTCAACATTGGCAAATCAATCAATGTGATAGAACAAATCAATAAGAGGAGAGAGAAGAACCATGTGGTCCTCTCAATTGATGCAGAAAAAGCATTTGACAAAATACAGCATCCGTTTCTGATTAAAACTCCTCAAAGTATAGGGATAGAGGGAACATTCTTCAACTTCAAAAAATCTATCTATGAAAAACCCACAGCAAATATCATTCTCAATGGGAAAAAACTGACAGCCTTCCCATTGAGATTAGGAACACGACAAGGATGCCCACTCTCACCACTGTTGTTCAACATAGTACTAGAAGCCCTAGCAACAGCAATCAGACAACAAAAAGAAATAAAAGATGTTCAAACTGGCAAAGAAGTCAAACTCTCTCTCTTTGCAGATGACATGATACTTTATATGGAAAACCCCAAACTACTAGAACTTATACAGCAATTCAGTAATGTGGCAGGATACAAAATCAATCCACAGAAATCAGTTGCTTTCTTATACACTAGCCATGAAAATATAGAAAGGGAAATTAGAGAATCAATTCCATTTACTATAGCACCCAGAACCATAAGGGACCTTGGAATAAACCTAACCAAAGAGGTAAAGGATCTGAACTCGAAGAACTGCAGAATACTAATGAAAGAAATTGAAGAAGATACAAAAAGATGGAAAAGCATTTCATGCTTATAGATTGGAAAAACAAACATTGTTAAAATGTCTATATTGCCCAGAGCAATCTATACTTTCAATGCCATCCCGATCAAAATTCCACTGGCATTTTTCAAAGTGCTAGAACAAACAATCTTAAAATTTGTATGGAACCAGAAAAGACCCCGAATCGCTAAGGAAATGTTGAAAAAAAAAAAAACAAAGCTGGGGGCATCACGTTGCCTGATTTCAAGCTTTACTACAAAGCTGTGATCACCAAGACAGCATGGTACTGGCACAAAAACAGATACATAGAGCAATGAAACAGAGTGGAGAGTCCAGATATGGACCCCCAACTTTATGGCCAAATAATCTTCAACAAAGCAGGAAAAAATATCCTGTGGAAAAAAGACAGTCTCTTCAATAAATGGTGCTGGGAAAATTGGACAGCTATGTATAGAAGAATGAAACTTGACCATTCTCTCACACCATACACAAAGATAAACTCGAAATGAATGAAAGACCTCAACATGAGGCAGGAATCTATCAAAATCCTAGAGGAGAACATAGGCAGTAACCTCTTCGACATTGGCCACAGCAATTTCTTTCAAGACACGTCTCCAAAGGCAAAGGAAAAAAAGCGAAAATGAATGTTTGGGACTTCATCAAGATAAAAAGCTTCTGCACAGCAAAGGAAACAGTCAACAAAACAAAGAGGCAACCCACAGAATGAGAGAAGATATTTGCAAATGACACTACAGACAAAGGGCTGATATCCAAGATCTATAAAGAACTTCTCAAGCTCAATGCCCAAAAAACAGATAATCATGTCAAAAAATGGCAGAAGACATGAACAGACACTTCTCCAAAGAAAGACATACAAATGGCCAACAGACACATGAAAAAATGTTCATCATCACTAGCCATTAGGGAAACTCAAATCAAAACCACATTGAGATACCATCTTACACCAGTTAGAATGGCCAAAATCAACAAGACAGGAAACAACAAGTGTTGGAGAGGATGTGGAGAAAGGGGAACCCTCTTTCACTGTTGGTGGGAATGCAAGTTGGTGCAGCCACTTTGGAAAACAGTGTGGATATTCTTCAAAAAATTAAAAATAGAGCTCCCCTCTGATCCTGCAATTGCACTACTGGGTATTTACCCCAAAGATACAAATGTAGTGAAAAGAAGGGCCATATGTACCCCAATGTTCATAGCAGCAATGTCCACAATCGCCAAACTGTGGAAAGAGCTGTGATGCCCTTCAACAGATGAATAGATAAAGAAGATGTGATCCATATATACAATGGAATATTACTCAGCCATCAGAAAGGATGAATACCCAACTTTTGTATCAACATGGATGGGTCTGGAGGAGATTATACTGAGTGAAATAAGTCAAGCAGAGAAAGTCAATTACCATATGGTTTCATTTACTTGTGGAACATAATGAATAAAATGGAGGACTCTAGGGGAAGGGAAGGAAAAGTGAATTGGGATAAACTGGAAGGGGAGATGAACCATGTGCGACTATGGACCCTGAAAAACTAACTAAGGGTTATGGAGGGGAGGGGGGATGGGTGAGCTGGGTGGTGGGTATTAAGGAGGGCATGTATTGCATGGAGCACTGGATGTGGTGCATAAACAATGAATCTTGGATCACTGAAAAAATTAAATTTAAAAAAAAAGACATGTGACTATTTCCTAGGTTTTTGGGTTTTTTGTTTTGTTTTGATTTGTTTTTGGAAATGAATTTGTACCTTAAATCCATACAGTCAGAGAAGACACTACTATTTCAATCATTAGAAATGTGTTGAGAGTCACCTTCTTTTTATAATGTGGGCAATTTGATAAATGCTTGTTTTGCACACAGAAAGAATTTGTGTTCTGTAGATTTGGTGTGTAATATCATGTATAAACCAAAAACATCAACCATGTTAAAGGTATTATACAAAGTAAAATATTTATCTCCATTTATTCCTCTTTCACTTTGTTATTGTATTTATGTACTTAAATTCTACATATGTTTTAGCCACATAAGACCTTCCCATTATTGCTTTACTCTTCCTACAGTTCCTTATTTCAATCTGAGAGATGGCTTCAGCTTAATTTTAGTGCAAAAATATTAGGAACAAGTCATCTTATGTATGACAAATCACATTAGTTTTACTTGCAAATTAGCCTGGGTACTAAATTCCATGTTGGCTGATAATGTCTGTCCATGCTGTGAAAGTGCCATGCCAATGTCTCCTTACTTCCATGAATTCTCTTTAGAAGTCAAGTGTAAGTCATTTTGCTGCAATTTTGTAGGTAATGAGTCCTTTTTCTCTGGTCTTCAAAAATGTTTTTCTTTGCTCTCAGTTTTCAAGAGTTTACCTATTATAATGTGCTAAGTATGACTTACTTTGTGTTTATTTCTCTTGGACTTCAGAGACATTCTATTTTTTTTCTTTTTAAAGATTTGTTTATTTATTTGAGAGAGCATAAAAGTAGTGGTAGGGTTAGAGGGAGAGGGAGAATCTCAAGCAGACTCCCTGTTAAGCAGGAAGACTGACACCAGGATCCACCTCACAATACTGAGATCATGACCTGAGCCAAAATCAAGAGTCAGACCCATAACCAACTGAGTCTCCCATGGGTTCTGGACTTCAGAGACATTCCTGAATCTTTGCAATGTTTTTAGCCACTATCTCTTCAAATATTATTTGTGTTCTTTTTTCTTCCCTTTCTTCCTTTTCTTCTTTTTGTAATTCCAATTGAACATGCATGTTATTTCTCACATTTTTTACTCCTTTTTCTCTCCATGCCTTTATCTGAATATTTTCTACCAACGTGTCTTTGGTATGATATGAATCTTCATTCTCTGTCCCTAATTTATTGTTATTGAATTGGTCATTTCAGTTATTGTATTTTCAGCTGTAGTATTCTCATTTGATTACAAAAGTAAACTCTCATTTGTTCCCTTCAGACTTGTGTACAGTTGTCATCATACACTTCTCCATAAGTTAAAAAGTTCACAATATGCTTTTACTCTTTTTTTTGCCTTAGAGCAAGTTTCTTTTTCTCTTAAGTTTAAGAACTTTATTGAAATATAATTCATATACCACACAGTTAACCCATTTACAGCATAAAAACCAATGGCTTTTAGTATACTTACAGATATGTAGCATCATCGCCACAGTAAATTTTAGAATATTTTGATCACCTTGAAAAGAACCTCTGTGCCTTTTGGCTATCATCCCCTAGGCCCAAGTCACTCAGCCCTTAGGAACTAGTAATCTGTCTTTGCCTCTATAGATTTGCCTGTTTTAAAAAAATGAATATAAATGGAATTGTATATGTGATCCTTTGTGACTGGCTTCTTTCACCTAGCATGTTCTCAAAATTCATTCATATTTTAGTATGTGGTCATATTTTATTGTTTCTTGTGCTGAATAACATTCCATCATATGGATATACCACATGTCTATCCACTTATTAGTTGATAGACATTTGATGGGGTTCCAACTTCTGGATATTAATGAATAATGCTGCTATGAACATTCCTGTACAAGTTTTTGGGTAGACACATTTTCGTGTCTCTTGGGTGGGATACTTATGAGTGGAACTATGAGGTCATGTGATGAGTCTATTTAACTGTTTGAGCTAGACTGTTTTCAGGGCAGCTGCTCCATTGTGCACTCCCACTAGCAGCGTAGAAAATCTCTGGTGTCTTCTCTATGCCCTCCCCAACATATGTTATTGTCTAGCTTTTCTATGCTAATCATTCTAGTGGCCCTGGAATAGCACTTTATGGTGGTTTTGATTAACATTTCCCTGATGACTAAGGGTATCAGGCATCTTTTCATGTGTTTTCAATCATCATCCTTTAGAACAATTAAAAATAACAGAAAATATATTCTGTGTTTTCCTTCTTGTTTATCATTTCAAGTGTATTTCATTTCTTTGTCCAACTAGCCCCTGATTTCTTCTGCTTGAAGCATTTCATTTAACATTACCTAATGTTTAGTTCAGGTCAGTTAACAATAGATTCTTTCAGCTTTTGTCTGAAAATCTGAAAGAAAATCATCTTCATTTTCAAAAAGATATTTTCACTGCATTTCAAATTGTGTCTTCATGGCTAATCTCTTTTCTTTTGGTGTTTTAAAGATGTCACACTATTGTCTCTCAGCTTGCATAGTTTTGGCCACATATCTGCTGTATTCTTTGCTGCCCTGTTTGTTATGTTTCCTTTATCCCTGTCTACCTTCAAGATTTTCTCTTTGACTTTGGTTTTCAATGATTTTATTATGATCTGGCTCAGTGTATGGGCTCTCTCTCCATCTCATACTCTCTCTCTCTCTGTTTTGGTATGTGGATGTATTTACTCTGCTTGGAATTCTCTGTGTTGTTTGAATCTATTATTTGTTATCTTTGATCCTTAGCCATTATCATTTTAAGTTTATATTTTTGGCTCTGTTTTCGCTGTCTTTTCTTTCTGGGTCTTCAGTAACCCATATGTTTGACCACTTGATATTGCTGTTTCACAGTTCTTGGATGCTCTGTTTGCTTTTAGTCATTGCTTTTTCTCTATATATTTCATTTTGGATAATTTCTATATTGACCTGTCTTTAGGATTATGGATTCTTTCTTCATATGTGGTCTGTCTTATTATAAGCCCATCATGATGTTTATTCATTTCAGATATCCTGGGGTTTTTTTGTAATATTTCTACTTGATTCCTTTAAAATTTTCCACTTCTATGCTGAAGTTCCCCATTTGTTTCTGCATTCCGTTCATGTTTTTCATTAGATTTTTAAATATAAATTATCATAGTTCTTTTAAAGACTCAGCCTGATAGTTTCAACATATGTGTTATCTCTGAGTTTCAGAGCACACTCTGTCAATGCCTTATCCCTTGACTATGAGGTTGTTTTTGTTTTTGTTTTTGTTTTCGGCTTGCATCTATGTATGTCCCATCATTTTTTATTACATACCAGGCATTATGTATAGAAAGACAGTAGAGACAGAGGCAAATAGTATTTTTGCCTGGAAATAGCCATGTTTCTTCTTGTATAAGGCCATTAGTTGTGGGGAGGGGAGCAGATTGAGCCCATGTAGATGATCATTGGTCTGGATTTGTGTTTTGTTTTGCAAACTGAAGGCAGATTTCAGGTTCCTCCCTCAGTGGGCTGCTGTTTACTTGTGCTTGGAATGAGGTGTAAGGTGTGATATGGCTTTCCTCAACGTTCTCACTCTATTCTGCTTTCAGCCGTCTCTGCATACCTGCGCCACCTCTCCTCCAGGAGGAGCTGGTTATTATTTGTTACTCAGTGCTAAGCTAACTGTGAGGATAGGAGGATACTTGATTCTTCGGGTCCAGCCTTTGTCTTATGTATACTCTGTGCATCTGGAACATTTTCTGTGTGGCTGCCCTCTGCAGCCATAACAGTCAAACTCTTCCTTATGTCTGTGGAGGCTTTTAGACAAGAGATCACTTCTTGCCCCTCCTCCAGTGATAGCAGATGTTTGCTTTATATCCATGCAGGATCCTGGGACTAAAAATGTTTTCTGCCTCTCCCCCAGGAAAAAAGACTTTCCTACTACTGTTTCCTCCTCCCACCTCACCGATAATCTATGGATTTTGCCTGAGCCATGGACAAAAAGATTTCCTATCTCTCCTTCAGTGGCTTACATTTTTGCCTCTCTGAAACAAGAATTTGGGGAAATGGACGGTGTTTCAGGCCTGGCTCCTCATTCCATGGCTATCAATAGACTCCTGCACGCCTGTACTATGGAGGGAGGTCCTTCAGTCTCCTGCCCTTCATTGGTCTGGATTTGTGTTTCTTGGGAATGCCCAATGCAGGTGCATAAAACATTGTTTGTGAATGGATACAGATTCTTCTCATGGTGGGGCTTTCAGTCATTCTAAATTTTCACACCAGCCTCCATCTGGCCTTCCAGAATTCATTCAGTTAAGAGAGGTCATTTCTTTCACTCATGCTCTGTCAAGCCCAGCTTGTGGGTCTCATCACCATTTGAAGAGGTTTATCACTTTTTGGAATTTAGTTCATTAGTTGTCTTGTGACCTCAGTCTGTGATGGGCTCCTAGAAAGTTTGATTTTGTAGATTATATAGTTTTTTCTTGTGCCAGGTTGGGAGCTATGTTTTTATGTGGTTTTCTACTCTATGCCAGGCTCTCTTCTGGAAAAGACAGGCAGGGCCATCTTTTGGGGGAATTTATATTCTAGTGGAAGAGACAGACAATAAGCACATAGATAGGTAAATAAGAAAATAGGAAGTATGTGACAATACGTAGATAAACTCCAATCTGTGAAAAGACCTAAAAGAAAAAATGAAGCAGAGTGCGATGACTGGAGAGACGTTGGCATGCTGCTTTCAGTAATTATTGAGAAAAGACTTGAGAATTAACCAGCTATGCAAAGGTATAGAACATTCTGGGGACAGTACTCCAGGAAGTGAAAAGTACATGAATAGAGTGAGCCATGGAGTTGATATTTTCAAAGAATCAAGAGAAAACTGATCTGGATGGGACATCAAGAGTGATGGGGAGAGTGGCAAGAGATAGGATGGGGAAAACTGGTAGGAGCTTGATGTAGGATTTCCCAATCCCTCGAAAACAGTATGGATTTTATGCTCAGTATGCTGGGATTCACTGGAGTGGTTTCAGCCAATTACACTATAATGTTCAGATACTTGATTATGTATAGTAATCCTAGTCACTAGGGAACATGTGTACTTGGTATCTTTCTATGAGTGAGCATGCCTAGTCATTTTGAGCATTAATTCATACTCAGAATTTTTGAAGTGGAAATGATAGTCTCACTTCATTAGTAGGGTTTCTTACCCTGGTTTCTTCATTCTACCATGCAATTTTATGCATTTTTTTCTGAAAAGGAAAAAAAATCAAAATCCACTCTGTGACCTTGAATGCAGAAATCTTAGAACTCTAGATGACTTTCATATCCCAAGCAGAGATACCTTTAGGGGAACTGTAACTCTTTACAGATTAACTTCACAGTGTGGTTCCCACAAGGTTAGTGCTCAAAGTTCAATAACATGTATCAAATTTTCAAGTGGTAATGCATTCTTACCCAACCCCAACCTAGAAACTTTCCTGGAATGTGCCTTTTCCAGGACGTTGTCCCACTTTTTCTGTCCTTTGAGTGAGGAAAATAGGGATCCGTATTAATAGATTTGATTTTTGAAAACTTTGAGACTCAAATGCCAGCTATCTCACTTTTTACATGTTACTAACACCATTAGAAACCACTTACCAGCTATACACTGAACACTTAGAAAGAATGAGAGAAGGCATGCTGTTGGAATTCCACAAGACCCAGTCTTGTCACCAAAGGCTAGAGAACTCAAAGTTGAGGTTCCCTTAAGAGAAGATCTTACTTGCTCATTTGTCCTTTTCTTTTCTTCTCTTTTCTTTTTTTTTTAAGATTTTATTTATTTATTTGGCGGAGAGAGAGCACAGCAGGGAGAAGGGCAGAGGGAGAAGCAGGTTCCCCACTGAGCAGGGGGTCTGATGTGGGACTCGATCCCAGGACCCCAAGATCATGACCTGAGCTGAAGACAGACGTTTAGTCAACTAAGCTACCCAGGCGTCCCTCATTTGTCATTTTCTCATTTATTCTTTCAATAAGTGTTTACTGAGCACATACTATTTGACGTTCTATAGGGCGCAGAATAAAGAAAGAAAATGGTTTCTGCACTGAAGGATTTCATGCAGTCTAAAACAGGAAATAAAACAGGCCAAAATGGTTATTACCTATAACACAGGAGACACTCCATGCTGCAAAAAGTTACAGCAAATGAGAGTTTAGTTTTTAGCCCCTCACTAAAGTCAAAGGACTCAATTCTTTTGCTGCAAACAGCATTGGAATATTTGGGGCGACTTTATACTCAGGAGTCTTCTCAATGGAACAGTAAGTAGTCTCCTTTTTAAAGGCACCGTTTATAAAGGTAAGAAAGTTGAGAAGGAAATGTCATTTTTGATGGTGGCGGGAGGGTGTGCTTGGGTGCTTGAGACAATGAAAATATGGTAGGCGCCTGACCTAGGCCTTGAACTGGTGCTCCAAAGATAGCAAAAGATGGGAAAAGGGAGTTTCGGAAGTCTGTTCATGTCGGGGTAGTAATTAAAGTCATGAGGCCAGATGTGCCCACAGGTGAGTGGGTATAACATGAGGGCACCAAAGACTGATCCCGGAGCTCTGGGGAATATGGATTCTTACAGACAGTCTGTGGCCATGGCAAAGCCTAGCCTGTGTGAAAATCATTAACACTAGTCTAACTAACTGTGCTTTTGCCTGGTACATACAAAACACCACACAACACAATGACGCACCCCTTGTGACAGGCTGGCTGTGTATGTGAAGGCTAGACATGAATTCCAAGTTATTTAACTTGACCTTTGTGAATTAAAGCACCTGTGTCAGAGGTTGACTGTTCATTTTTATGTAGCGTAAAGCACAACCCACATTGTAAGGACCTCTCTCTCTCTCTTGTTTTTCACTCCCAGGTAACTTTATCCTTCTGGTCCTCCAGGGAATAACCCAGGTAAATTGACAAAGTACATAAACCAAGACTGCCTGAGTCAAGTTTTGGTTTCTGTTCTTTCTTCAATTATAAGTAGCTATCTCAGGGGGGCCTGGGGCTCTGAAGACAGATAGAATTTATCAACTGCTGCCAGAATGTAATTTAAAATGAGTCCAAGAGGAAAAGAGCCTTCCCAAATATTCCCACTGTGGGACAAGGAGTGGGAGGGTGCTGGCTGGGGCCAGGTGTGTAGGCGGGGAGGCACTTGCAAGGATGTTCCCACTGACAGCCTTTTGGGGACTCCATAGAAGTCGCTAACATGACTGGCTATATCTTTTGCCCTCCTTCCTTGAAGAGTGGGTTCTTTCTCCACAAGTGACTCTATCTGATGTATATTTAGCTCCAAGCACGCAGGATTTTTCAACTGACAAGCAGATCCAACAGCAAAGCATGGTCGTAAAGCAACTCTTCGCAAAACAGACTTAGTAAACAACATCTATAAAGGCTTCCCAGTCACTCTGACACCAATCCAGGGCTTAAGTCCAGGCTTTGCACCTTTTCCAACACTCTGCAACCTGACTCTGAGCAATTTGAAGCATTTGACACAGTGCATGCAAATTGCTGGAAGTAGAGTGGCTAAAAAGACATTTGTTATTTGTCTAAGCCATTGATGAGCCAAGGAGAGGAGACAGAAATGAGCCAGCCAGGAAGGGGATCGAGAACAGAAGGAGAGAGCAAGAGGGGAGGAGCAATGCCAAGTGGGTAGACAGTCGTGGGGAAGGGACCACGGAGGGCGTTAAACTCTGAACATTTGTGCCCTCCACGGTAGTGGTGATCTGTGTAATCCTTAGCTGGTGGCCCAGTGATGCTGTGGACCAGACAAGAGGTCCTCCCCTTAGTTCACCAAGGAACTTATTAAGCCAGAGCTGCTCAGAAGGGAGGAGTCTGCAAAGAGATTTGCCCACCTCATTCTGTCTCACCCTGGAGGCAACCCAAATGGGGAGGAGGAAATGGGGAAGGACATCTTGATGGCTTTGCTGGAAAAGAAAGGAGGTCAAGATATTCAACAAACAAAGTAAAATCTGCACTCCAGACTTCCCTTTGAGGCTGAGGATTGCCCACACCAGCCAAACTGGAGCTGAGAGAACGGAAGTATTTTACAGGGGAAGGTCCACTCACCTACGCACTAAGTGTTCATAGTCAAAAACTAATCGATGATATCTGATAGAGATAGAATTAAAGGTATTATGTAAAGATATTCACTGAAAGGTGATGCAGAATATCCCCCCCTCAAATGCGAAACTTCTCAAATGGCAAGAAAAATATCAGGAGAGTGAGAAAACAAATAAATAGACCACATTGCATAAACATGCACACACACATTGCAAGGGCCAAAAAGCACTTTTTGGAAGTGTATTTTATAATACTACAGGCTATAATTCACAATAAACACATAATAATATCTATGTATCCAATAAAACAGCAACTACTTGTGGGAAACAGAAACTGCAAGCGGAGTAGGGAGATACAGACAGAAATACACAGGTAATAGACAACAGTAATACATTCCTCATAGCCCAAGCCAAATAGACAAATATCTGGTATGGATGGATAGAAGATCTGAATAACACAATAATGTACTGTTGTAGACATATATCAAATTCCAAATTCCAATAACAGAGAATAAATCTTTTTAAGTGCACATGAGGCATGTTTTAATTGTTTAAAGAATGGCGAAGGTATCTGCTGACTCACACACTTGAGAAATGTAGGCGTTCATCTCATTTAGGCACTCCTAAATCCAAATGCCCAAACAATGTCTGCAATTTCTCTCTTTCTCCAATTCTCTTTTGGTTTGGTCCTCAGACAGGTTTTTTTCCAAGAGGTGGCAAAGGTGATCAACAGAAGCTCTACTTGCATTGTGCCTATCTTTGAAGATTGTGAACCTGTCCTCTAACCTCCACATCCGTCTCTAAGAACTCTGATGGGTCATTTACTCATGTCCCCACCCCCCCACCCCCGTCATTGAGATGAGGCACTCCTATCAGCCCCCAAAACAAGGACACAAATCCACATGATTAAAAGCCTCTCTAGCATCACGCCAACTGGGAGAGGCGATTCCTAAGAGAAAAATAGGGGCTTTTGTATTATAAGAGAGAAAAATGCGGGCAAATATAAATAAGAGTCTTCTGCCTCACTAATAATACTATAGATGAGTATTACAATAAGGAAGTAGGAGGCAGGGGTAGAATTCATAAAGAAGCTATCGGCTCTATTTTAAAGAGATCTAAGGAAGACTTTAACACAGCAGATAGTGAGTGGGTTGGAACCAGTTTGAGGGGAGGATGTTGGAAGTGGAAGGAATACAGACGCTTATTCACCTACTCTGAAAGAGAGTAATAGTGGTTCAGTATAGCAGGGTGCAGAGCAGGGAGGGAGAAGGACAAGTTGGGGAAATGTTGAAATAGGAGAATTGCGATGTACACAGGTTTAGACCACAAAGGTCTCACATGTCACTGAGCTAGTCATTTCCACTTTTCCTCAGCTCTGCTGGGACCCAGAGTGGGATCTTTCACTGACTGGCTTTCTGGGAAGTTTAAACAATGGGACACACAGGTAGAAAACTGGGGGCCGGTAGTGGTGGGGGGGGGGACTGGAAGCAAGACAGAAGCCAGGTTATTTCTCTCTCTCACTCTCTCTCTCTCTCTCTCTCTCTGTGCTGAGTGGCCTCTCCAGCATTGGCTCTGTGGTCCCTGTGGCCAAAACTCCCCTTCCAGCCCCTCTCAGTGGCCTCAGTTCCTTCCTCCAGCTCTCACCTCCCCCAGGCTCACATCTGCATCACCTTATCATCCTCTGTTTGCTTTCTTCCCTCTTCTACTAGGTAGAAGTTACCTTCTACCTAGTTAGAATTACTGGGTAACCAATTCTCTCTATAAGTTCCATCTATTCGAAAACCTAGAATAGTTTCTTTTGGCCTCAGTGGACTATAACTAATAGAGAAGTACTGTAGAATTTGGATTTTTTCCTGTGTGCAATGAGAAGGGTCTTATTTGGGAGAGTGATATGTCAGATTTGTGCTTTAGAAAAACCCCTCAGGCTACAGTTGGGGAGAAATTGGAAGAAGGATGATGAGTCAGAAGGCAAATGTTATATAAGAGAGAGATGATGTGTGTCTGAGCTAAAGCAGTGATTGAGAGGATTTATTGGCTTAATAATATATTTAGGAGGTGGTATTGTCAGGTTCTAATGACTAATTGGATGAGAGTGTTGGGGCATAAGCATCAGCCATTTTAGTATGAACCTGTGAAGGCTATAAGGGAATGGCACATTTTCCCCTCTGTTCCTTGTCTTTTAATTCATGTCAAAGTCGACCGTCAAATGATTTGTGTCTGATTCGCTGGTAAGGCAGCCTGGAAGTGTCATTATTAGGAAGGTCCCAGAGCTGGCCAAGGGAGGAGTTCACTCCTGATGAACAAACTCTTGGGGTAACATGTATAGGAGGAAGAACCTAAATGGAGAAACTGGTGGGTCTCTGGCCTTTCTAGCTTTGGAATGTCTCAGATAAGACATTCGGATTTCTCTTACACACCTAAAGAACTCAGCCATCCCAGTCCCGATTATCTCTTGCTATGTAACAAGCTCATTCAAAACTTAGGGGTTTGAATCTAGTGACTTTGTGGGCGAGGAATTCAAGCAGAATTCAGCTGGGTGATCCTTCTTTTCTATAAAGCATAGTTGGGGTCCCTTAGTGGTATTCAGCTGATAGAGAAGCTGGATATGGTGAATTCAAGATGGCTTCACTTATGGGCTGGTACCTTATAGGGATGGCTGGACAGTTGAGCTCAGCTGTTGATCAGTACACCTACACACTGCCTCGTCATCATAGCAGTGTCAGGAGAGTCAGACATCTTAAATGGTGGCTTCGGACTCCAAACTTGACACAGTAGAAGCTACAGGACATGTATGAGTCACCAAGCACAGTTCTGCATTAATCCATTGCTTGAACCCTTCACAGACCTACCCAGATTCACAGGGAGGAGACATTAGACCACCCCAACTCTTGAAGGAAGGACTGTCAATGAACTCGAGGCCATATTTTAAAACTACTACCCTCAAACTCTTTTAGACACAACCTCTCTATCTAAATTCAGTTCTAGAAATAGCTATTGAACACCTTGCCAAACCTACACTCAGGGGGTAATGTGAGTTTGGCAAAATATAGTAACACAAAGTTAAAGTTTTCTCAACTCCCCAGGATTTTCTGAACCTTGAAAAGCCTAACACACATGGGGAATCTCCAAGAGTAGGATATGGTATGGATCATTTCCCAAAGAATTTTGACATTGGACCATCTTAGAACTAGTCTTCTACATCAGACATCTTAAAAATGCTGATTTAGACAACCATTGAAACAAATAGAAAAGGAATAGACATCATCTCTTTTTTTTCCTAGAAGTTTGAGAGGGATAAGAAGCAAGAAAAAAAATTTTAAGAATAAATCAGACATGGTTTTCTAAGATAACTTAAGAAACTGGAAATCCCCTAAAGCTGAGTGGGTAAAAAGAGTATTATCATGGGTTAAAGAAGCAAGGTCCTAGATGCCCCTGTTCATACAGAAGGAAAAATAAGTACCTGCTTTAAGAAATATTAGTCATAAACTACCCAGAATATTTTATAAGCTTTTTATTCTTTCTGAACATCTTAATTAAAATTTAAAATGACTGACGATGTTAGCTTCTTTGAGAACTAAAGGAGCATCCACAGAGGTGCATGGAATGCGTGATGTCCTGCAATCCTCTCTGAGGGCAAGGCAACATCATAAAACAGTAAGATATTAATTATTTATTATAAGGCTATGGAAGAAGCCAAGGTATAGGGCCTCTTTCTCTTTGGGGATTTGGGTTTGCAAGTTACAGGACAGAAGGGAAATAACTTCAAAATTGCAGGAAATTGGAGACAGGAAATTTTAGTTTTGGTCAAAAACCATAGTGCCTTTTGGTGAACTCCATTTGATGAGCCTCAACAATAACTGAAGGGGGTAGGGGACTCTATTAAGCTATTTCAGGACTTGGATATATTCGTCTGGAAAGATATATGACTTCATATTACTTTCAGCATATTAAGGTGCCATTCACAAACAAGATGATCTATGGTATTCATCATTCACAACTCACTTCCATACAGATTGGGAACAGTACCCCAAAAAGATCCCACCATCTAGCCAAAATGCAAAACACAAAGATCTGAGGAAGTCTGGTTTTGATTTAAGAACAGGATGAGGCTGCAGGAAGCTGGCCTCACACTGAGAGGGCTTCTGGGGTCTTTCTGAGTCTTGAGAGCATTGGACTTGGAGGAGGGTGAGGGAAGAGCCAGGGCCATGTTGGGAGCAAGCAAGATGGGCAGGCAGCATGGCAAGGTGCTCAAGCCATCAGCCCCTTTCTCCTTTCATCCTCGCTGTGTGGATGCTTTATGTCACTGTCCTCATTCAAACAATGACTAAGAAGCGCAGGGACAAGGGACCTGTTGACACTTACAAAGCAATGTATTTATCTCATGTTTTTTCCCTTTGCTGAAGGGAGTAACTTCTATATACCCCCTTCGTCACCACTTCTCTGTTTTTCTGCTTCTTTTAGCCATGTCTTTTGGGATCCCTGGGTCAGCATTTCCCAAGGTGTGGAATAGTACCTCCCCCAAGGTTTGCAGAACTATTTTTGATGGTGGGCAGGCAATGTATGAATGCACTTTGGCTGGCTCAGTGAGAACGTGAGTCCCTTTTGAATACTCCCTTACCCTTCTGATGACATCAAGAGGGTGTCTAGCACTTGCTGATTTCCCTTTTGCCTTCCACACCCAATAAGAGCCAGCCAGCATTTAATAACATTGTGTTGTTGACCTTACACTCATTTTTGGTTAACTTCTTTAGTTGTGTTTCTGGTTGTTCATTTAGAGTAATGACACGATGCATTCTTATGAAAGAAATTAAAGTTTAAAAAAAGGGATTTGATTCAAATACAAAGTACTTCGAATGGTTCAGATGCCAAGAAAATACGGCAAAAATCAATAAAGTGGGAAGCACATCAATAAAGTGGGAAGCACATGACTACACATGACTAAAGTGTAGGCAGTACAAAACTGGCGGGACCCAGAAAGTTAACATGTAGAGGAATTGAAGTCCTGAGGTTTCCAACTGCCCACAGTCACTTAAATCAATTTGTATCTCTTCATTCGCCAATTTATTGCATGTTAGAACATGTGCAGCAGCAGGTGACAGACTAGACAACAAAAAATACCTTAAATATTGGGCTATTATCTTGCACCTAACAAAAAGCCTTAAGCAAGGCTTCCGATGCAGACAGAGGTCAAGATTCACCCAAATCAGATAATAAGCTTTAAAAACATTCCGAGTAAGACTATAAGCTGGAGGTCTTCTGTGGCGTTTTGGGGGGGCTCCAAATGACTCCAGAAGAAGCAAATATTTATTTCCCCTTCATGTCCCAGTGATGCTGCCCATTTAGCCTCAGGGGAGGGATGTGATACCTGCTATCCACAGGGCAGGAGTGGGTGAGACAAGATGGAGGGAGGGGATCTGCAGTCGGGGTACATGAGCTGGGCAGCAGGTGGCTGGCGGGAGGTAATACAGAACTTAGCAGCGGAGATGGGGCTGGCTTGCAGGGTGGGACTCAGACCGTCGAAGGTAGAAACGTGGAGAGAATAGCCAGCTCCAGGTTCCCAGTCAGGAGCATAAGCAGAGTGGAGACCTGTAATGTCTCTGCCTGTCTGTCTAGCCTCACATTCTGTAAATCTTTATTTAAATATAACATGCACAAAGGGTGGAAATTTTAAGTGTGTCACTTAATTTTCCCAAACTGAACACACCCTCGTAACCAGCGCCCCAATCATGAAGCAGATTGTAACCAGCCCTCTTGAAGCCCCTCATTAAAGCCTTCCAGCCATTAGCCCTCCGAAGAGGAACCTCAGCCTAGCTTTGGCACTTTCGCTCTGCACAATTGCGCCAGTGCACCTGCCTGTGGCTGATTTCGCTCACCCACCCTCATGTTTGCAAGAGTCCACCATACTGCTGTGCATAGCTGTGGTTTATTCTTTCTCTTGCTGAATCGTTTTCTAATGTCAATGTGCCACAATTCATTTATTCGTCTTTGTGCTGACGTGCATTTGGGTAGTTTCCAGTTTGGGGATATTACCAACTCTGCTGTTATGAACATTCGAGTATAGATTTTTGGTGTGCAAGTGTACATCTCCTTGTGAGGTATTTACCCAGGAGGAGAATTGTTAGGTCAATTTTATGCTGTCCTCTCCCTTGCCCACTTTGCTTCCCTCCTCAGGGTCTTCCCACACCCACTATTTACTTTACTTGGTATACTCCTCCCCCTTCACCTGGCTAGTCCAAGTTGTCATTGAGATTTGGCACAAAATGACACGTCTTTGGGAACCCTTCCCCCAACCTCCTATTCCTGACACTCCATACATTACTGGGTTTCCTCTTTGCAGTACTGAACACAACCACTGTGTAACCCCCCATTTTATGCTGCCTCCCTGTGTAGACCAGAAGCTCTATGGAGAGGGTATGTGAATGTTCTACTGGGATTCCAGAACCTAGAATAGCAGTGGTACAACAGTGAGTACTAAATAATTTTTACTGGACAAATGAGTGGCTCACAGGCCAGTTCCCCTCTAAACAACCAAGGCTTTGACTGATGAAGCACACGGATTTGCTCAGAGGAAACTTCCAGTGCCCTTGGTGATGACGAGCCCCATGTTGGTTAGCTCCTTCTTCAAATCCCCCTGATGATGAACAGGTTCATTTCAGGGGCCCAGTCTACAGCGAAGTCTGCAGGTGGAAGTCAACTCACCCTTGTGTGAGGACTGTGGGGTGAAACCATCTGGGTCCATGATGGGGGTTTCTCAAGCAGCCTTCAAAGCCATGTCTGCTTCCAAGTGAAATGAGTGGGGTTTGCTCTGAGGGATGTAGTCTCCAACCCATTCCTCTCGCTTTTCCCTTTTCTCTGAAGACACTTTCTTCTTTTCACCCCTTCTCTGGATTATAACAGCTAGTAACCAACGAAGGCTGAAAGCATCGACAGACCCTTCACCCCCACATCATGGCCAGTCTGCATTCCTTGTTGGCATTAAGATTAGAATGCACATAATGATGCTAATATTTAAGAGCTCTTTCATGAGCACAGGTATCAAAATGCAGTATCAGAAATGCCCTTTCAGATTTATAACCCCAAATTCATTTTTAATAGAAGTCAGCAATTGATAGAAATAGCAACAACAATACAAATGCACTGCATCACTGTTAAATAAAGATGGGTATTATTAGCATGTTCTACATGTCTACATAATCACAGCAACCCCTCTTGTATCATAAGACTTTCTGCAGGTGCTTGGGACCAGACAGCACCACAAAGCACCCAAAAAGGAGGAAGTGGAAGATAGTGATTAGTAGTTGGAGACACTGTTCTTGGCTAACCAACCCCTCCCCAAAGGCTGGAAGTGGGGGCAGAGACAGATACTGGGGGTCAGCAGTCTCATAAATGAGAATGTCGTGGGTTGCCTCTTCATCATTTCGTCCCAACCAGTGGTCTCCATGCTCTATGAAGGGGCCATTCTGCTACTGTCATTAACTGTAAAGGAAGAATAAGCCTCGTGGAGGGTGATGAGACTATAGTCAAAATAAGCTTCTGTTATGTAATGCTTTTCCACTTTATAAGAAAATACAGATATTAGGGTAAGAAATTAAATAATGCATGTATTTAGAATCCATTAAATATGTTAAATATTATTTATTAAAGTGCTAAAAATTTCATTTTTTTTAAACAACTGAGGCACTCAGGTGCCCAAAATTTATCATTTTTTCTTTTAAATGAAACATCAGGTCCCCAAAGGTAATGAAGAGAATAAAAAAGGATTTTAACTTTAAGGAATGAGGAAGGATTAAGGACATATTGCCAAAGATGCATCTTTGTTTTTCTAACTTGAGAAATCTGTGTTGATTGATTTACTGGTTCTTTCAAAAAAGTGGAAAAAAGGAGATAAACTTTCCCTTCCTCCCACTTTGAAGTGGGTAGATTCACCTCCAAATTGTCATGAACCTGCTAACCCATTATTAACCTACTTCATTCTAGTCTTCCACTAAAACAAAATAAGTTAAAAGTTTATTTTTGAGCCATTTCCATGAGGTTTTCTGAATCACATACATAGTTTTTAGTCACAGAGAAGGCTCTCTTGCTTCCATGGGTCCCTCATAGCCTTTAGCATAGAAAAAGACTCCTCATCTTAAATTTAGGGAATTTGGTAAATGTTTGACACAAGAAAAAATTATTTTATCAGTGAAGAGGGAAGTATTGGCTCACCAAAATGAGAATTTTTTTTTTAATGAACAGATTTAAGCCAGCACTGAATTTGATATATGGTGAGCACTCAGGGACAGATTCTTTCTCCCCTCCTCTTATTAACTAATGCATTCACTCACTCATTCATTCATTTTTTTCTTTATTCATCTTTCCCCTCAACATCTACTGTGTACTTACTATATATCTGTTGGTCCTGATGTCAGATACTTGAGATAAAGGGATGAGTTTAAGTTTTTAATCCCCAGATTGCTCACAATTCCTTCTTTTTGGTAATTATTTTTGCTTTACACAATTTCTCTCCTTGGAGCAGTCACTGAGCTTGAACTTTTCAAATGGATAACCTGGGCCCATCCAGCTCTTGGGTCGAGCCTGATCAGTATATGCTTCATGAATCCTTTCCTATAACACCTGCCTGTCTAAGGGTGTGGTGCCAATCTCATACCTCAAAATCAAAAGAACACATGTGGTCAACTTCACAATCAGCAAACAGAAAAAAAAATCCCTAACCTCACTGGCTTTACAGCTGGTGTTCCCCAAGTACATCCTAGTACACCCTATTTGCCTGGAGCTTTCTATAGAATTTTGCCTGTCCCCACCAACAACCTACCTGAAGCTTAGATGGGTTTAACAGTGTGCCAGAGGCCTCATAACAAGGTCAAAGTATCCTCCTTCTGCCACTTCCTTTAGTGACCTTTGTTAGCAAGCACTTGCTTGAAACCAGATCAGAAGAAATAACTACTTGTGGTATCTTTCTGCACCAAGAAATGTTATTTGGGAATAAAAGATAAAGGCATCCCCTAAAGGCCTTCCCTAAAAGGTGTTATGGGGATGCCTGCCCCAGGAGCCTAACTGTTGGACCAAGCCTTTCTCAAGGACATAGTAGGAGCCGTAATAGCTACTGAAATTAACCGCCCCCATCCTATAGCACTCTCCACTGTTCCACAGATGTGTCCGACTTTACGCCCTCCATGTCTGTGCACAGCCCCCAGTCTAGAACACCCACCTGCCCCATCCACAGTCCTACTTTCTATGCCCCTTTAAATCGAATTGTTCCTTAGGGCCAGTTAAGGGGCCTCCTCCAGAAATCCTTCAAAGACCACATTCTTAGTCTGTCCCACCTCAATCCTTTATTTGGACCCTTTCCCCTAAATTTCATTCTGTTTTGAAATGCATCAGGCTTGGTTTCCTGTTTGTCTACCCTAATGATTGAGGGCCCCAGAAGGCAAGAATGTGTCTCATTTGCCTTGTCCTAGGATCTGGCCCTGGGTCTGACACCAATTCATTGCTGGCCTTATTTTTTATTGAATGAAGGGACAAATTAATCAACAAAGGAAGGTGTGAGAGAATAAAAGAGCAATTGGATAAGTAAATAGGTGACTGAAGGACTAAATGAAGAGGGACAAATATGAGTGTTCCACAAGAGGTACCCTTACGATGGTGATCTAGATCAACCCCTAGTTACAAGAGGAACAGGATGAGTTTGTTATAGGTGG
Organism: Ailurus styani; assembly: GCA_002007465.1. Taxonomy (NCBI): domain Eukaryota; kingdom Metazoa; phylum Chordata; class Mammalia; order Carnivora; family Ailuridae; genus Ailurus; species Ailurus styani. The sequence continues at coordinate 1,467,930 of LNAC01000094.1, read as the reverse complement.
CCCCTTCCAAACTGCTTTCTCATTTTTGGTTTGTTTGTTTGTTTGTTTACTTTCTTGTTTTGGGTGGTATCAAGTGGTGGGCTCTATTTGGCTAGAAATGTAACATTGGAGAAGGTACACAGGTGCTTACCTATAGCTACAGGTCAAGAAGGAATACCCAGGATTTCCAAGAACAGCATCCAGAATACCTTATATACTCTATGGATTTAGGCTGGAGATGGATCAATTTACATTATTAAAATATAAATATAATGAAATCATCTAGACCTGAGAGGCACTAGCTCAAGGGCTAAGCTATATAGATCTACAGTCCCTCACTCACAATTCGCAAACTCAGAAGACTCTGAAAAACAAAAGTTTTATCGTAACTCATTCGGCCACATGAAGTTATCTACAGTCTCTACGGACCCTACTTAGTGGGAAGCAATCACATGCTCCTGCTGCAGGAATCCTTCCACGTTTGGTGGGGAGATGCTGCCCAGATCCTGCTCTCACTGCTAAAATGGTCAGTATTACTTTTCTAAAGTCCGAGCTGATTTCTTTTTTTTTTTAATTAATTTATTTGACAGAGAAAGAGCTAGAGAGCATGAGCAGGGCAAGCAGTGGAGGAGAGGGAGAAGCAGACTCCCCACTGAGCAGGGAGCCCAATGTGGGGCTCGATCCCAGGACCCTGAGATCATGATCTGAGCTGAAGGCAGATGCTGAAATGACTGAGCCACCCATGCACCCCAGTCCAAGCTGATTTCTGAAACACATCAGGCCCCAAGGCACCTAGTGTGAGTCTGCCCTAGATCCAAGATCCAAGGAATCAAAGACCAGTCGATGTCTGAAGTGAAAAGTTTCCAAGAAGAATGAATGGAAAGTCTAGGACTGTCTCAAGAGGGAGATGCCAGGAGAGATAGCAGGACATAGAAGCCTCAAACTAGAATACTTCCACCCCACAGACCAGATTCCATCCCAAGGGACACGGATACATGGAGAGGTTTCCCTAGGCCACTAACAAAAGTTGGCTCTTCCCTGCTTCATGGCAACCACCGTGGCCAGGCTCCTTGGCCCCACACCCTCATCACCATTCCTGGGCTTGCTCACCTTCACATGTTTGCTTACTATTAATCATAATGATGAAAGCTACACCTTGAGATGCTTTCAGTTTGTGCTGTGTCTTAAACATCCATACCCACACTGCCCAGCTCAGGGCCTGGCATGGAATAAACACTTAATAAGTGGGCTCAATAAATCTTTAATGGACACGTATAATATGCTACTCTTCATAATGGGGTTTTATATGCATTATCTGATTTAATCCACAAAATGACCCTGTGAGTCAGGCAAGTGAAATGAATCCGGGGGAGGTTAAGGTACTTGGCCAAGATCATAGCAATCAGACAGTTCTGCTGGGACTTGCACCAAAGTCGTCTGGTTAAAAATCCTACTCTCCTTCTTCTGCGTCATGTGGTTTCCTCCTATGTAGACTGAACCCTCAGGATAGAAGGTGGTCTGGTAAAGATGTCTGGTCAAAGGAAAGGTCTGGCAAGGAGAGTAGCAGCTGATGAGCTATTAGCAGGCATCTAGTGGACTTTAAGTAGGGCCATGGGGAAAGTGTATGATTATGCACTTTCCTTGTCTATCTTCTAGGGAGCTGAAGCTGGCAAGAAGTCCAGTCCTGCCAGCAGGAGGAGGGAAGCCATGAATGCAATGGTAGAGGCCATAGAGGGACCAAAGCCCATTCCAGGGGCATCCCCAATCCCCGCACCGCCATACCCCTCGTCTGCCTGTCTGGAGCTGGTCTTGGGACCAACGAATGAATGGAGCGTTTCAAAGTTTAATAGGGAAAGCAAAGACTACCTGATAGGAAGACAGGGGAGAGAATGGGGCCAGCACCCATCTCAGGTGTTGAGAAGCTGAGCTTGCTGCCAGAACCCCGTTACCTTCTGCGGATGAACCTGCCCAAGGTAAGGACGCCACCTTGCGCTGTGAGAACAAGTTGGTGAGGGAGGTACTGGCTTCATATAAAGTCATCCCAAGTCTCCTCCAGGGGAAGCATGATTCAGCCTGGGTCCCCATTGTGCCCCCCCACCCGCACCCCCATGGACTCTGCCTGACCTCCAAAAAAGGGCACTGGGTCCAAAGGCAGGGAGGGGCCATGTCCCGGATCTTTCACATTCTTCAGTGATGAGCAGGGTCCTAGGAGTCTTCCCTGCACCACGATGATTGATGCCTGGGAAGGGAGCAGATCTTTCACACTCAGGATGTCTCTGTGTTCCAGCAACATCACATGGTCCCCTCCCCTCCTGCAGGCAGCTCAAAAGCTAGTCAAGAGTGTGCTGTGTGAATTCCAGGCCAGGCATCTAATTCTCAGGTAACAGTGCCTAAGACACCAGGGTCAGCCTTGACCTTGATCTCCTCTTCTATTCCCGGCCTGACCCGGGCTGTCCATGAGAAGAAGCTTCAGGGAGTCTTCTTGTTTCCTCCCTACTGGTGGATTCTTGCCCTGCCTCTGCATCCTGGGGCTCCAGATTGTGTTTGCCTCTTGGTGTCATGTTCAACACAGGCCTGTGCGCTTTACAGATGTGGTTCATCCCATTAACTGAGTCTCGGGATCACCTGCATGCACTTCCGGGAGTTTGTTCAAAGCAAAGTCCTTGAGTCTATTCCAGACTTACTAAACCAAGATGTTGGGATGGAGGATGAAGTCCTGGAATCTGCATTTAAACAAGCCCACCTGGTAGATTCTAATTCAGATGCAGGGAACAGTCTTGGAGAAACACCTTTGTAGGTTTGGTATATTTCTATCATTCCCTCCTCTTGGCTGTGGTGCCCAAGGTTGGACTCAGCATCCAGGCTTTAACTAGGTGAGCAGAGCTTAGATATTTGTGGTAGGCAGAATAACGTCCCCTCCCCAAAAAGGTCCATATCCTGATCTAGAGAATTGAGGGACTCAAGAGTGTAGAATTGAGGGAATCAAGAGGGATGTAATGTGGCTGATTGGTTGACCTTCAGAGAGTGCAATATCCTGGATTATCTGGGTGGCCCCAATGTAATTACAAGGGTTCTGGAAAACAGAAGAAGGAGAAAAAAAAAGTCAGAGTGGTTTGATGTGAGAAGGATTCAACACGCTGTTGCTGATTTTGCTGATGGAGGAAGGTGGCCAGAAGCCAGGGAATGCAGGAGCCTCTACAAGCAGGAAAAGGCAAGGAAACCAATTCTCCTTGAAGCCCCCAGGGAAGAAGAATACAGCCCTGCCAATACCTGGATGTTGGCTCAAGGAGAGCTATGTTAGATTTCTGACCTATAGGACAGTAAGGTACTAAATCCGTGTTGTTTTAAGCCACTAAGTTTGTGGTTAATCTGTTACATCAGCCCTTGGAAACTGATGCAGTACCAAAGACTGGACTGCCACGTTCTGGAAACCTCACTCGGTTCCATGCTTAGGAGGCCTTCTGACTGTGGTGCCATCAGCATTTCTGCCATTTTGGGGACCCAATATGACAGAGGACTAAGATAGGAAGGAGGTCTCTGGATGAATTCCCATCCACTTAGTGATGATAACACTAATAATCACAACGGGGAAGAGGTATTGAGTGCATGTTATGTGCTGAGAGTTCTCATTTAATTATCAAAGCATCTCATTTAATTATCAAAACCATCTATGCAGTGTGTTCTATTTTCAAGCTAATGTTAGTTATTTATTTTAAAGATTTATTTATTTGAGAGGAAGAGCAGAGGGAGAGAGAGATCACCTCAAGCAGACTCCCCATGGAGCACAGAGCCTGGCCTGGGGCTTGATCTCACCACCCTGAGATCATGACCTGAGCTGAAGTCATGAGCCAAATGTGTAACTGACTGAGCCACCCAGGCACCCCTCAAGCAAATTTTACACAAGCAAGCAGGCTGGAAGAGGTACTTTCCTCAAAGTTACATACCAGTAAGAGTCAGAGACTGGATTTAAAGCCAGGTTTGTTGTCTCCAGGGCCCCAGCACATCATTAAACAGCCTCATTCCGACCTATGGTGAATGGAGAAGGTAGTATGATCTCAGTAAATCTCAGGTTGAGACTTCTATTAAATCTAGGCATGTGTAAAAACATACCTACCACTGGCCTGGCTGCCCACAACCTCCAATATCAGACCCCTAGATGTTAGAATCATAGCTAGACACAGGGACAGTCATGTGAGATTATCCCAAGTGTTCTGGAAAAGATGTAGGGTTATTAAGGCTGGAACCCGGACTCTTCCTCCCCATCAGCCTCTGATGCCCTGTGTGACCTGGAGCAAGACTCTTGATCTCTTTCCGTCTCACCTGAAAATGGGAACAGTGGCTCCAACATGTCCCCGTCTTACCTGGCTGCTATGAAAACCCAATGAGATCATGTTTGTGAACATGCTCTGGGAATTACAAAAGCAGCACACCCTTATGGAGTCTTTAGATGGCTATTATTTAATTTTTATAACTCAAGGTGAATGTGGTTCATTATTGCTGTAATTAGGAGTAATTATTCTACTAAACCACACCAGAGAAGAGAATGTTCTCTCCCTGGCTTCTTCAGCACGATCTGTTGTGTAAGCATTAATAAAAAGAAGAGGAAGAAGGAGGAGGAGGAGGAGGAGGAGGAGGAGGAGGAGGAGGAAAGTAAGAGAGACAGAAAACCACTCAACAAAGCTGTAATGTTTTGGCACATCATTGTGCAGCATGTTCTATTTTTTTTTCCATTTTTTGAAAAAGAAAATTTGACAGAATAACTCCTTGAACAGTAGGTTAAGATCTGCTTCTGCATAAAAAAGGATTCCTTCTCTACTTTTAAAAAAAAGGATTTATTTATTTGAGAGAGAGAGAGAGAAGGTACATGTACCAGTGAGCAGGGGAGGGGCACAGGCAGAGGGAGAGAGAGAATCTTAAACAGGCTCCACTCCCATGACCCTGAGATCATGGCCTGAGCCAAAATCAAGAGTCAGATGCTTAACCCACTGAACCACCCATGTGCCCCAAGGATTCTTTTAAGTGAAAATATATTTTCCAAAATGGCTTTTCATCAGGGTCCTGGAAGCAAGCTCAGTGTAACCACCGTGTTGACTCCAGTGGGACATGAAGGGCAGGTATACCCTAGAGATCAAGCTGGGAAGGCCCCAGGGAGCAACCCATGTGGAGGACAGCTCACCACTATCCACAGGGTGCAAGGCCATTGCCAACTGCCCCAGAGTCACTGGAGACCCTGGGATCCACAACAAAGCTCCACAACTCCCAGGGCGAATTACTGAAACAGATTCAAGTCCATCATTTCTTCCTTCCTTCATTCCTTCACTCCCTCTTAGCTTCCTTCTCCCCTTCCTTACCTTCCTTTTGGTAGCCAGCCGCATTTACTGAGACTGATTGTAACATCAGACACTGCACACAGACAGGTAAAATACCACTCTCCTCCTCAAGGGGTACATAGACTAGTGTGGAGACTTGACATTCAGACACACAATACCATTTAGTGGCTTTGCTGTCCCAGAGCTAGGTACCCAGAGCAGTGCCAACGGAAGGGAAGAAGGCACTGTGCCAGCCAGGTTGGGTGGGGGTGCTTTCAACAACACTGTGGAATAATGTATGAAGTCAGGGCTAGACAAAGCACAAGTCCTGGGTCAGGCTCATGGGGTTCAAGTCTCAGGTCTGCCCACTCTTTCACTTGCTATGTGACCCTGCACCTCAGTGACCCCAAGAGGGGACGTGAGGGTCATGCCCATGTCATGATGCTGTTGCAAAGGGCCTAGTGCTGTTCCTCCCACAGCACAGTCATGCCAGATAGCACCTGGATGGTGACGCCCAGGCAGCACATGCTGCCTCTGTGCAGACCTGAAAACATGTGGCTGTGGATGGACTCCCACAGCCACACAGGCTTGCCCCCCCCCGCCATATCACCAACCTTGCGGTCATGCTGCCATGCTGGATTGGACTGGATATTTAGGACCTCACCTCGGGCATCGTCCCCACTACGAGTGGTGCTAATTAAGAACAGAACAGTAGTGCTACTGCTCCTGAGCCCATCTCCCTTGATTGTTATAAACTAATATTTGGAGGCAACTGTCTCCTATTTTTCTGTACTTCACCGATGCGGTGCCTGGACAAATGTTGACATTGCGTCTGAGTCCTTGGGTATTCCAGAATCTGGCAAACATATTTAATGAGCATGTGCATATTTTCCACCAAGATCTCCTTGGGCAGTTTTTAGTGACTTGTCAACATATCCCACATTTAATTGAAAATAAAAGAACACACACAGATTTTTAAAATCCTAATACTCATTCTAAAGCCGATGAATGTTGCTTGTGGGGGTGAGTTCGGTACAACCTCTCTGGAGAGCAATGTGTGTCAAAAGCCTTACTGATGTTTTTGCCCTAAATTTAACAAATTAAATTTTAATTATAATTTTACAAGTGATACTGCCTGTAAAAATGTATCCTCATAATTATGGATGTGCACAAAGATCTGTCTTCAAGGATGTTTATTGCATGATTATAATAGAGAAAATTTGGAAACAACATAAATGTACAATAATAAAGCCTCATTAAATGCGTTACGATACAATCAAAAATGGAATGCCCTTGCAACCATTAAAAATTAGCTGTGGAGGAGAATGAACAATGTAAGTTCTTATGATATATGAGAGGATAAACAACAGTTTAAAAAAGTCTGTGTAGTCTAATCTAATTTTGTAAGTTGAGAAAGGGCTAAAAAGGAAACTCCAAGGAGCTCAGTAAATAAATGAATGAAGCATGGCGTCACCCAACACGTCACCTGACACGGCTGGCATTTTGGCTGAAGTGCTGTTCGTATCACCCATGAACAAACTGGTAATTCCTTCCTTGGGTGTCACCACCCTGGCTTGTAAATCCTTCTAACATTTGGGGATCTGACTTTCTGAACGTCATCCTTTTGCCTGACATCCCTCCCAACCCTGCCTCATGATTCCTTCTTGCCTGCCCCATTCCTCCTAGTCTTTTGCCTTCTCCCTCTTCTCCACGCTCCCCTCCTCCCTGGCCACCTCAGCACCCTTCTCTGACACCCACTGTTGGGACCTCTTTATTCTGGAACTCACCTCCTAAAGGCTTACAGAAAAGGATGATAACGAAGAACCATATGCTCCCACCTGTCCTCTCGTACCCATGGCAAGTAGTGCTACTGATCAGGCCGTCTCTGGCTATATCTGGGCCAATGAACTAATGATGTTTTGCTAGGGAAAGGATGGGTCTCTGTTGTTTAGCACACTGCTGGCTCTGGTAAAAGGCACTGTGACAAGCAAATAATGAAGATATTTGGATAAGGACAAACGAAATCACAGAAGTTATATATACTAAACACCACATGCCAAGCATTGGTCTTCAACAACTAATGCGGATTATTTCTACTGTCTATTCTTCACAACCATCTACAAGGAAGTTACGGTTACCACATCCATAGATGAGGAATTTGGGGCTCAGAGAGGTAAGTACTTACGTAGGATCACTTAGCTAAGAATTGGTGCTAGTCCAAATTCAGGCAGTTGGGTCCGGAGTCTTCTCTTCAACCCTTACAATATTGTCTCGAGGTCTTCAATAACCAACTGACCTCAGGGGTGTTGGGAATAAATGTATAGTTGGAGGCCTAAGTGAGAGTTCCCAGGATATTCCCTTTGTCTGGAATTGCCCCAAGAGAACACTCACTCGACGATTCAAAATCTAATTCAGTTCTTACCATCTGTCTGAAGTTTTCTCTGATATATTTATGCCAGCACTGCTGTATCTGATCCTATGACTTCAGTCACCAGCCTGGGGCCAAGTCTGTGTTTTTTATAGGACTTCTTTGCTGCATCATGACTTTCTTAGAAATAAAGTCCCATAACTTTCTCATTTCTTTCTCTTTTTTTAAGATTTTATTTATTTATTTTGAGGGAGAGAGAGAGAGTGCATGCATGTGGGCGCATGAGAGCAAGTGAGCATTAGCGAAGGGAAGCAGCAGAGGCAGAGGAAGAAGCAGGCTCCCTGCTCAGGGCTCGATCCCAGGATGGTGGGATCATGACCTGAGCTGAAGGCGGAGGCTTAACCGACTGAACCACCCAGGTGCCCCAACTTTCTTATTTCTTAATCCTCATAGTTTAGTGAAGTATCAATCCCATAACAGGCCAAGTAGTTAAGTTAATATGATCTATACTTCCACGATACGCTTTCCCAGGCTAATTTTCAAAACTCTGCACTTGTCAAAGACAGGCGAAGTTGTAGATTGTTTATCGACTGGATTCTTATGGTCTTCAGTAGGGACTGTTACCACATCAAAATGAAGAATGTGAGCAAATGACTGCTCCTCAGGAAATGGAGCACTGAGGTCTTCTCTGGAAGCGTACTTCATGAAGACTAGCCCAGAGAATGAGTGTGAGCATTCTAGTTCTCTCCTAGTAAGGTAAATATTTAAATACCATTCACCATGGCATCGCTGAGCAGAGTTTCTCCACTACTAAGCTTGTGAATCATCTGCCTCCAGCAGTTGCTTTGATCAGAGGAGGTTTGGGAGGTCACAAAACCGACTTCATAGCAGGAAATCAGCATTAACTTCCACCAGCTCTTTCTAACCACAGGGCTCTGTGGGGCTCAGAAGTGCTCCCGGGACTGCCAGAAGACTCGGACAGACACAGTAATGCAATGAGAAAGCTGTGAAGGGTGAGAGCTACATTCTTTTAAAAAGTGGGGAAAGCTTCGGACTTACTAAAAGAAAGTAGACTTAAAAAATACATGAATATGGAACTTGTGCCAACCTGCCCAGGAGGGGCCATCAGGAGGCATGATGTGGTGTCCTTTGAGTTGACACTTATGTGACATAAAACGTGCTGTGGCCTGGAGGACAAAACACATGACCTTCCATGAAGCCCTCCTCATCTCAGGACCTGGGTTTCTTCACTGTGAAATGAAGCAAGGTGTAGGATCACCTTGCCCTCTTCCTTCTCAAATGTTCTCCTGAATTTGGTTACCGTCTGAATGATGATATCTAAATGTACATAATAATATCTAAATCTGGGCGCCTGGGTGGCTCAGTGGGTTAAAGCCTCTGCTTTCGGCTCAGGTCATGATCCCAGGGTCCTGGGATCGAGGCCCACATCGGGCTCTCTGCTCAGCAGGGAGCCTGCTTCCTCCTCTCCTCTCTCTCTGCCTGCCTCTCTGCCTACTTGTAATCTCTCTCTCTGTGTCAAATGAATAAATAAAAAAAAATCTTTAAAAAAAAAAAATAATAATATCTAAATCTAACATCTAAAAATATCTAACTATCCAAATCTCAGATTTTACCTGTTAGTTTTGGGGATAAAAGATAAAATTTCAACTCTTAGCAAGGTTTTAAAAGACTTATGTAATGTGTTTTTCTTGTTTAATTTAATGACAGAAATGAGAGGAAACATCTTAATCTTAGTGAGGGTCTACAGAATGTGAAGTCAGTCATTTATGAAGATAGAGTTATAATTCCAACTGTAGCCCTTCCCCCAGCTTGGCTGTGGTCTGCATCTCTCCACTCCAAGATGTGTGTTTGACTCACCTCTGAATGTAGCCCTCACTGTGTCTTGGGGTGCTTAGCAGATAAACAGTGAATTGCCCTGAGTTAAATGAAATCTACTTTGAAACACTCTTTCCTATCAGACACCCCTCCTGCATTTCAGATTGGCTGAAAATATGTTTACTGACATGAACTGGCTCTCAATCTGGACATGGGTTTGATGGCAAAAGATGAAGAGGGCTCTGCTTTCCCAGAAATACAGGGAAAAAGGAGCATTAGGAATGCCACACTTACATAATGTATCTTTCCAGGAATTGGTAGAACAAAATCAAAAACAGTTCTGTCAGACTCTGAAATCTGTGGTTTTCTACTATATAAAGGGGGATTTTTTTCAATAGTCACTGAAAGTCCAATGTTCTAGGTGAAAATAAAGTCAACAGAAGCAATTTGAAGATGCCCAACACTTGTGACCCTACAGATGAGCTCTCCATTAAAATGTAGAAGGACATTTGGCGATACCAAAAGATCAGAGGAATCATTGGAATCCCAAAGAACTTTCTCGGCTGTCCCTGATATGAGTAAAATGGGCCGCCCATCTCCTCTACACATGTTCTACTCTCCCAGAGGAGGAGAACAGATGGACGGCCTCCCTGGTAGCTATTTATCAGTAATGATGTCAGCATAATAAACTGTGGATTCTCTATTGCTTTTTTTGTAAGGGGTAAAGATCTTTGGGGGTAATGAGGAGGCTATTGGTGGAATGCAGGCAAAAGTTCTGCGTGAGGAACAGTCCTGGCTGTGATAAGCAAGTATGTGGTGTTGAGGGATAAGGACCCTAAACCCTGTTAGCACTGAAATTTGAGCTAGAACAATGGTTTCCAGCATTTTTAAAACCCTCAGTGCTCTTTTTCAAATAAAATGTTAGTGAAACACCAGCATATCAAACAGATACAAGCAAACCTGATTGAAACGAAGATGAGGAAAACCTGTGACTCTACCTCCTCATTTTTTCCCTCCCTCCAAGAAAGGCTCAAGGCATTTCCTTGGAAACCTAGGGCTTCCCACCACACAGGGTGAAAATCCCCGGCCCCAAAGACACAGCTCTAAAGTGACTGTTTTCCATATCAAGACCCAATTTCCTCTTGACTGTCATTATAAAATTAGAGATGCACTCTTTAGTAAACAAACAGACACCAATGTGGAAAAATATCATATTTAAGAATGGACCAAGCCTTTTCCACTTATTGAAAGAAGACAATGTGAAATGCTGCTCAAAACTTTTTTTTTTAAATCATTGCCAAGTACTCGGAGATATTTTATGGTGGCCAACAGTCTAAAGGTCTAAGGGAGACAAAACAGTGTCAGCTTGGTTGAAACATACACACAGGACAGAAGAGTCCCTTGACGTCCAGCCATCTCTCTGCCCAGCATTCAACAGGAGGGCAGCATAGAAAGCAATCTAGTAGAGTGTTGACAGAATTAATCAGGCTCCATTTTCCAGCTTCCTTTTGCTCCCTGGGCTAAGAAATTAGAAGGCTCTGGCCGAATCGGATACACTTTGAGATTTCCCTAGAAACACAGTTTTCCTGGGGAAATAAAGCTAATGAAAGTAGAGGTTAACTATATTTGATTTCCTCAAAGCCCACTGCCTGATTTTATGTGACCTGTCTGATTTCTTTTAGACCTTGAGTTCATGGCTCACTGACACCGCATTGCTCAGAGAAGACACAGGAAAAACACCTGTGAAAAAATCGAAAAGTCATAGTACGGACACTCTGCAGGTGGATGGCACTCATCGAAGCCCTTTCACAATGATTTCAATAAACAGTAATAAATATCTACCATTTATTAAATTTTATCTCTTATCCTTATCATGTTAAAGCAGTTAGAGATTATCCCTCAATCTTAAAAAACTAGAAACTGAGCTAGCCTGCTTTTCAAATTTCAGTTCTTCCCCCGGCATGAGGCAACATTAGACCTTCACCTTGACATGGGGATCTGGACCCAGCCAAGGCAAATTCTCTTCAAATAAGAGACTGAAGAAGTGTGTTGATCTTCAGAACTCAGAGCTGGCAGCCGTGGGATCCCTTCTCAGGGATGGAGAAACTGGCATATTTAAGCTTTGCAGGTACTGCGGGGGATGATGGTCATCCTAAGCATAGTTCACTTTAGGTCTTAGTTCTTCGGGCGGTGTTAAGGCTGGGTGAGACAGGAAAGGACCTGGAATCAGAGAAACTGGTAAGGAGAAAGTGGCTATAATAGTCCAGAAACTATGAGCGCTTGTGACTAAAGAGAAGAAGAAAGCAGATGCTGGAGATGGGGGTGGGGTGGAGCAGCAGGCTAGATATATTTCCCTCAGTGAGCTCCCAACTTAGCCATAGAGGTGAATGAGGAAGTGGCTCATGACCCTGTAGCATTAACTTGAGCTTCTAGGAGGTCAACAAAAGCACAAAGGAGAGTTCGCTAAGATGGTCTGGGGCTTAGGGGAGAAAAGTCAAGGAAGGCACTCTGCTCAAGGCAATGCCTGAGGAGAGTCTTGAAGAGAAATGGGAGGAACTGGCCAGGCAAGAGGGTGGAAGAGCATGGTTCAGGCCACGTATGCTGGCAGGGGGGTCCAAGGGGCTGCAAAAAGGAACTGAGGCAAAAGGAGATAGAAAGGCTGGGCAGAGCCTAGATCACAGGGTGCACACAAAGGTGCCTGTCTGTTATTCTAAAGGCAATCGGGAGGAACGGAGTCTTCCGTAATATTTTAGAGAGGCGGGGATCTAAGTTTCAGAGCAGGGTGACAGCTTGTCCAAGATGGCTGGTCTCCACTCTGGCCTAGTACGTGGTCCACACTCCTGCAGCATCAGCATCAACTCATCAGAAAGGCAGAATCTGAGGCCCAAACCCACTGATTCGGAAGCTGGTTTGAACAAGATCCTCAGGTGATGTGGTGGCCTCAAAGCTCGAGAAGATCTACCCTTGGGTACTGTGCACTTTCCAAACTGCCGTCAAGTATCTCTATACTGGGGCTCCTTGCAAGTCAAAGAGGCAAATGGATGGTGGGAAGGGACATGTGGTCTCTTTTAGGGGTGGCTGTGTCCATACCTTCCTTTATAGGCTCCCCCTGCACCAATCAAACAATTATCAGCTAGCCAGCAGGTGGATCCCCCCCCGCCCCGCCGCTCCAAGACTGGCCCACTCGTGGTACAATACACATTTGATTAATCACTGTTTCCAGAGGCACCTCATCAATCATCACCTCAGGAGAAAGGAGTCCTAGTAGAGGAGCACTGGGCACAGAGAAGGACCCAGGCTCCGGGTCTCCCGATAACACAGGCGCGTGCAGTTGGGATGAAGAAGGTCGGGGACTAAGGAGCATTAGGCATTCACCCTGGCTGCTCTGATTGGTAATTAAGTGACTCGTCTACTGGCGGACAGTCCTGCATGTTCCCCCAGGCATCTGTTAGTTCTTCGAAAACCGCTACTGACAAAATGAGGTTTGCCCTTGGTACACAGATAATGAGACTGAGCTTGACAGGTGTGGCGCGATTAGAAAATTTCTACATGAAGCTCATTCTGCTAGCCACTCCACAGTAAACAGACTCATTAGAACTTGCAGGTCCCTGGAGGCAAAGCATGTTTGACATTATTAATTGGCTTTTCTGTATAAGGAGTCAAATAGATGAAAAGGTTTATCAAGCTGAAATAATTAATTTTGCCTGAATTCGCTGACAGTTCATTTCTCCTGTAAAAGACCATTTTAAGGTCCTTTTTTTTTTTTCAAATTTCAAAGTTCAAAAGACATAATAGTGGCAAAAGTGAAGCTTTTTAGTAAATTATAATTAAAGGGAATTTAATTAACTTAGACCTGGGGAAGGGGAAAAAGGGAGCTGCTATCTGTGTCTATACAGAGGTCTAGATGGTTGAACATATCATGACTTAATAATGCATTAATTTTAATCTAATCAAAGTATAATAAAAGAGGTAATTATACATTTAAAAATTACCAGGCTCCAATAGTGGGATTTTTAAACACTTAATACTTACCCAGCTTCTCGTTAGCAAAGTTATAATTGTTGTTCTCAGATTCTGCTTATTTAAAGATGGGGGATTACAGGCAAGAGGTTAATTGAATAAATCATTGTAAGAACCCGTGTTGAAACTGTGGTGAACTACAAAGTTTCCATTCCGTGCCGGCAAAAGATTTTTCTCCCCTTTTTTCTCTGTCTTTCTGTGTCTCTAAAAATAGCAAATTATTTCCAGCATTCCTTTATGTGTACTCCTGAATGCTCCCACGCCCACTGTTTGCCCCAGAAAGCCAAATTTCAGTTCATATGAGATTCTGCAAAGTTTTTCCTCATCTTTCAGAATCTCCCATTTTCATCTCCGATGAGGCATGTTGTACCTCTCTGAGACATTCCAGTCTAAAATGATGGATGGTAAGGTGAATGGTATTTCCCTCTTTGATGAGATAGAGTGCTTGGTAAAAGGAGCCATGATCTCGCTAAGCGGTCATAAAACAATAGGATTTTGCTTTCCTTAAAGGCCAGTGTTTCTGGACATTTTATGGATCATTTTATTGATTAAAGACTGAGTTCTTAGAAATGTCTTTAAGGATATAGCTGTTTTGCAGCAAAGAAGCATCTTGCCATAAAAGCCAACCGTCATTCGAAGATGATCCAATGTTTCCCAACTCTCTCTGACCCAGATAAAATAAAATCTGGCGAGGGAGGAGGAGGACTGGGTAGAGGAATTATGGAGAATGGTACCATGTCTTGGACCATTTCAGGTCTTCACTTCCTTCCCTCACAGGCTGGGCTCAGGCGGCCTGAACACACTCACCCAGGCTCTCCCATCCCTGCCTCACTGCATGACTGGCCTCCTGAAACCCTCCTGAAACCCTACGTCCATAGAAGAGCTGGGGCATTTATGGAGTCGCCCTGTTTATTCCCCACCTTCAACTAGAGGCAAGACATTGGTTACCGGAGACTCATTTTTCTCAACTCCTTCAAAGAGGGTCTTGGGGGAAAAAATGACCTCATTCAAGTGAAAATTCATGCAGAAAAATTCACACCCTATTGCATTCTTTTGAAAAACACAAGGGCACTTCTGCTCTTTGCCCATACACTCTTGGGGATACCTTTCTGGGTGAGGAAGGAGAGAGGCAGGGCACAGATGGTAGCCACTCGACACACACCACCTCAATTCTCAGAACAACTGACTGGGATTGTCCCCATATTAAAGATGAGAAAATGGAGGTTTCGAGAGAGGAAGTTACCTCAGGTCATGCATTTCAGAAGCAGAGCTGGTCCGCCAGACCTCCAAGCCCATGTCATTTCCATTAGGTAAAGGGATCCCACAAAGTAACAGACATCAAATCCCCAAACTGTAAACACTTGTAACATTTACCAGAGAGTTAACATTTGGGGTAAGAAATGTCATAACCCAAAAAGCAAATATCCACTTTCTTGTGTGGTAGAATACTCAAAAAGATGTATTAAAGTGAAACAAAAAAAAAAACCTAAGTTGAGATTTTTCCCACACTCACAAACTTACTGTTCATCCTATTTCCCACTCCTGCTTCCTTATATTAGTTCTTTAATTAACCATATATTAATGACCAGGGGCCATTACGGTTAAATAAAGTGTAAGACGCGACCAGAGTGGGCAGGGGGAGGAGGTTCTATGTGCCAAGATTCAGGGTTTGTGCTATCATCGCTCACCAGCATGTTTTCTCCCCAAGTCAATACGTTGTTCCATTTCAAACATGCTTAAAGAAAACACGAATTGATTTATTTTCAATTCTGAACTACTTATCAAACGGTAATGATCACTGCCTGGTAAAACACAGGCTGAAAATTTGCCATGCAATGCTTAGTCATTCTGTTGATGGAACTCGTAATTCTCCCTTATACCTCTCCTTCTGTTATTCTACACTCTGTGTGTGTGCGTGTGTGTGTGTGTGCGTGCGTGTGTGTGTCTTTATTTCTTTCTATAATTCTGCTTGATAAGACTTAGCAACCCAGAAAGGGTCTGTGTTAGTGTGGTCAGTTTCCAAAGACTCTAGAGAAAGCCCACGTCTACCCAGCACCTCCCTTTCATTCATTAACCCACCAGGGGCCAAGACTAATTAGATCAGTCTGCTCATTTTGAGCTGATAATTGATTTAAATAGGTTGCTCATTTAAAATAGAAGAAAAGCCTGCTAAACATTTGGTGCTCTGATTTTTTTTTCTTCTTTCCCTGCAACTTTCAATTGCTTGTGCAATGTAGCATAAAATGTAGCGATCTCTCTTTTCTTTTTGCTCTCTTTTTTTAAAGGGGCCATAAAATTAATTACAATAAGTAGGCAATGGGCAGGGGCAGGGGGTTAACTGATGGCTCTAATGAGCAGCCGAGCTTTGGGAAAGCTGGACCACTCACGCTGTTTGTTGGCTGTATGGGGGCCTGGCTTCCAAGAAGCTCACAGCCTCAACCAGTCCTACGTACTAATTCTGTCTTCATGGCAACCAAAGTCTCTTTGCTAAGCTTCAAACAAAAGGAGCCTTCCTTTCCGAAGGTGGGGACATTCTGGGATTGTTTCCTTACCATTAAGCAAGAAAAGACTTTCAAGAAGGCTGGCCCTTCAGTGATACCCACACCCCCCTTCACCCTGCCCCTGGTTTTTACACAATTTGTGGGCAGGAAAGTTAAGGAGAAACTTGGTCCCGCTCTGTATTCTAAAGTCCTTCCCTTCTCAAAGGGTCTTTCATGACCCGTCCTGAACCCTCTTGATTTATTTCAAGTGTGGATCAAAAAAGTTTAGACTAGGCTTCTCTTTCAAAACTAAATCGTCCTGCTGGTTTATACTGTTCGCCTGACTGTATCCCTTTGACACAATGAAAAGAGCTTTTGTCTGTAGCGTAGAAGGCAAGAGGTGGAAGCAACACTTGTAATTTGTGCTGTTAAAAAAAAAGAAATTGCGGTGTTTCCTATCCCTGGTAAAAGGGAGGTAGAGGAGGTTCTGCAAGAGGAGCTTAATCCTTAAAGGTAAATAAAATGATTGGAAATAGAAAAGTTACCCTGCAAAGGGCACATGCTATATTTCAGATGTTCCAAAGTTCCATTTCTAACAAGTAACGTGATCCCCATGAGAAGCACATGCCCTTTGGAGTCAGACAGACGAACCTGGGGGTCTGCCCTGATTCGGTCACTTACGAGCTCCTGTAAGTCCCTTGTTTTCCCTAAACTCAGTCCCTTCACTGGCAAAATGCAAAATGGACACAGTAAAATCCATTTGGAGGCACGGCATAAGGGTTGGAGATAATGTCGGGGCGTACCACAGGACCTAGCTTTGAGAAGCATTCAAGAAATACTATTTATACTATATGGCAAACTGGTTTCCTAACAACCGCAAAGGGTCACTGGTCCCTATTTTATGGTCTGAGGCTGGGCAGTTAGGGAGAAAGTAATGAGTGTGTTGCACACAGGGCCGGCTTTGAGGGTGTGCAACGCGTACAGTGGCACAGGGCCTCGCACTTAGAAAGGCCCCACTGTTGCCGTCTCAAAATCCTTAATGTTTTGAACTGGGGGCCCTGCATTTTCATGTTGCACCGGGTCCCGCCCATGAAGTGGCCCATCTGACGGCACCCCCCCCCACACACACACACACCGTGAATGCTCTCAGGCCGTCCTTCGTATCTTGAACAGCCTACCCCGAGGAGCTTCTGTCCATGTTGGTGGCACAATGCTTTCACCCTTATGAATCACATTCTTTCTGCCTCTTCCACAAATTAGAACCAGAGGTGTAGCCTCTCCGCTCCTGTGGGCCCAGGGCCCGACTGCCAATGAAAAACTATTCAAGAGCACATGCTAGTGGCCAAAGGTCAGAATGGCACCTTGGCCGTCAGCGCAGCCCACTGAGTGGCCTCTGGAGCAGATGATGGAGTCCCCAGGCTAGGAGAGGACCACCAGCCTGGAGCAGCCCTTTGTTAATTCAGCATTCACATGGCGGATCACTTTCACCATTAATGACATAGGAATTTAGTCTCAGGTAATTTTTTTCAAAGCAACCAGTTGTGAAATATATTGAGAAAATACTGCCAATTTCCAATCCTAATGACAGAGACACTGAGGTAAATAAGATGAATATTTATGGATACCTGATTGCCTAAATGAGTTCCCTAAGGTATGAATAATTGAATGGGCATATGCTAATTAATTGGGAAAAGCCAGTAGGTAACTCCTTTTTATTTACGTTAGCCGCATTTTAGTTCATTTCTTGGAACTATTACAGTTCCCAGTTATTTCCTATGCTTCAGTAAAGTTGAGCTTCATTGAGAGAATTTTTAATAGACATCATGGTTCTTATTTTCAATAAATGTATAAACCTAGGTAGAATATGTAATGATGATTCTTAGAACACAGGTACTCAGTTTGCCCTATAAAAACTGTCACTCCAGGGCTCCTGGGTGGCTCAGTCAGTTAAGCAGCCCACTCTGGGTTTCTGCTCATGTCATGATCTCAGGGTTGTGAGATAGAGCACACGCTGGGCTTCACACTCAGCATAGAGTCTGCTTGAGACTCTTTCTCCCTCTCCCTCTGCTCCACCCCTTTACAGGCATATTCTCTCTCTCAAATAATAAATAAAATCTTAAAAAAAAATACCTGTCATCATTGCTGCCTACTACTGGCTAGTCTTTTATGTATGCCTCCTATATTTAATCCTTACACCAACCTTATGGGGGCAGATACCACACAATTATCTCCATTATCTCTATTTTACAGATGAGGAAACTAAGACAACACTTAAGCAAGTTTGTCATGGTCATGTGCCTATAAGTATTGGAACACAGATTCAAATTTGGTGTGCATCAAGTGACAGGTCTTTCCAGAAATGGAACCCAATCTTTTATCTGGAACAGAATGCTTAGAAAACACAATCCCTTCCTTATCATGTGGCAAACATGTTCCACCAGAACGTCGACCTAGTGTCTGCCAGCATTCTCTAATAAACACAGAAGTCAAACCCAGTCAAGGCAGCTATTATTTTTAGAGTCTATGCTTTTCAAATAGATTTGATATTTTTAGAACAATTTTAGGTTTATAGAAAAAATTGCACAGAAAGTACAGGGTTCTCATATTCTCCCTCTTTTCCCCACCAAGTTTCTCCTATTATTAACACATTGCATTCCTGTGTTAAATTCATTATAATCAGTGAACCACTATTGATACATTGGCATTAAGTCCATAGGTTAGAATTCACTCTTTGCCTTGGACATTCTATGGGATTTGACAAATGTGCATCCTGTAACCACCATTACGGTGTCATTCAGAATAGATTGACTGCTTTCAAAATGCCCTGATCTCCACCTACTCATTCCTCCACCCACATTCCCTCCTGCTCCCCTGAACCCCTGAACAACCGATTTTTTGCTATCTACTTTTGCCTTTTTTAGAATATCATATAGCTGAAATCACAGAGTATACAGCCTCTTCCTTCATTTAGCAAAATGCATTTAAGGTTCTCCATGTTTTTCATGCCTTGACAGCTCATTTTTTATAACTCAATAATATTTCATTGTATGGATACCACAGATTATTTATCTCTTCACCTAATCAAAGGACAACTTGGTTGCTTCCAAGTTGGAGCAATTTTGAATAAAGTGCTATAAACATTCATATGTAGGCATTTGTGTGGAGATAGGTTTTCACCTCATTTGAGTGAATACCTAATAGCATGATTGCCTATCATGTGGTAAAGCTATGTTTAATTTTGTGAAAAGCTATGAATCTGCCTTCCAAAGTGGTTGTACCATTTTGCATTCCCACCAACAATGAATGAGAGTTCCTGTTTCTCCTCATCGCATCCAGCATTTCACGTTGCCAGCACTTTGAATTTTAGCCATTCTAATAGGTGTGTAGTGGTGCCACATTGTTGTTTTCACTGATCATTTATTCTTGTTCAAGTATAAGTAAATAGAAATATCCAAAATGGAATGTGCCCATCCCATCATGTAGACAAATCATGCACTGGAATCTCTAAAGAAAAACTGGCAACCACTATTTTGTATTCATTCATTGTATAAAACTTGCCAGCCACTTGAGTGAACCACCTTGCAGGTGGGGCTGCCAGCCCCAGTCAGACCTTCAGATGACAGCAGCCCCAGTTGATATCAAACCGTAAACTCATGATAGACCCCAAATCTGAACAACCCAACCATGATGCTTCTGAACTTCTAAAACTGTGAGAAATAATAAATGATTATTTTTGTTTTAAGTTATTAGCCCAGATGTTTTGTCGGACATACAAAGGATCTGAGCTCAAGGGATCCGGGTCACTCAGCAGAAGGCTGTTGGGTGGAGCACTTCAGATATGTGGAACTTGGACCCCAGAGCCAAATGGTGACATTAAGTGTGTCCTAAAGAGTTTGGATGAAACCCTTCAGGTCAAAACTCACATCTCAGCACAACATTAACACTCAAAAAATGCCTGAACAAAGAAATAACTGCCTAATTAATGTAAAGCAAACTGGAAAATACTCTGTTGTCCAAATACTCCTTGGAACATGGCAGGTTATCGAGTTAGTGAAGAGAGGAAAGGAAGGGAAGTAAGATAAGAAATAGAACACTCCTAGGAGCATTTTAGTTTTAACGATCAAGTATTTCTCTAAGTTTATATTCTTTAGAAGATGCTAATAATAATGAAGCCATTCAATTATGCCAAAGAGCAAACGTGTCTACAGTAGGGAGGAAGCATGGCTAATCGAGGATGTCAGGATGAACTAGATGCATCTGTTGGGCATAGAATACAGGTTGTAGTGTTATTACTTACCCTTGTGGGAAAAAGACAAATTCCAAAAAACTTTCACCAGCATGAGGGGACCAGGACCTAACACAGGCTTGACATAAACACTTTCTACTAGGTGTGAGCAGAAGGATATTAAATGAAATCCCTCATTAATGTGATAAAAACAATGACAACGATAATATTAGTTAACATTTATTTAATATTTACTTTGTAGACAAGCACTGTCAATCCCTTTATAAGTATAAAGTCATGTTATCCATTTAATTAACTTAATAACCCAAACATCTGTCCATTTACTAAGATAGATTCCTTTATTTGAGGGCTGATTTCATTTCAGTGTCTAAGAATACTGCTCTTAACGGAAGAGGGCTCCCCTAATTACCACCATCCACATGCCCACCATGTGGTCAGAGCTGGGCTTCGTGTCTTACACAGTAGCATCATTGTGTGTCATTGTGTAGGTTATGCAGATATACAGATGGACCCAACTCCACATATCAGCATATCTCATTCTGCCAAAAACCCATGTCAGGGTTATTATCTTTAGTTTACAGAATAGTAAACCTTGAGTCAGAAAGGTAAAATCACTTAATATGGTCTCATAACATAAATGGTAGAAATAGAATTTAAAACCCCAAATTTTGATTCCCCAAAATGTATGTATGCCCTTTCCTCTCTATCCTGCAGATTTAACAAGAAAAAGACATGCTATATAGGGGTCTCATTTTAAACAGGGGCTAGTTTTTTGTGGTCAGCCACACAGATGAACATGTTTTTGTCTAAACTGTTCAGGAAAATAAGCTAGTTTCCTCAGATAAATAACGTGGCAATGCTACATAACTATCCTCTTTCCCACCCCCCCAAAACTCTTAGTGACCAAACAACAACCAGTTTTGTCTGCTTACAATTATTCAGTTTGGTCAGGGCTCAGGGGAAGGCTAATGCGTGGTGTTAGCTGTGCTCAGCTGGGTGGCTCTTTGCACACACAATGTAGACCTATCATGCATTTAGCTGAGGCTCAGGCGGGGAGCCTTATGCTACTGTATGTAGCCTGTGTCTCCATGTGGTCTATCAAAATTCAGTGACCTAACCTAAGTTTCTTTACATGACAGCTGAATTAGAGGTTGAAAGTGGAAGATAGAAGATCTTTTAAAGCCTTGGCTTAGTAGTTCAAGAGCACCATTTTAACTGCATTCCATTATTTACAAGTTGCAAGACCATCTCAGATCAAGGGAAGGGGAAATGCACTTAACCTCTAGATGGAAGGATGAGTATGTATCTGCAAGAAAGAACATATGTTTTTCTGGCAGGGGGGTGGGGTGATTGGCCATCTTGGAAAATTATCTACCATAGCATATCCTCTGACAATGAACTTTCATGTGTCTCCCACATGCAAAACACATGTACTCCTCCTTCAAGCATCACGTTTCATTATGGCAGCAGCTCCAAGTTTAAATCTCATCATTTGAATCAGGTCTGGATGTGTATGAGGCTCCTTGTTACAATACTCTTGATTTGGAGATTGGTAAATGAATAAGGTGTTATTTGCTCTCAATTGTCCAGCATACAATGGTAAGACATGGGTTGAACAACTGTACTAGATACTCTCATTTAAAATGTAGAGGGCGCCTGGGTGGCTCAGTGGGTTAAAGCCTCTGCCTTTGGCTCAGGTCATGATCTCAGCGTCCTGGGATCGAGGCCTGCAACGGGCTCTCTGCTCAGCAGGGAGCCTGCTTCCTCTTCTCTCTCTCTGCCTGCCTCTCTGCCTACTTGTGATCTGATCTCTCTCTGTGTCAAATAAATAAATAAAATCTTTAAAAATAAAATAAAATAAAATGTAGAAAATGGATTGTTGTCAGCAACATGGTAAATTAGGAAGTTTCAAGCCCTTGTTTCCCCCCAAAAGAAACATAAGACAACAGACAAACAAACAAACAAAAAACAGAAACTGGCTGACCTAACCTTATAGAAACTCTGGAATATAGTTAAAAAAAATCTACAGCAACCAAGCAAATGCCCAGTAAAGAACAATCCGCATTGAAGATGATAGGAAAATTTTGTGGTGCTTTTACTAAAACTTTCCCCATGCCTTCTCTGCATGGCATGGTCTTGGTCAGAAAGAGACAGTAGCATAGTTCACAACGTCCTCTCTTGGCCTTGAGGGAGCGGAGTCTTCACTGGAGGGAGCAGAGTCTCACAATGTCATAACCTGTCTAGGGGATGCCTGAAGAACTGGTCTGTGTCTTGCCAGATCTGGTCTTACTCAGATCTTGGGTTGGAAAGTTCGGTGGCCACTGCTTGTGAAAGTTGCAGAGGGACTATAGACCCACATAAACCTAGGTGAAAGATTATGGGTGGAGACATGCAGTAGACC
The DNA here is from genome assembly GCA_002007465.1 of Ailurus styani. Taxonomy (NCBI): domain Eukaryota; kingdom Metazoa; phylum Chordata; class Mammalia; order Carnivora; family Ailuridae; genus Ailurus; species Ailurus styani. The sequence continues at coordinate 1,445,291 of LNAC01000094.1, read as the reverse complement.
ATGTTTGACCCCAAGGAGAATCTGGGTGAGAATTTTTGGAAAATTAAGACATTCAAAAGAGGTGTTTATAGTGGAAAATGAGAAAACCAAGTGTAAGCCCAGGCAAGACACAGGCTCAGAAAAGACCTGAAAAGACCCTAAGATTTCACCTCAGGCTGATTCTTAGGCTCAGAATATGCCCAGCTACTCAGTGAATGACTAAATAGGTACAAAACCAATCTGTAAGAGCTGTGAGAAGGGGCTGGGTTTTTTGTTTTTGTTTTTTACAAAATACCTAATTTTCAACAAAAAGTCACAAGGTATACAATAAAATGGCAAATCATGGTCCATTAAAAAAATTAATTGGTAAAAATCATCCTTGATGAAGCACAGACATCAAACTTTCTGAACAAATACAGTAAAACAGCTCTCTTATATATACTTAAAGAGCTAAAGCAAACACAAACTAAAAGAAATCAGTGAAACAGTATATGAACAAAATAAGAATATCAATAGAGAGATAGATTATTAAAAGAAATAAGATTCTGGAACTGGAAAAAAAGGAATAACTGAATTACAATAATCACTAGCAGGGCTCAACAGCATTGGAGCAGGTGGTTGAAATTATAAGTGACCATAAGGCAGGAAAATAGAAATAATCAAGTCTGAGGGACAGAAAGAAAAAAGAATGAGGAAAAGTGAGCAGACTCAGAGACATGTGAGACACCATGAAGCAGCACAACATATGCATTACAAGAGGTGCAGAAGAAGGGGGGGGTGCAGAGAGATTATTTGAAGAACTAATGGTCCCAAACTTGTTAAGTTTGATCAAATACATGAATCTCCAAACCCAAAAATCTCAAAAAACTCTAAGCAGGATACATTTCAAAAAGATCCACGATGTAATACATTATCATCAAGGTGTCAAAAGAGAAAGAGAATCTTGAAAACAGCAAGAGAAAAGTAACTTGTTGGGTATGAGAGGTCCTCAGTAATATTAGTGGCTAATTTATCAGAAGAAACCTTGCAGGCCAGAAGGTAGTAGGATGACCTAGTAAAATTGATGAGAGGAGAGGGGGGGAAAAAAGCTCTCAGCCAAAAATTCTATATTTAGCAAAACTATCCTTCAAAAAATGAGGGAAAAAATTAAGACGTTCCCAGGAAAAAAACAAAAAACAAAAAAACTGAGAGAGCTTATTAACATTCAAACTGCCCAATAAAAAGCGCTAAAGAGGGACACCTGGGTGGCGCAGTTGGTTAAGCATCTGCCTTCGGCTCAGGTCATGATCCCAGGGTCCTGGAATCGAGTCCCACATTCGGCCCCTTGCTCAGCAGGGAGCCTGCTTCTCTCTCTGCCTGTGCCTGCCACTCTGCCAGCTTGTGTTCTCTCCCTCTCTCTCTGACAAATAAATAAATAAAATCTTTATTTAAAAAGTGCTAAAGAGGTCCTCCAGGCTGAAATAAAAGGACCCTAGGCACTATCTTGACATCATGAAGTTATAAAGGTCTTTGGTCAAGGCAAATACATGGTCTTATATAAAAACTGGTTTTATTTTAATTTTGGTTTGTAACTCCACTTTTGTGTATACTCTTCAGAATTTAAAAAACAAATGCAAAAAATTATAAATCTATGTTAGTGGATATATAATGCATAAAGATGTAATTTGTGACATCGATAATATAAGTGGAAGGGAAAGAAGCTGTATAAAAGAAGAGGTTTTATATGCAATTGAAGTTAAGTTGGTACAATTCAAATCATACTGTTAAAACTTTAGAATGTTATAGGTAACTGCCATGATAACCACCAAAAAAAAATTATAGAATATACACAAAGGGAACTGAGAAAAGAACCAAAATGTGATGCTACAAAAAAATCAACAAAACACAAAAGAAAGCAGTAGTTGAAGAAAGAAGGACAAAAAAAAACTGTGTAACATACAGAAAACAAATATCAAAATAGCAAAAGTAAGTCTTTACCAGTAATCACTTTAAAAACAAATGTATTAAATTCTCCAACTAAACAGCATCAATTGGCAGCATGGATTTTTTTTAATGATCGAAATATACACTGTCTACAAGGGACTCACACCCAATATAAAGACAAAAATAAGTTGAAAGTGAAATGATTGAAAAGGATATTCTGAGCATACAGTACGCAAAAGAGAGTTGAGGTGACTAAACTTACATTAGGTGAAATAAACTTTAAGTCAAAAACTGTTAAATGAACAAAGGAGAACATTAAATATTGAGAAAAGAATCAATATGAGAACATTAAATATTGATAAAAGAGTCAATACAGCAAGAAAATATAATAACTATAAACATATATGTGCCAAACTTTTGAGCTCTAAAATATATGAAGCAAACACTGGCAAAATGGAAGGGAAAAATACAGAGGTCTACGATAATAGTTGAAGACTTCAATACCCTACTTCCAATTGGATAGAACAACCAGAAAGAAGATCCATTAAAAAAATAGATGGGTTATGGACATTGGGGAGGGTTTGTGCTTTGGTGAATGCTGTGAAAGATGTAAGCCTGATGTTTCACAGACCTGTACCCCTGGGGCAAAGAATAAAAAATAAATAAATAAATAAATAAATAAATAAACAGATAGATAAATAAATAAATACATAAATAAAACATTGTTTCCTACCACCAAAAAAAAAAAATAGAGAATTTGAGAACACTAGAAGTCAACTGAACCCAATAGAGACATACAGAACACTCCACCTAAAAACAGCAGAATACACATTTCTCTCAAGTTTACATGGAATTTTGTCCAGGATAGAGAGGCCACAAAGAAGTCTTATACATTTTATTAGGCTTATTTATACAAAGTATCTTTTCTAATCACAATGGAATGAAACTAGAAATCAGTAAGAGAAGAAAAATTGAAAAATTTACAAATATGTGGAAACTAAACAGCACACTCTTAAATAACCACTGGGTCAAATTAGGAAATACCTTGAGGCAGATGAAAACAAAAATAAAACACACCAAAACTTAACAGATGTAACCATGCAGTGCTGCGAGGGAAATTTATAGTTGTGAATGCTCACATTAAAAGTAAAGAAAGATCTCAAATTAACTTTACTCATTAAGAGACTAGAAAAAGAAGTGCAGGCTAAATCCAAAGCTAGCAGAAAGAGGAAACAATAATAAAGATCAGAGTAGAGATGCATAAAATAGAGAATAGGAAAAAAAATAGAAGAAAATCAACAAAACCAACCATTGGTTCTTTGAAAGGTCACCAAAATGACAAACCTTCAGCTAGATCATGGAAGAACATAAAAAGAAGTTACAAATGACTAAAATCAGAAATGAAGGTGGGAATATTACTATCAATGTTGCAGAAATAAAAGGGTTATAAAGGACATAGTCATAACAACTATGAACAATGGTTAGTAAACAAATTGGATAAGCAAGATGAAATGAACAACTTCTTAAATATATACAACCTACCAAGACTGATTTGTGAAAAGATAGAAAATCTGATTGATCTATCATTGAATCAGTAATCAAAATTCAAATGACCAAAATCAGTAAGTAATCAAACTTCACTGGTGAATCTACCAAACATGTAAAAGAAGAATTAACACCAATCCGTCTCAAACTCTTCCCCAAAATGAGGAGGAGAGAACACTTCCAAACTCATTTTATGAGGCCAGCATTACCCTGGTACCAAAATCAGACAAAAAAAAAAACTCCAACAAAGGAAACTGTATACTAATAACCCTTATGAATATTGATGGAAAATCCTCAAAAAAATACTGGCAAACCAAATTTAGCAGTATATTAAAAGGTTGATACACCATAACCAAAGTGTGATTTATTCCTGAATTTCAAGAATGGTTCAATCTACAAAAGTCAACTAATGTAATACACCACATTAACAGAATAAATGGGGGCATGATTATCTCAATCAACGCAGAAAAAGTATTTAACAAAATTAAATACTTTTCACAATCAAAACACTCAACAAACTAAAAATAGAAGAAAACTATCTGAACATAATAAAGGCTATATATGAAAAACCCTCAGTAACCATTATACTCATTGGTGAAAAACTGAAAGTTTTCCCTCTAATATCAGATAAGCACAGATATGCCCATATTCAACACTTTTAAAAAAGATTTATTTATATTATTTTTAGAGAGAGAGAGAGTGAGAGAGAGCACATGAGTGGTGGGAGGCAAGAGGGAGAGAATCTTTCAACCAGACTCCCTGCTGAGCACAGAGCCCATTTTGGTGCTTGATCCCCCCATGCATGAGATCATGACATGAGCCAAAACCATGAGCCAGACTTTCAACTGACTGAGCCCCCAAGTGGCCCTCAACACTTCATTAAACATAGTATTGGAAGGTATAGCCAGAGTAATTAGACCAAAGAAAGAAACAGAAGTCATCCAAATTGGAAAGAAAGAATCAAAATTATCTCTTTTTGCAGATGTCGTGATATATAGAAAACTCAAAGTTTCCACCAAAAGAGTTAGAATTAATAAATGGATTCTTCAAAATTTCGGAATACAAAATTAATACACAAAATTAGTTATGTTTCTATACACTAATAATGAACAATTTGAGAACTGAGAAACTAATTCCATTTACAATAGCATTAAAAAAATATTTATAGCCTGGGTGGCTCAGTGGGTTAAAGCCTCTGCCTTCGGTTCAGGTCATGATCTCAGGGTCCTGGGATCAAGTCCTGCATCAGGCTCTCTGCTCAGCAGGGAGCCTGCTTCCTTCTCTCTCTGCCTGCCTCTCTGCCTACTTGTGATCTCTCTCTCTGTGTCAAATAAATAAATAAAATCTTTAAAAAAATACTTATAAATGACCTTAACTAAGAAGACAAGAGAACTGTACACTGAAAACTATAAAATGCTGTTGGAAGAAATTAAAGATCTAAATAAATGGAAAAAAAGATCCCATGTTCATGGATTAGAAGACTTAACAGTTTTAAGATGACAAACTACCAAAGCAATCTATAGATTTAATGTAGTCCTTGTCAAAGATTATGACAATTTGTGTCATATAGTAATAGAAAACCCATCCTAAAATCCCTCTGGAACCCAAGGGGTGCTGAATAACCAAAACAATCTTGAAAAAGTAGAACAGAGTTGGAGAATTCACATTTCCTTATTTCAAAACATAGTTCTAAACTACAATAATAATGATATAAAAACAGTCTAATACTGGTGTAAAGACAGACATGAGGACCAATGGAATAGAATAGAGAGCCAAGGAATAAATCTTCACATAAATAGTCAAATAATTTTTTATTTATTTTTCATTTATCTTTATTTTTTCCAGATTTCTTGAGGTAAAATTGACCAAAAATCTTGTGTATACTTAAGAAGTCTGATGTGATGATATGATATAAATATACATTGTAAAATGATTACCACAATCCATCTAACTAATGCATTCATTACTTCACATTGTTACTTTTTTTATCCTTTGGTAGCAAGAACACTTTAGATCTCCTCTCTTGGCAAACTTAAAGTATACAATACCATATTATAAAAACACAGTCCCCATGCTGGGTATTAGATCCCCAGAAAGTATTCCGTATTCATATTTTAACTGAAATTTTTTTTAAGAAAGAGAGACCATGCTTCTGTGAGCCAAGGGGGGTGGGGGGCAGAGGGAGAGGGAGAGAAGAAGTCTTAAGCAGGCTCCTCACTCAGCATGGAGCCAGACACAGAGTTTGATCTCACAACCCTGAGATCATGACCTGAGCTGAAATCAAGAGCTGGACACTTAACCAACAGAGCCACCCAGATGCCCCTCTGTAACTGAAATTTTTAATCCTTTGACTAACATCTTCCTATTTTCACTAATACAATCCTCTTAAAAATTCTGTGGGTTTTCTATTATTGGGTTGATTCTATGCCTCAAAGCCACATCTGTAATTCATTCCGAGACATATCGCTTCTGAGAGACACTGTCTTAAGATTTTTAGAGGCTCTTTTGTTTAGTTGAACGGGTCTACAAGCACCACTTTAAATCTTTCAAAACAATGAGTCTTTCAGCTACACTATTGATTTAATTTTGACCCAAAGCATGCTTTTACTGGAAGTACTCTAGACTTGTTCTTTTTCCATGAGGCCATCTCTTCCTTTGAAAATATTTTGTCAGCTGGAGAAAATGTTCTAAGTCTTCCGTATTTCTTCTAAATTATGCTTGAAAACCAAACAGTTCATTTTTAACTCAATTTTCTCTTGCAACCTTTTATTATGTTTCTAAAAGAAGCTATTGGTATTTTCAACAGTCTGCCTGGAAATACTCTTAGCTGCATCCACAAGTTTACCTGATAATTCTTCTTTTTCCAAGTTACCCCAGGTGGCAGTTCTGTTCATAGTTGTGCCCTTACATGAAATTGTCCCCTCTCCCCCAGCCTTTAATAGCAATGCTATTAAATGAATGAATGGTCACCATTTTCTAGCCTTCCTGAAGAGCCTTTTAATACTTTTCCACCATATTCTTGATGCCCTGACAGCCTCCTCTTGGTATCTTGTCCCACATGTTGAAGTTTCTGTGATGGTAATAACCCCTTTTAGTTATCTACTGTTGCATAAGAAAGCACCTTCAAAAAACTTGTATCTTAAAATGATGATTTATTACTGCTTATAATTCTGCAGGTTGTCTGGGCTCATCTGAGTGGTTCTGCTCCATGTTGTGTTAGCAGAGATTACTTAAGCAGCCACATTCAGCTAGGGCTAGAACGTCCAATAAGGCCACTCTCATTTTTCTGACATTTGATACTGGTGATCATTCAGGGGCCTCATTCTTCCCCCATATGGACTCTCTCCTCCTATAGTCTAGACTAGCTTCATTATGGAGTGTTGCCTACGTTCCAGGTGCGTAAGAGTTGAAGCAGCCAGATCTTTTCAACGCTAGGCCTGGAATCAGCACTTTTGCTATATTCTCCCTTTCCAAGTTATTCACAAGGCCAGTTCAGTTTCAGTGAAAGGGTAGACCACAACCTAATGAAAACAATCACTTCTATTATCTCAACTATCAGATGCACCTCTATTTATACACAACTGTGACGCCGTCTGATTTTTTTTATCAGTTAGTGGTAGTTATTTTGTAAGCTTATTAAAAGAGCTCTTTTAGATATATTTACCCAGATTTTTATCAACTATCACTGTGGTGCATACAGAAAAAAATAAAAGTGGAATCCAAAGTGAAATAAAAGTGAATTCCAAGTTGTCTTCATATTCAGAATCTAACTTGAGACATTTGAGACATAACTCTAACATTTGTGTTTATCTACACAATACCATTATGTGCATCTGCTGAGGCAGCATGTCTTAAAGAGTGCTCCACTATTATGTTTAGAATATTAGTCCAAGCTGCTAACATGCATTCTTCAAGTTTTCTTGTGGAGTTTTTCTTGATTGAATAAGAAGCAACTTCAATCATTTACATCAGCCCCATTTTGCTTTGAATTTCCTTCTGAGACTTGGCAATTCCTCTTGCCTTGGGTTGCATTGCTTAGCTTATGATAGACATTCATTTTGCACATATCTCCAGGAAACAGTTTCATCTACCTGTGGGTCGTTTCTCTTCTGAGACTCCATAAAGTACTTGGGCTTCATTTTGCAAGATGTGGAACTGTGGCCATTTGCCCATGATGAGTATTCACTTTTTGTCCGACTATTTTGTTTTTATGCCTTCTGTCTTCACTATAACTTTTTGTGTCCAATATCAAATGATATTGTTATTTTTTAATATGTCTAAATAATACTTAAACTCAATAAGTCTAGTTCCAACAATGCACACAACTCAACTGAAGAGATGATAGTGATGAATAGTGATAACCAAGTTCATACTTGTGCAGTTAAAAGCAACTATGGCCTGAAGGCTACCTGGCGGATAGTGTTAAATGCCATAGATTGCAACGTGCATCTCAATTTTGGGGGTGTCTAAATGTAGAAAAGAGTATATTTATGGTATTTTGTGTGTTTCTTCTCGGTATTCAGTGATGTGCTAGGGGCTATCTAATAAATATATTTAAAAGTTTAAAACATAGTGCTTATCTCAAGAGATTTAACATAAAGAATTGCCCAAATGAAATAGACAACCATGTCAAATAGCACAGAATAAATTTAAAAATAAGTAGCTGAATAAATAAGGGCTCTAGAAATAGCAGGGCATGTTAGAGCTTAAAAGGATGTGAATAGTAGAGGCCCTTCATAGCACCTCTACCTTATATTACCTCTCCATATCTTTTCCCCATTTTCTATTTTTCTTCTTTTTCTTATTAGTGTAGAGAAAGAAACTTTTAATATATTCAAAATATTAACACCTCGTGAGTTATGTGTTTTCGGAGTATCTTGTTTTAGTTTGTGTATGTTTTGTCAAGAAGTCTTTGATCATACAGAAGTTCACAACTATAGTATAGTAAAATGTATCCATGTTTTCCTACCATGACATAAATTTTTGTCTCATTTTAGAAACACTTTGCTGCTGGATATTCTCCCATATCTGGAATTTGGTTTCTGTGTATGGTGTGAGGTAGGGATTTTTTTTTCCATATTAACAACCAGTTATCCCAGGATAGTTTATGAAAAGTCCATCCTTCCTCACACCCCTGGTTTGTAGGTGCACTCAATTTAGAGTGCACAGATGACTGCATAAAAATATGACTTCTTGAAAAATAGAATTTTCCCTTGAGTATATAAAGTAATAATCAAATTATATTATGTAAGTACTGAAATAGGAGTGGGATATACTCTAATCTGGTATTTCTTAGCCTTTTGATGTTAGAAATAGGTTCTGATTAAAGCTCTGGACCTCTAAAACAAAAATAATACACAAACACTTAAAAATGTTGCATACCATTTCAAGAGTTCACAGGCCACTTGAAACTTATCCATGGGCTCCATACCCTTTAATTTAGAGTGGGGAAACTGGGGGAATGATGGCATATTACCCCAAAACTCACAGATACCATATGTCAAATCCAGAAGGAGAATCTAGGCCTTCTATATCTCTACTCTGTACCATTCCACATGTATGCTTATACTTGAGCCATTAACGTAGAACAGAGAAACACCACAAATTTGTGATCATGTGCTCAAAATAATCAAAGAACTGATGTCAAAAGATCCAAAACAGTAGTATGACTTTCATGCCTGATTTAAATCTAACAGTTAATTGTAAATGACAGATAGAATTGCGTAATTGTAAAGAACAAATTGAACTTGAGATAAGGAATTAACTTTAATTTGTTTATTAGGTTCTGTTCCCCATTTAGCCAGAAGGTCTCTAGAAGCAGGTTATTTCTAGATTGATTTATGGCTATGGCACCCTATAAATAATCGTTGGAAGACCTAATTTGTTTGTTATATGCAAATTACCTAGGTAAGATTATTAAAGATAAGGTTGGACTGGTATCCAATGTAATTCAGGACAAGCCAAGAAGGATTAGGGTGCTTTGTGATTGATTGAGCCAGGAAGTTGAAAGTCAGCAACTAGACAGATTGATGTGTTCAGCAGGACTTTTGAATCAAGAGTCATCACACACAATATAGAAAGCTCAGTTAATAAATTAACCAAGAGAAGAATGATCTAACTTTGGCGGGATAAAATGATAGGAATTTCATTCAGAATATTAGAGAAATTTGGGGTTAAAGGTATTTTCCCTCTGAAGATGGTGAAAAATTAAAGGCTATGGAAATAAAATGGGCGCCTGGGTGGCTCAGTGGGTTAAAGCCTCTGCTTTCGGCTCCGGTCATGATCTCAGGGTCCTGGGATCGAGGCCCGTATCGGGCTCTCTGCTTAGCAGGGAGCCTGCTTCCTCCTCTCCCTGTCTCTCTGCCTGCCTCTCTGCCTACTTGTAATCTCTCTCTCCGTGTCAAATAAATAAATAAAATCTTTTAAAAAAGGCTATGGAAATAAACCCAGTTGGCCAGTGATTAAGGATTGATGGTTATGACAGATCTACTGGTGTTTATGGCAATATCGATCCGGATTATTTCTCTAGTCTTATCACTCTGGGAAAAAGAGTCAAAATGCTCACCCATCAGCTGAGTCCAAACAGTCTCATCCACAAAGCTCCAGTTCCCATCCAAGCTGTATTGATTTGAGGCTATAGCCAGAGAAGACTCTTGGCCTCCGTGACCTCTGAGATAGTTACTCCAATGAATGTGGGTCACTGAAAAAATGAAGCTACATTTCCAGGGAAGTGGTTCTGTGGGTTTGACAACCCCGTTTCTCTGAATCCTTCATTAGGCTTGCTCTTGGGCACGTAGCCTCTGTATCTTCTATAGGATGGAGCGGCTTCAATGTCTTCCCTCCCATGGGAATAAATTCCATCATGCCATTTTTGTGATGCTCTGTCTCACTTCTTTTTCTTCCCAGCAGCCCAGCCAATCAGGGAGTGACTGAGAGGTCTCTGTTCTCTCCGTCTCCCAGCATTCTTCCCCCACAGCCCCTTCCTGCCATGTTTCCCCTGTCTTTTCAGAACACTTCCCTCTACCTGCTTCCACCACCCCCCAGTGGTCATCATGGTCCACAGTTTCATGATGGATTCCTGTCAAGCCTTTTGTGTTTCACTTGGAGGCCTTCACTAGACATCAGCAGGAATAGCAGTACTGGTAGTGGTCACAGTACGAGTAGTTATGGTAGTTGTAGTGGTGGTATTTGTTGTTTGTGTGGAGAGCCAGTGGGGATCAAGTCACTTCCTTACAAACGTCTTCAACCCCCTTTCTCATTGTTATCCCTTTCATCTTCCCGGAAGTTGCTCTCACAAGTTTTAAGAAGGCTATCCCTCTATATTAATGAACTACCACTTACAGAGAATAAATCAAGTCAAAGGGGAGCCCAGAGAAATAGGAACTGAGACCCTCAACCTGAAATAGCTTCCAAAAGGCTCATTAAAAAGCCAATGGGCCAACATCCAAGTAAGTGAACAAACTTCAGGGTTGTAAAATTTTAGAGAAAGTAGAGACAGTGTCCTGTGGCTGTTCACAGAGGCTTCTGAAAGGTGGCAGAGCTCTGGCAGGCACTGGAATTGGGATGGGCCATTTCTGATAACAGAACACAGTGACAGAATGCACAGAGATAGGGAAAGGAGCCAGAGATAGGAAGGAAGAAAGACCAAAGATCCAGGCTTACCATGACTAGAAATTACAAAAGATATGATATGAAAATTAGTTCTTTTCTGATAAAGCTGTAATTGCTTCCAAACTTATAGATATATACGCTTATATATAGTATATATTGTATATATTATATGTATAGTGTGTGTATATATATGTACATATGTGTGTGTATAAAGTGTGTGTGTGTATGTATACTTACACATATCTTAGCCATCAATTCAGTGTGTGGAAAATGCTATTAATAATTAGGGAGTCAGAATAATTTCCAACTCAAGTACTCAGTTATTTCTAGAAAATTTATCCAACCCACCACATTTACTTCATATTTTCTTCCTAGAATCCCCATTAGACCTGTGGTGGAAGTTCCCAGCACAGTCCCTGTTTTTTCACTTCTTTCTACTTTGTATCTATTTAGCATTTTGTGCTATTATTTTAATTAATTTTTCAGATCTGCCTGCAAATTACTGATTCTTTGTGTGTGTGTGTAAGATATATGCAGTTTACTGTTTAACACATCCATCCAGACTTTTTACATTTCAATTATTTTTAATTTTTCACTTCTAGAATACCAATTTAACTTTTGGTCCAAATATTCCTGCTCATTTTTCATAATAACCCATTATTGCCTTCCAGATTTAATCCTTTACTTTTGCCTATGTTAAACATTAATTTTAAAGTTCCTTTCTTTTTTCTTATTGCCTGCCACTTGGGGCTGTGACCTTTTCTCCATCACTGCACATACTGCAAGTTATACATTGTATTTCCTTGTGTGCTTTGTAATTCTCACCCAAGGGTTCATCAGCAGGAGACCTGTGAGATGGTTCATTGCTGGTTAGCCCTGAGATCTGAAGATTAAGCCAGTTTCATGTTTATTTCTCAGGTCAGGGGCTTTCAAAATACTCAGCTAGGCAGAGAATTGAGCCCTTACATTTCTAAATGATTAATGTATGCTTGAGACTTGAAGTTTTTCCTGTTTTTTTTCGCTTCCCTACTTGCACAGGGCTGCAACCTTGTTTCTCTCTCTGCATGGTTTCTATATTCAGTCACCACAGTGGTGGGCCTTAAAACAATTGATTTTATTATTTTTTATTGTTTTTATTGTGTTTTATTATTTCTTAGTTTATTATCTCTTATGAATCTAGAGGACCACTGGGCTTAGCCAGGTGGGGTTTTTTTGTTCCAAGTGGTGTCAGCTTATCTGAGTTGGGCTGAAGTTATTTGGGGACTTGATAGGTTGGTACATCTGAGACAGGACTCATGTATCTGATGCTTTTGTGTTGTGATCTGGAAGACTGGGCTCAGCTGTGTGATTCTTTGGCTTGATGTGGTATTAGCAAGGGCCGCAGTTATCTGGAGGTGTGACTGGGTTGGCACATCCTAGAAGGCTGACTTATTTGGCTGGAAGTCAGTGCTGGCTGTCAGCAGAGAATAGAGCTGGGCTCTTGATCACATTACAAGACTGAGTCCCCTTGGTGCCTGCGGTTCTTGGTCATGCTATTTCAAAGAATGAAGAGATAAACCAGACAGAAGAGTGGTGGGCAGCACAGCAAAGTTTATTGAGCAAGAGTACCAAGCTCCTGGAGGGGGAGGAGGGCCCAAGTGTGTTGACCTTGGAGTTTCTAAGTGTAGGAGTTTTTATGAGGTCTTTTGTAGAACTTTCTTAAGCAATCAGGGTGTGCTGAGTAGTGTCAATCAGGGCTTTGGTCACGTATCTGTCTACCTGTTAGGCTCATGTCCACATTTTGATGGTCCTTTTTTTGCTGACATCTAAGGACTTATGTCTTAACTGCCCCTTGCCCATGATACTGACAAATGCTTTTGTGGCTAATTGTCTTATTTTAGGACGTTTTGCAGAAGTCATTTCTGCAAAGTAGAATGTCAGTGTGGTCCTGTCTAAGCTACAAAACAGGATGTCAGTGCTGTTCTATTTTAGCTGTCCTGACTCCGTATTTTCTTGTTGGGGACCCTGGCCCTGATTACTGTCCAACTAACTCCTAACAGTCAGAGTGTCTCAATTTTTCTCCATGCAGTCTCGTCATGTGTCTTGGGCTTCTTGCAGCAAGACTGCTGGGTTGCGACTGGGGATGTTCTAAGTGTGGCAAAGGTAGAAGCTGCAGATACCTTAAAGCCTAGACCCAGCAGATATCACAGGTGCCACATCCTGTTGATCAGAACAGGACACAGCGCTAGCCCAGATTTAAAGATAAGGGAAGCAGAGTCTACCACTCTATATGGTGAGAGTGGAAAAGAATCTGTTGTCATCTTTACGCTATTGCAGTTGTCATAGCAAAGGCCCCCCAGATAACTTCTTAAAGACGTTTGGTTCTCATTCTTATACAATAGGTCCAAGGATAGACCATTCAGGACTTGGCAGCTTTATGCCACCAGCAGCCCAGACTCCTGATTATAGGATGGCTGCAAAAACTCCAGCATCACAACTAACTTTCAGGCAGAAATGAAGGGATAGAGCAGACAGGCAAAATGGATCTAACTGAGTTAATCCCATTAGAGAGCTCTTCTTGAAGCCTCTCATTACTGCTTCTTACAACTCATTGGCTTCCTCATCTGCAAAGGAAGGTACAACGGTAATGTCAAAAAGGAAACATGCCCTCGTGTCAGAGATACTATAAAGGTTCTCTTGTGTAACAGGAGGTAGAGATGAGCTAAATGAAGTAAGGCTTGGATCCCAAACAAATCTAGTTCATACCCCTTAACTTTCTTGCTCCGACCCTCTTGCTTGCACTGGATGGGGATTCCAACTGTGGCACCAGGAGAGGGTGTTTGTGGCAGGATGATATTTGTGTCCTACTGAGGTAGACATGTACAACAGCATCATGATAGCAGGGGACATGCTTTAACCTGCAGGCAGCTGACACAAGTGTGGTAGGGTACTACTTAGACAAGGATTTCAGTGCTCCTTATTAATAAAGTTCCATTTGTGAGTCTAATTACACCCTTGCCAAATAATAGAGTTGACTTTTGTGTCATTTCCTCTTCAGTTGAAACTGGAGATGTTCTTTATTCATAGATTTGAGATGTCAGCCAAGTTTATGTTTAGGTCCCCAGCTGCTCATTTGTACATACTTGCCCCTTCTTTCCAGGTCTGTCCTTCTCCCTTGCCCTCTTACAGGGTGTAATGGCTACGGAGGGGCAAGAATTCCTCTGAATGGAGAAACTCACTCACATATAGGTGATACTCACTGAACACAGCTTTACCTTCTGGTTTTCTTGTGGGAAGGTTCTCTTACGAAGAGGGTACTGGTCAAAGCCATGCTTGACCCTCCACAGGATGACCCTTTTGTGGTGAGTTTCCGGGCACCATGCCTAGCCTACGAGGCAAAGGGCTTTATAGGGGTCCTTCTCACAGTCCACATATAGGCAAAATCCCCTCTGCCTGCATGTAGGGCCAGTCCCAGGCCATATGTCTCAGTAAGAGTGGGGAGTATCCCACAAGGATGCTCCTCTTCTGCTCTTTCTGCATTTGCTCTAGTAGGGATGGCAAGCAACAACCTGCGGGCCAGCTTGGCTTTGTAAAGTTTTACTGGGACACAGTAATGCTCATTTGTGTATGTATTGTCTATGGCTGCTTTTGGACTAGAGCAGCAGAGCTGAGTAAGTTATAACAGAGACCGGCGGCCCACAGAGTCTGCACTCTTTACTATTAACTATCCAAACTATTTATTATTTACTGATTGTCCCTTCAAGGTGTCCAAGACAGAAATGGTTCCCCCCTAAGGCTGCAGTTCTCAGTTTTGCCCCCAAAGGAGCATGTGGCAGGGTCCAGAGATATTTGTGGTTATCACCATTGGGGAGAGGCTGTGTTGCTGCTGGCGTCTAGCGGATAGAGGTCAGGGATGCTGTCAAATACCCTATGATGCACGGGCCAGCCTCCTACAATAAAGAATTACCCAGTCCTAAAAGTCCAAATGTCAATGTTCAAATGTCAGTGCTGAAGGAGAAACCCTGCTCTAAGGAAATGGGTGTTCTAGAAGAATGTTATTGTTTCTTCTTCATTCACTCAACAAATATTTATTGAATGTGAACTAGGCACCAGGCTTGTATTGAGTCCTATGTATATGTTGTATATCATATACATATTATATAAGTATATAACATAAATATAATATTCATGTATTTATATTATATAAATGTAATATAGATCTAGAGATTTATACATTATGGATCATATATAATATATATTTATATATGTGCCATATGTAATATATAAATATATTTTTTTATTTAACCTGCAGAACAGTTCATAAAGTTGATATTATTATCCCCATTTTATAGATAAGAAACCTGAAGTCCAAAGAGGTTAATTTACCTAAAATCATCTAATTAGTAGAGGAAGGAGATTTTAATGCAGTGCTTGACGAGTTCGCTGGACATTGACAAACGTGGGTTTTAAGCGAGGAGAAAGCACTCTGAAGCCAGCCAGACCCGCCTTCAGAATTTGGGTTCTTCAAATAACATGCCTGTGAAATGAAGACAATGATACCTTCTCTGAAGCAGGTTGCAAAGACGGAATAAAATACCGAGCTGAAAGCACTCTATGACAGAGTCTGTAATCGTGGGTGCAGCAAAACCGCTAGTTCCAATTACTTTATTTCCAGTGTTTAATAGGATTGTCGCGGACGTCTGGAGTGCTGAAATGGGAGGGGACAAAGGTATCACTTTCTCCCCTGGAACGGAGCAGATTTTCTCGATTATCTCAGCCCCAGGGACAAAGTGGCTCCTTCCTCCCCCCCTCCCCCGCCCCGCCCCCCTTGGCAGGACCCCTTCTTTGCAGCGGGCTGGGGAGTGAATGAGTGAGGCTAAGGCTTCTTTCTCCGAGCGCCCTTCCCGCCTCTGTCTGCTGTCTGTCTGTCGGGGCGGCTTCTCCCCGCAGAGCCGCGGGGCCGGATTAACCCCTGGAGTGACAGACTGTCAGCGAGGCGCGGGGCCTGAACGCTGTGCCCGCACAACCGCGCTCCAAACACTCCCCGCCGAGCACTTGCAACTGTCAAGAAGGTTTTCTCCTGACAGAAGAACACAATTTCACATTTTCAGAGTAAGGCATAAACGCACCAGGCAGCTGGGGATGCGGATCCAGCTGCACTCGGAGCCGGAGCCCGAGGAACTGCGCTCGTCAGCAGACAGGGTCTTCTTGTCTTTAACCAGCGGCCTTTGTCTTTTCCTATTTCTTTGTTTGTTTTATTTCTCTTTTTGCCCCAGAGCTTGACACTTTACAAAGTTAAGTCTGTAGCCTTGGCCATATTATTTCTAGAAAAACAGAGCAGCTTGGGCTCTGGGATCATTGGACCATCACAACCGGGGTCTCAAACTTGGGAGGAAGAATCACGGGGCCTTTTGTGTCAGTTCAGCTCCGGGCGTCCTCTGCGAGTCTTCTCCTTCCTCTGATGGTCCCTTCTTGGCTCACCCACACCATAACTGTCCAGTCTTCCTGCTTTCATCTCCCAGCTCCCTGGCATTGGCATCATTGGTGAGCACAAATAAAGTTGGAAAGGATATAGTCCCTGCCCTGGAGAGACTCTGGTCTGAAGGAAGAGTACAGACTGTGCATAGACCATTCAGTACCCTTCTAGGTTCAAGCAGATGGTAAAAGAGGACTATTCTTGTCTCAGTTGCTGCTGAAGTGCTAAAGCTGGGAGCAAAGTTAAAGCCCCCTCCCCCACATTCTAAACAGAGAAGCCAGACCACTTATGAAGGACTTGCTAAGAGGTAACTAACCACCCCCTCCAAATGCCCATCAACTCTTTATTCATAATTGACTTTGAGATAAGGGAAGGCTGAGAACTGATGATGGAAGGACAGAGGGGATTTCTTTGTGGAATCAGAATGATGCCAATAAATGATAGATGCAACAACTGTGCCCCAAAGCAGCTTCTTTATTCACCATGCCCAAGTGGACCAGAGAGATTGGCAGATGCACTGTATACACCAGCATAAACCAGAGAGAACTTTCTAACATGAAAAATGTACCAGGGGCCAAGTCCAGACCTCAAGTGTAGTTGGCTGCATCTCAGAGTAAAGCGGGCTTACTT
Organism: Ailurus styani; assembly: GCA_002007465.1. Lineage (NCBI taxonomy): Eukaryota > Metazoa > Chordata > Mammalia > Carnivora > Ailuridae > Ailurus > Ailurus styani. The sequence continues at coordinate 1,428,148 of LNAC01000094.1, read as the reverse complement.
TGGTATTTGAAAAGAGGCAAGATCCCCTACTTCACCTGGTAAACCCCAAAGTGAAGTCTGGGATGGACCCACCAACCACAGACCAAAACTTTCAAGGAACTGCCCCATTTGGAGGGGAATGAGGTATGTCAGGGGAAACAGGCAGCAGAGGAAACCCACACCAACCATGTGTAGTACACATCTCTATGCTTAATTCACGGTATGAAAAGATATCTAAGGATCAGCAAATGTTTGAGGAAACCAGCAGTACAGAAGGGAAGGACCAAAGAATTTCTGACTTCAGAGGAAAGAGAGATTTTAAGAGCAGCTTGGGCTGCTCTCTTAAAGAGAGATTTAAAATATCCTCAAAGAAATTTACAAAACAAGAATAGACTACTACTAAATAGGAACAATAGGATAATTTTTAAAACAAATGTAGAAGTTAAAAATAAGACAATCTAAATAAAAACAAATCCAAAGTGTTAAAAGAACTTGTTAGGAAATGCTACTAAAAATTATAGCAAAAGGACAAAGAAATATAAATATGGGATATTAAAATAAAAGTAAGAAACATAGAAAAATAATTCAGGAGATCAACATCTACCTAATAGGTCTTCCAAGTGGAAAAAAAAGAAAGAAAGAAAATATGGAAGGGAGAAAATAATCAGTGGAAAGTTAGAAGAGAAACTTTTCAGAATTAGAGAAAGATACTGACTCAGAATTGACCAGATACTACAAGATAGTGGAGTGGTGCCCTCAATATTCTAAAAAAAAAAAAAATTATATTTTAGAACTTGAATTCTATACCCAGAAAAACTATCAATGAAGAGTTAAGTTAGATATTCTCATACATAGGGTCATAAACCTTACCTACCAAACACTCTATAAAAAATTTACTTGAGGATGTTCTTAAGAAAATGAGAAAGGAATCTAGGAAATAAGTCAAATAAGTTTTAGAAATTGGTTTCTAAAAAACACAGAAACTACTACAGAGTGCAGTAAGAGAAATATCAGCTTGATGTAAATTAGAACCAGCAGATAGAGGGTCTCAGGGAAAGTTTCTTCAAAGGAAATACATTTTATTCAAGAAATATTGTGATTTTAGTGTGAGCTGAAAGATCCAAGTACCATGCTGACATCTTTTCTCAAAAAGAAAAAATATACAATGATAATCTCTAGTCAAAATTAAAAAGCACAAGAAGTCATGAAAAGTCAAAGCAAATGCACTAAATTATATCAATAACTTGAGCAATTTATGGCATATTAAAAAGAGAGAGAGAGAACAATCTTATTGGTCTTGACACTCGGAACATTCTCTTACCAGCAGCACAAATTTGATGATGTAAAATTAATTTTCTCCTTGGATCTAATCACACCATTTTGTTCTTCAGTAAATAATATTTACATATCATGGTATTATAAATTTTATTTATCAGTTTTAAACCTATGGACAAAGCACTTAACACATAATAATAATTATAGAACAGAAAGTCAATGCCAAAACCTTGTTAATATACAAAAAAATAGAGCTGATGAAGGATGGAAAGTGGGGCAGGGGAGAAAAAAATGGAAAGTAATATAAAGGTTGTTTATTTTTGAATAATGATGAATCAAGGGATAGTGTCTAAAACAGAACCAAAAGTAGAGATTCCAGTATATTAACATTTTAAAGGTCATCAACAAAACCAAAAATAACAATTTAACCAACAAATTCAGAGGGGACACAGAAAGGAAAGTGAAATTACTTTGTATAGATGAGTTAAATTCTTCATCTGCCAAATGAGAAAGTCCATAAATCAAAAATAATGATGGTAACATGTTAAAATCGAAAACCTCTAGGAAATGAAGGTCAGGGTAGAAGGACCACTATTTTCTCAATCATTAATAGCCTGTACTCTGTCAATTATCCTTTCTCCTAGGTGTATCTTTTCTATGATTTACAAAATAGACAGTGATGACAAAGCAGATATTTTTCCTGAGAAGTAGAACTGGGGACATTCTGGGTTAGTGCAAGTGTTGTACTGCCTAGCTTACTTTTTACTCTCTTATTTAAAGTTCAATAGATACTTAAAATTATGACAATAACTTGATAGCAAGGTAAAACTGTAATCCTGCTGAGCTAAGCCCAGGAGGTCCAGTGGCACAGCAAGACATATTACCAGGATCTGCAAAGTTATATAAAATGTTCTGTATTCATTCTAGAACTAGGTTATGGAACACTGGCAAACAAGAAATTATGAACACCAATGTTAGATCCAGACAACATAACTTAAGTACATAATGTGTATCAGGCTAAGCATTATTCTTTGTCACTGTCAACAGCAGGCCCCTCAGTCCCCATAACCTTCAACTGTTCCCCTCCACTGATCAGCTAATGTCCAGAGTTGGATAATAGGCATTTAATGCCCTTACCATCTGACAGCACTCACCCCCTCCAAACTCATCTCCTACTACTCCCATTGTGAGCTGGAGGTAAAACTAAACCAAAGCAGCTGCGTCCAGAAGCTTAGGAAACAAAAGGACACAGCAAATGGTTTTTTTTAGTATTCTCTAGTGCCCGGATTATGTTTTTTAAGTACCACTTTCTACTAAGAGAACCAGAGCTTCTTGGAGAAATGACTGATTCCAGGTTTAGGGCAGATAACAGAAAAATATGAGCTAGGTGCATGGTCTCATACCACATTTCTTTTCTCTTACACAGAAAATCTTGCTCTGGGTAACACTGGCATAATTTATTTGCTTTACCTTGTACTATGCATTAGCTTTCAAAAATATAACACTAGCATAACTTCTAACATGAAAACACTGAGCAGAGTCAATTCTGTGTATCCTTAGAACACAGATTCCCCCCCACCCCAGCTATCTGAAAGTCAAGTGTACCTGTGAAACCTTTTATAAGTAAGAATGTATCCCTTCACCCCTGCTCACTGAAAGCTCACATTATGCCACTTCCCTTTAATGAAAAACCCACATTAGTACCTGTTTTTGCTAACTGAAAGAAACCTGAAGAGGATTTTCATGTCTATTAAAAAAAAAAAGGCATGGTGGTATTAATGTCCAGTCTCCCATGAAAGCGTGGTGGTAAAATGAGAACTTCCAGAAAATGGGGATACCTACATACGCTCCATACAGGCTCAGCAATCTTTGGGATGATTCTTTTCTTTAATCTCATGTATAATTAGATGGATTTATTCACTTCATTTCCAACTGTTACATTTGTTTTTCCTTAATTTGATTAGGACATTTATAAAATTCAAAAGTCAAACTATACAAATACAAAAAGATATACTCAAAGTAGCTTCATTCCCACCCCTCCTCTACCCCCCACTTCTCTCTTCTACTGTTTTGTTTTGTTTTGCTTTGTTTTGTTTTGGGGGGTAACTTTCTGGTTCCTCCTTTCAGTGTTTCTTATTGAATAACTAGAATACTACTATCCCACACTTGCTTTACTCAATAACATATTGTGGAGATCAATGGCTATCAATTCAAAGATATCTTGTGAGGTTAGTTCTTAGGGTCTTTTCTCTAGTAAAATTAACTTTATTTCTTAAAAATGCTACATATACAAAACTAAAGAGTGCCTTTTTAGTTGTAACCTAAGGGCACATACGATTTTTCTTGGAGCTGCTTTTTCGTAAGCCACAGATGAGAACCCTCCAGCTTGTCTGTTCATTAAAGACTAAGTTGATCCTAGCCTCTGTATTCAGGCTCACACCATTCCCTATGCTTGGGACATGGTCTTCTTTCTTCTTTATTTGCCTTATATGTGAGGCAAGGCCAAATTCTAAAGCTAACTGCTTATGAAGTTTTACCTAGTCATTCTTTCTGGAAGGGAATTGTGCCTTTGCATCCCCAGTGTCTAACATGATGGCCAGCACATAGAAAATGTTTAATAAATGTTAGGGATGACTTAAGAGTAATGTAGAAGAATACAAGTTTGTGGGTCAGATAAGTTCTCTGTTCAAATTCTAGCTGAGCTACTTTGTAGCTATATTAGTCATCTATTGCTCTGTAACAAATTACCCCACAACATAGCAGAGTAAGGCAACATACACTTATTATCCCATCATTTTCTGGCACAACTTAGCTAGATGCCTTGGCTCAGGGTCTCTCACAGGCCACACAGAGGGTGTTGGGTGGGCCTGTGGTCTCATCAGAAGACTCACCTGGGGAATCCACTTCCAAGTTAACTAGTAGAGTATTGGATGGACTCAGTTCCTTGTGGATTGTTGGACTGAGGCCTCAGTTTCTCATGAGTTATTAGCTGGAGGCCTCTTTGGTTCTTTCACACGGGCTTCTCCATAAAGTGTCTTGCATCATGGCAGTTGGCTTCAACAGAGAAAGCAAACAAGAAAGCAAGAGAAAGTACTGGAGAGAAAATGAAAATCACAGTCTTTTATAACCAGTGATGGAAGTGATAGCCCATCACATTTGCCATGTTATGTTCCTTAGAAGGAATTCATGGGTCCAACCTGCCATTGAGCAGATGGGATAACACAAGGGTCCGAACACCATGAGGGAGGAATCTTTGGGAGGCCTGTTAGAAGCTGCTTAACACAGAAACTTTTAACATTAAGCAAATTATTCCAGCTCTATTTCCTTATATTTTATTAACAACCTGCCTTAAGTGTGCCTGGGTTAATGTTTTATTAACAACCTACCAGTGTGATAGGGTGATTTCTAAGATAAGATGTCTTTTTGCAGCTTGGATTCACCAGCTCAGTTTTATAAAATTAGTTGATTCTTCTTATGACTTCCTATTCAAGTCTAGCACCTTCAGAGAAAAACGAACTGAATTCACCAGCACTGTAGGAAATACTGATTTGTAAGCTGGAAGGTTTTTTTTTTGTTTGTTTTCCTTATAAATCGAGGTGGGAAATTGATCCATTATAAGCCTGCTAAACCGTGCATGGTTTTGCAAGATATATTATATTGCACAATTATGAGATACTCTGAGAGTTTTTGCTGGCTTTTTCCCCCCTTGGTTTTTTTTTCTTATTTTCATTATGGCAATAAATTTTGCTGCCAAGTCTCAATAATTTAGTGTCAGGAGAAGCCCTCAAGAACATACATCTAAAGGAAGAAATTCCTCCAGCCAAAGTTAAAGGAAACTTCCACCACCTGTGTGAATCCATTTTAAGGTTTTCTGAAATATTTTCGTTATGAAACATGTAAGAAACAATCTCTATTCCAGTTATTTTTCCCAGTCTCATATAAACCAAAATATTGACTTGGGAGTTAGGATGATCCACACACATGACCTTTCCAAGCCCCACTTAGCCATCTGTAAAATGGGACTCATGGTCCTATCCTCAAGACCTGTCAGTTGGCCTCCTTGCAGGACACACAGGGCCTGAGAGGAGCCCCTAGAGATCCAGCAGGGAAAAAGGGTGCTGTGTTTCTTTTAACTGTCGTCAGAGAGATTGATTTTGAAGAAAAAAAATCAACTCAAGGGAGTAAGTATCAAATTAGGGACTAATAGACAGTCAGAATTGAATTCCTAATCCATGGGGGCATTGGGCAAAGAGGAAAAATCCAGATGTAAAACCCACATGAAAGACAAGGAAAAAAAGAGAAAAGAAAAGGAAAAAAAAGGAAAGATAAATTAGTTCTAAGAAACTAGAATAGGCTGGAGCTGAATCACGGTGCAGTGGTTTTCTCGTTTCTTTAGCTCCATGGGGGCCTGCTGGAAACATTTAAAGGGAAATCCTTGGAACAGACACCTACCACCTGTGGCTATTGAAAAGATATATATTATTTAGATACCACTGGGTGAAAAAAAAATGCCTTAGAAGGAAACATCTTGACTAACAGCAAGGTGCAAAATTGTTTCATTTTGGTCTGCATTTTTAGGAACAATTGACTTCAGGCTTCCATAACTTCATGCCTTAAAGTCTCCATCACAGCTGCTGGAGAAATTCTTCGTGTTCTCTGCTATGACACTGGGATTTTTGCAGCCATGAATGGACACAAAAAGATGTCAATCATATCCAGTAATGAAAAGTTCATTTCTCACTCCCTATTGTGAAGGCAGTGCCTTTGTGATACCCATTGTGTGAGGCTGTGTTCAAGCTCATTTACCTTCACATACAGAATATCTATTTTATATTAAAAGTTTAGACTGTAGTCACCCCAGATCACACGTAATGCATTCAAATTGTATTACCATTATCCTCTATTAAATCTATGATGATGCTACAATATCTATGTCAGAAATAATAAAGAGATTAATGTGGAGTAACAGATCCTGGTGTCACCTCCCTCTACATTTCAACATCAAATCTTTTTGGCACTGAAAACCAGTCTCTGTCAGCCAGTGAGAACGGGGATTTTGGCAAGAGAGAATCCATCGAGAGATGTGAGGGGAATTTTCCAAGTCATGCAGACAGCTGCTGAAGTGATAATTGAATAAAAGTGAAAGTCCTTCCTTTTTCTCTCCTTCTAGAAAAATCTACATTTATTCCCCTAACTTCACAGAACATACCCTCCTCAGGGGGTGGTGATATATGCTGAGGAGATCTTATTTGAAGTGGTTCTTTGACAGCTGGGTTTATGAATGGATACAATAAAGACAGTTGAGGAGAAGAAAAGTCAGCACTGAACATGCTGGTCCCAGATTGTAAAGCAGTATCCCCTCAAATTTAAGGGGCTAGAAATTACCTCCCTACTGCTCTGCTTCCTCTACCCATTCAGCCAGCCTGGATAGGGGAACAAAGTGATGGAAGCAATTCATTCATCCACTCAGCAGATATGTATTGAGCAGAGGATTACCTTTCCTTACTTCCTAAAGAACGTATATCTGAAGACACTTTGTCCTCATTACAAAATAAGAAGGACAAGGACTATCATTCTCACTTTACAGATGAAGAAACTAAGTTTCAGAATGACTTGTGTACTCTATGTCGTTATTGAAGAATAGGAGGCTGCTGTAGTAACCTAAACATTGACCGTGGCCTGAACTAGCAAAAGATAATTAAGGATTACTTAGTGACTAGTTGAATGTTGGAAACGGGATGATAAGGAACAGGAGCTATTGAGGCTGTCTTGGGTCTGTTATTTGAACAACTGATTGCCATTTTCTTAGATGGGGAACATGGAAGAGCAGGCTAGGTAAGGAAAGGGAGGATTTTATGCTTCCTTACTCATAGTATGAGAGAACAGGTGGGAATAGTTTATCAGAGGTGGGTACCTGGTTCTGGAGCTGCGAGGAGGCATCTTCCTTAGTTGAGATTTACAGGCACCAAATATTCTAGGAGTAGATATCATAGGTGCTCATAGCAAGAGAATTTCCAGGGAGTGACAGAAGTGGAAGTCAGACTGCTGGAAGTGGGGAGTGAATGGAATGAAGATACAGTGTACACAACATTCTGGAAAAGAAATATATATATATATATATATATATATATATATATATATATATATATATATATATA